>OY856413.1:1118615984-1119215984 GCA_963693085.1 Alisma plantago-aquatica
AATTCAGCCACAGTGCAGATTAAATCCTAGCATGATGGAGGTCGTCAAGAAGGAGGTGATCAAGCTCCTTTCTACAGGTATCATCTATTCTATATTCGACTCAACGTGGGTGAGTCCTACATAGGTAGTCCCTAAAAAGGGGGGAATTACGGTTACACATAATTTGTTAAATCAGCCAGTCACGACCCGTCTGGTAACCGGGTGGTGTGTATGTATAGACTACTGTAGATTGAATGATGCTATGCTTAAGGATCATTTTCCTCTCCCATTCATTGATCATATTTTAGAGCAATTGGCAGGTCGATTTTATTTTTCTTTTCTCGATGGTTATTCAGGCTACAATCAGATTTCCATTGATCCTAAGGACCAACAGAAGTCCACCTTCACTTGTCCTTATGGAACATTTGCATATCGCCGTATGCCCTTTGGGTTGTGTAACGCAGCAGCATCCTTTCAGCATTGCATGCTAGCCATTTTTTCCGATATGGTTGAACGTTGTTTGGAAGTCTTTATGGACGATTTCTCCATCTATGGTGCATTTTTCGATGAATGTTTATACAATTTGGATAAGGTTTTGCAACGATGTGAGGACACATATTTGGTTCTCAATTGGGATAAATGCCATATGATGGTTAGCGAAGGGATCGTGCTGGGGCATAAAGTGTCTAGCAAGGGGTTGGAGGTAGATCCGGTGAAGATTGAAGTTATTTCCAAATTGCCCCCACCAAACTCGGTTAAAGGGGTACGCAGTTTTCTAGGTCACGCCGAGTTTTATCGCCACTTTATAAAAGATTTCTCAAAAATTGCCAAACCATTATCTGAGTTGTTGGAGAAGGATGTTGTGTTCGATTTTAATGAAAAGTGTTTAAATGCGTTTAATGTGCTTAAAGAAAAATTAATTTCTGCTCTGGTTGTGCAAACACCGGACTGGACAAAACCTTTTGAATTGATGTGTGATGCATCGGATTTCGCAGTGGGGGTAGTTTTGGGACAACGTGTGGACAATAAACCCACTGTGATTTTCTATGCGTCCAAAACCTTAAATGAAGCACAATTGAATTACACGACAACCGGAAAAGAGCTTCTCGCCGTTGTTTTTTCTTTTGAAAAATTCTGGCAATATCTTGTAGGATCTAAAGTCGTGGTATGGACGGACCACGCCGCCATTAAGTACTTGATGGAGAAAAAGGATGCCAAACCTAGACTGATTAGGTGGATCCTACTATTACAAGAATTTGACATTGAAATCAAAGATAAGGCGGGAATAGAAAATGTGGTTGCGGACCACTTGTCTAGGTTGGAAAGGGTAGATGAGAAGGACGTACATATACCCATTACCGAGACGTTTCCTGATGAACAACTTCTATCTGTGAAATCTAAAGATCCTTGGTTTTCTTATATTGTTAATTATCTTGCCTGCAAAATTATTCCAGATGATTGGACATACCAAGAGAACAAGAAATTCTTCCATTCTTTGCGATATTATTTCTGGGATGACCCCAGTCTATTGAAGCAATACATGGACGGTGTGTTGCGCAGATGTGTACCGGAGGTGGAATATGAAAGTGTCCTTCATCATTGCCATACTCTACCGACTGGTTGTCACCATGCTAGTTCCATAATGACAGACAAGGTACTAGAGAGTGGTCTCTATTGGCCTACTTTGTTCCGGGACACATATGACTATGTGCGGCAATGCGATTCCTGCCAACAGGCGGGTAACATCTCAAAGCAATAAGAGATGTCCCTCAATGTATTTCAAGAGGTCGAGGTATTCGATCTGTGGGGTATTGATTTTATGGGACCCTTTGTGTCCTCCAACTCTAACTTGTACATTCTATTAGCTGTTGACAATGTATCGAAGTGGGTAGAGGCAATACTCACTAGGACTAATGATGTCGTTGTAGTGTGCAGGTTTGTCAAAGAATACATTTTCTGCAGGTTTGGTGTACCAAGAATGATTATTAGTGATGGAGGTACACATTTCCGAAATTAGAAGTTCGCGGCATTGTTGAGAAAGTGTGGGGTAAAGCACAACATTGGTACCCCCTACCACCCACAGACACAGGGGCAAGTGGAAGTCTCTAATAGAGAGATTAAGAAGATCTTGGAGTGCACTGTGGCTACGACGAGAAAAAACTGGAGTACCTTGCTACCGGACGCTTTGTGGGCATACAAGACGGCATTTAAGACACCTATAGGCAGTACGCCTTTTAGGTTGGGTTACGGTCAGGCCTGCCATTTGCCGGTGGAATTGGAGCATAAGGCGCACTGGGCACTGAGGAAGTTGAATTTAAACTATGATGAAGCAGGAAAGAAACGCTTGTTAGAGATGAATGAACTCGACGAGCTGAGGATGAATGCCTATGAAAGCTCACAGATTTACAAGGAGTGAACAAAGATGATTCACGATCGACATATTCAGATGCGTGAATTCAAGAAGGGAGATCATGTGCTCTTGTTCAATTCAAGGCTGAAGATGCATCCCGGGAAATTGAAATCCCGAAGCAGTGGACCTTTCACTGTAGAGGAGGTCAGGCCACATGGAGCAATCATGGTGCTCGATGGTGAGACAACATTCTTGGTTAATGGACAACGATTGAAGTTATACTTCGGTGAGGATTACACTAGGAGAGTGCATGAGGTCAAACTCATTGCACTTCCGGATGCGTGAGGAGCTTGATTTTGTCTATCCTAAGATGTTAAATAAGGGCGCTTTTTGGGAGGCAACCCAGCCATTGGTAGTTTTGTTTAGTTCTTTTACATTTGTAAGTAGTTTGATTCAATTTTGTTTTTAGTGTACACAAGGTACCTTGATCGTTTGTTCAATGTGTTGGATTGAAGCAGGGTCGATACCATCGACCCTTGTGTTGATGGTATCGACAGGGGTATAGTTAGTCGGCTGCAAAAATTTCTCTACGTCGATACTATCGATGGCCTCGTCGATGGTATCGACCTACCATCAGGTTGCTCGCCAAAACGAGGTCGATAGTATCGACATGGATGTCGATACTCGCGAGATCTCTGGAGATTTTCAGATGAAATTTGTCTCAGTGAAGTCGATACCATCGACAGGCCTGTCGATGGTATTGACCCGGTTATAGGCAAAAAGAGACAGCCGGACCTCGCAAGGGTGTTTGCCCTAAGCATAGTCGATATTATCGACTTGCGTCGATACTATCGACTTGCGTCGATAGTATCGACACGACACATCACTGATCCGCGAGAGGATATCAACTATCGACGCGACACATCACCGATCCGCGAGAGGAGATCAACGGCTATCGCTACATCAAGAGAGTCGATCTGTGGGATGGGTCAATACCATCGACACCCGTCGATGGTAGCGATGTGTCATTGATCTGGGCCCCCACATCAGGCTATTGACAACTGTCGATACTAGCGGAAGACTGGATTGTGCTACAGGTGTCGATACCATCGACCCGCGTCGATGGTATCGACGGGTGCACAGCAGCGACGACCTCAGCTATAAAAGGGAGGGATGGTTGTCATATGACGTCACACCTTCAGAGCCTTTGCCCTTCGCTTGTGCCGTGCATCTTGTTGTGTAACCGGAGCCCGACTATGAGCATCCTAGGAGCGTGATCATTCCCAAGCCTTCATCGAGAAGAGATTATCTTCTCCGACCTTCACCAAGCTCCTTCTTCTAATCCTTCTTTCTCGACGACGATGGTGCGTACATCCGGTGCATCTTCTTCACGGGCGGATCCTATGGAGATCCCCGAGTTCATTTCTCCCTACTACATCCATTCCTTGTCCGAGGATTGTTCATCCTTCAGCGGAGGTCCGAAAGGTCTATGAGGAACTGATGAAGAGAAAGATTGAGCCCACGCACTATGTTGATCGGACAATGGTCTGTGATTTGGGGTTCAATGACAACCTCGCCTACATCTTGAAGGGGCAGGCAAGACACACAACCAGGAAGCCTGATGAGCTGGAGTTCCACGCCAACGACCAGCCATTCTTCAACGAGTGGTCGACTTACAAGGAACTCATGGCGGAGTTCATGGCATCATTGGACATCAATGTGTTGCCCAATGACTTGATCACCACTGACAGAGAATGGAAGAAAGGGCGGGCGTCATTCAGACTCTTCAACAACAAGTACACCATTACCCTCGCCCAGTTCAACTCAGTGTACAACTGGTATCCTGACGCTTACCAACATCGGATGCTAGATAATAGGATGGACTACGATGCCATTTTTGCCCAGCTCGTTACTGCGCCTCTAGACAAATCCGTCAGCTACCACAATGATGCAGTGGTGGATTTCGAGCATCCGTTTGTGTGGGTTCTTCACCGCATGCTCTGCACCATGTTGTTCGCTCGCGGTGACCTATCTCTCAGCAAGTTTCAAGAGACGGATTTGTTCTTCCTGTACAAATTGCTGAAGTGCGAGGCATGCAATTGGGGCGTGTTCTTCTTGACGCGTGTGGTAGCTGTAAAGAGGAGTACGCGGAAGGCTCCTATCCATTTTGGAGGGCTAATCACACCATTGGCCACCTATCTTGGGTTGGATCTCTCCCAGCTTACTACCCTTTCCACCAGGAGCAAGGTCAACCTCGAGCATCTGCACCGCTCCAACCTCATCCTGCTTCGTGATGGCCTGGCATATGCACATTGCCATGTTAATCTTGCATATCAAGAGTGTTCACTTCCAGACCCCGTCTTCCACATCCCCAGCATTTCAAATGGCCCGTCATAGCCATTGAGGACTCGGATGAAGACGGTGGCAATGACGACAATGATAATGACGGTGACGAGCATGAAGAGAAAGAGGAGGCTTTCACTCCTCTCCGGGCACGAGTAGCACCCCAGAAGCATCCCTGCATGCATCCGGGTGCATCTTCACCTTCACAGCCTCTGCCACCACAACCCTCTTATCAAGGAGAGGATGCCTACTCCATGCAGGGGATGTATACAATGCTGCAGGAGATTCATCAGACGCAACAACAACATACAGCTTCATACGCTGGTATTCAGGATACAACGAACCGGTTGTTAGATAATCAGAGGGCCATTTCGAGAACGAGCGCCTCCTCCTTGACAACCAACAGCACATCCACGACAGGTTTCATAGGATGGAGATGCAACAACAGCCCTTCTACGATCATTACTAGAGCCAGAATTATTTTGGGGGGTATCCACAACCTCCGCCCATGCCCCAGTATGATCCAAGCTTTCAGGGGCAGTACCCATCTTGGGACCCCACGGCCCCGCAGTACCCACCTCCTCCTGAAGAATGATCGGTATCACTGTTCCACCTTTTAAGGTTGTTTTTGACTATGAGGCCGTAGTCGAATTCAAGCTTGGGGGGGGGGGGGGGAGTTCGAACAACTCTATCCTTTAGTTTTCTCAGTTTTTTTATTATTGTTTTGTCTTTTGTCATTTATTTCTTGTAGTTCTTCGTTGTTTGTAGGATCCACACTCTATCTAGTGTAATTGTGTATGTCTAAAGTCATGTGTCATCTCGTTGCTTGTACATGGGAATTAGGGGCAAATTTGAAAATTTTTCGTGTTTTGCAAGCTTGTGTTGTTTAACTTTGAGCACATAACTTAAGGAAATAATTGGATTTGTCAACTCTAAAACAGAAAATCATAACTATACATTCCTATGATTCATGAAAAGTGGACAGAATTGGTTGTTTGAGCCTAAACTGACCATATGATAATGAGACTTTAATTTGAAATAAGAGAGAAAAACCTCTTAATTACTACATAGGTTAGTTAGGAGGGACACATAATCATTTCCAAAGGTTTAGTCAGTTAGTCTTGTGATCTATCCACCCCATTGTTTTCATAATCCACCTTAAGAACTGGAAGTACATTACGGTGTTAATCTCTTTGATTGCATTCCATGTAGATAGGTCTTGCATTACAGCTATTTTCTCATATTTTTGCATGAAAAGAAAAAAAAATAGAATAGCTATACATGCACATTATCCTTAGGTGTGTTTCATTTAGTTGCATAATTATCATTTTGTAGCTGCATTCACATTTTTGTGCATATAGTACATCATGCATCTTATGTCTTATGAAACATTAAAGGTGATGAACTTGTTCCATACCTTTTGAATGCTTCAAATGTATAAGTTATGCAGCAATAAGTGAGCCCGAAAAACAATTCGTTGTCAGCTATGAAAATAAGGGCTTGAGAAGAAAAAAAAGAAGTTTTGCAAAAAAAGAGAAAAAGAAAAAAAAAGAGAATTGAGAAGTAAGTAGTAATGAGAGGGAGAAAGGAACATGTTCTCACTACATACTAAGAAGAATAAGTACATGATATAGTTCTCTTAGATATTCCATCTCACTTTGAGACGGAATGATAGTGCATGCATCATTCCACCCAAATGTAGGCATTAGGGCATTTTCACTTGCATATGCATCATTTAGGTCATTAATGTTTTGTGCATGTTAAAACCATATAATGCTTCCATTTCTTTCATGAGCCACCCATTCCATCCACCCGTTGCTCAAATTGGTAGGCCACCGTGATTTTCTACTCACTCGTTAATACCAGGAGAACTACTTCCATGTAGATGGTAGTTAGGGCGAGCAATGTAGAATAGGAGATCACAAGATGCACGGAGTCTGGACTGGAAGATTTTA
This sequence comes from Alisma plantago-aquatica, assembly GCA_963693085.1. Classification (NCBI taxonomy): domain Eukaryota; kingdom Viridiplantae; phylum Streptophyta; class Magnoliopsida; order Alismatales; family Alismataceae; genus Alisma; species Alisma plantago-aquatica. Next base: position 1,118,622,612 of record OY856413.1, read on the forward strand.
TTATGTTAAATGCCTTATGTGATAGTGTTCATCAATTTTGAGGTAGATATCTTTTATGGATGATTAATGTCGCCTTTAGGGTAATTATCATTCCATGGTTAGTGAGAGCCGGAATGTGAATGTCCGGCGGGGATCATGTGGTGATGTTTGTTGTGATCATCTGTTCTTTAGTTGACCCTCGCAATTCTATTCTAAATTTGTGTTGCTCGAGGACGAGCAATGTTCCAGCTTAGGGGAGTTTGATGCGATGATTTTGAGTCACATTTATAGACTTGTTTTACTCGCGTTTTATGTGTTTATTGGTCATTTTGGTGGTTAATATCGCATAATTCACTTACTTTAGTCTATGATCCTTCTCAGTGTCAAATATCTCTTATTTTATTGTTTTGAGCATAAATGATTGCAATAATATGTTTTATCTCGTCTTATGTGGTTTTTTTCGCAATTTCAGGAAAAACACATATCTACAGCTATCGATACCATCGATGGCTGTCGATACCATCGACACAACCATAGGCATCCAGCCGCTAGGAGCAGCATAGAGTCGATACCATCGACAGGGAAGTCGATGGTAGTGACATTCCATCAGGTTGTTGGTGACCAGTCAGTCGATACTATCGACACAAGAAGATTCAGCGACGGAAAAGGGATAAAACCGACGCCTAAGGGTGTCGATCCCATCGACCCTCATCGATGGTATTGAGTTAGCATCAGGTGCAACGAAGGAAAGAAAAGAAGCCATGATGATATCGCGAGGGGTCGATACCATCGACCTGCGTCGATGGTATCGACACCGTCAGATTAAAGTTTGTTTCAGATTGGCTCTAATCTGACGGTTGTTATATTTTTGCAACCTAACTCGGTGATTATACCTAATGACGGTGGCCAAGAGCAAGGTATCACACCATTATCCGCTGCACACGTCCCGAGAAGGTGTGGAGAGAAGAACGGAGCCCAGAAGCAACCCCCAACCATTCCGAAAGCCAAAGAAGATGTTTTCCACCGTCGAAAGGTTGCAGATCGCAGATTATACACCGACGAACACTTGGATCTTCTCCGTTCAGGGGTTTCATTACTTATTCACATTTTTCTCCATGTTTCCCCTTTTCTCAACCATGTTTTGCTCTTAGATGCACATGCGGGGCTAACCCCTTTATCTTTGGGACCGGGAGTAGCTCGGGGAAGCATTGTATGACATTTTTATCATAGTAATTCATAATTTATCTCTTAAACCCATGGTGTGAATTCATTTTCTCAATTATATTGTTATGCTTGATCACCATAATGATAATCTAATGCCTTTAATTACTTTGAAAGAAGAATTAACAGTTGAAAAAAGATGAAATTCACATTAATTAACAAATCCCTTGAACAAGGTGATGTAAGGTTAATGGTGGAAACCCAGAGGTCGTTTCTAATGCACCTAGTTTAGGGTATAGGTTACTATGACGGTGGAATTGACCTAGACATAGGCAGTGAATTGTACCACGACAGCGGGCAATTTTGACTACAGGCCACTACCCGGATTGAGAGATGAACCTTAATAACTATATGGAAATTCATACAATGAAAACCCGCGGTGAAACTGCAATCCTAAAGATCTTCATTGGAATTGATTAAACTAAACCTTTAATCGATTGCTTTGTTTTATTTTATTTTCTTTTATTTTTAAAACAACTCTCATAACCTTTTTATTGGTCTAGCAGATTGCGAGTAGTTAGTAGTAGTCTACCAATAATTTAGTGTCCCTGAGTTCGACTCAGGCCTCACAAGGGCCTATACTACATTGATGTGTGCACTTGTGTTCGACGCACGGTAAAATCATGTCACATGTCGTACTGGAAATTGATAACATACAACAGGTATTATACATAGTCTCATTAGATAATATGAAATATATGAATCTTATTATATATTATTATAATTATGTATGTACATCATTCTCTTTGTAGGTCTTTAAAACTGAGGACTTCAACACATGAGCAAAGCGTTTCGATGTACATGCTCCCTATACGAGAGATGAATTAGATGTTGTAAGAGAAGATTGGGCAAAAGCCCTGCAAAGAGTGGGAATTTTTCAATATGATTTTGCTGACAATGATGAATAAAGAATAACTTTGTTCTCATAATTAATTTTGTGTGAATATGAATGAATTTTTATGAATTGTCATATGTGTGTGAAAATCATCAATACATGAATGTTTCTACATGTATCTGAATGTGAAAGGAGATGAAATAAATGGAACTGCAGGTTGCTACTGGTTTCTACATGCGTGTGATGAAAAATTAATATGAATTAAATGTTCTTATACATGAGTGTGAATCACATATATAATATTGTCTATCATATTAATTTTGCAGGTTTGTGGCCTGTTGTTGGCTGATATCAATGGATGTCGTAAAACCTACAGTTCATAACTGAACTGCAGGTTTCTCATCCTACGACCAGCCACAATAGGTCTGCAGACTGATCTTAAAAAAACATACAATAGGTGTCGGTTATTTGTACGAAACCGACGACATATATTTACAGTGTCGGTTATTTGTATGAAACCGACGTCGATTTCCCTAATGAGGGCCAGACACCACGGCCGTGCTTCCCACCACATCCGTGCTGCCCAGCATGGCCGTGTCAGCGGACCAGACATAAAATAGGCGTCGGATATTTGTATACAATCGACGACATATGTTTACAGTGTCGGTTTCCCTACTAGTAACTAACGTCGATTTCCCTAGAGGCCAGACACCACAGTCGTGCTGGTTAACACGACTGTGGCAGCGGGTGATATGGCGTCGGTAATCACTAATAAACTGACACAAATAGTGCCCCATATGGCGCCCTTTCTATGGCGCAAAGGTATATGGCGTCGGTTTCTAAGCTTATAACTGACGCCTAAACCCCCTACTGGCGCGTTTTTTGTGGCGCGCGAAGGGTTGTGGCGTCGGTTTGAGAACCGACACATAACGGTTGGGCTTTTAGCAGCGCCCACATAGGTGTCGCTTAGAAACTGACACTAAAGGCCTTAAATAACTGACACTAAAGGTCGGTTACGTAATAGTGTAGCTATACTACCTTCTTTATGTGGCATGATTCCTATATGTTGATGATCAACCATTGCATGTTATGTTTTCTTGCTCTAGTACATGTTTTTTGATCTTATGGATATAGTGAGCATGATGTGCTTGATGTTGTTGATGGTTTATATGCCTTTACACCTAGTTTGTTGAACCATAGTTTGGGGTTTCCTTGTTGAGCAATACTTCTTTCTCTCTTTGGTCTAGAGAAGTGAGTTTGAGATCTAGTGATGTAGGCAATACCCCTCTCTCGTTTTAGTTGAGAGGTGAGTCTACATTGTAGTTGCTTGGGAAACACCTTCCTCTCACCATGGATTTGAGGGGTGAGCTTTGGATAGATGATGACCTATGTTGAGGTTGATCCTTGTGGTTGCCTGATTTGTGATAGAGGTTGTTCAAAACCCCTTTCTCTTGGTTGTTGAGAGGTGAGTCAATCTTCTTGATCAATTAGGGTTTGGTGCCCTTGTACTTGAGGTTGAATATGACCATGTTGGGTTGTGCCTTGCACGATATGACCTTCGAGTAGTGCTGCCTGATAGACTTGTCTTGGGTTGTACCCTTGACCGATACACCTAGTTGAGATGGTTGGTTTGATGCCCAAAATGGTTCTCTTGGCTTGAGATAGAGCTTGGGTGACACACCTTATATCTTGTGCTCTGAACGATACATCTTGAAGTAAGGTTGCTCGATACCCCTACCTTGTGTTGATCTTTGGCCGATCTAATATGGAGTTGAGATGGTTGGCTTGGTGCCTGTTATGCTTTGTCTGATATGGATCCTTGTAGGCCATCCTTGTGCTGGGCGATATGGTTTAGTTGTGGTGATGCCCAATATGGGTTAAGTGGAAACCCTAGTTGTTGCTTTGATAGAGGTTGATATGGAGTGTTTCCATGTTGACCGATAGGCTTCCATGATGTGCCTTTCTGTCACATGTGTCATGAACATGTTGGGCGACACAGTGTTGTCTTGGGGCACCATGATTTTAGTCGATACAATGGTGAGAATGGGTGCCCAATTCAACCCTAACCCTAGTTGGCCGGTAGGGTTCTAGACGACACACCTCTTGAGCTAGCCGCATGATACACCTTGTGCACCTGGTATGCATGAAAAGGTTGCATGTTAATTCCATGTTCTCTAGTTGCATGATATACCTTGGGTGTTGGTTTGATATCTTCTAGGGTTGGTCGATATGTGGCTAAATGCCTACGTCAGTAAGCCTTTGGTGAAGGTTGTTATCCTACCCGATACCACCTGTGGCAAGGGATGCGCTACCCGCCACACTTTTAGTGAAGGTAGCAGGAGCTTTTAGTGAGGTTTCTTGATAGCCCGGGAACCTAGCAGATAGTTCTTGATCATGTAACTACATCTTTGATGAGAATGATGATAGGGTTTAACTACCTTGAGCCTGCATCTATGTTGGTAATGAGACACAAGGATAGGTTGTGAACCAGGTATGTTTGTAAGGTCATGATGTTGTTACATATGATGTTGCTTCACATGATAATGTGACACATGTATATGATCACAAGTATGGGGCATGATAAATGTTTATGATTAATGATAAAACTATGATTTCTACAGCTTATGTGTAATATACTCATAGATGTTGCTTCATACTTGGTAGCATGATAATCTTATTAATCCATGATGGCTTCAGTTATCTCTATGGATGTGTATACTAACCATGCAGGTATACTATGTGGATTCATAGCCTGGTAAGAGCTATGAGATATATGTTCTTTGACTAGCACAATGTGATGATAATCCTTGTTAATGAGATAATAGGTTGATAGGTCTGAGGACCTAATAAAGGTTGGGTGCCTAGTTGAGGTGTTATCCTTTGATGATAAGTTAAGAGATGCTTTCCCACAATGTTGATGCATGATTATGATGCCTTGAGGGGCAGTGGTTGTTATTGTGAGGGATTGAGATCCCAGGACAGTATGATGATGGCATTGATGATGTAATTCTATAAAGCTACGCTATACTTCGGTTGCCTCAACAATTGGTTTAAAATATACTAATTAATTATAGATGAACATATCATGTAGTTTTCCCTAGTCATAGATCCATCATTTTTAGTATCATGGTGATAGTGAAACAGGTTTATCCTACGGGATTACCTGGAGCGCATATTGTTGAATATGTGAGGTTTCCCCTAGCCTAAAATAGGAGGGTTTGAGTGCAACTGTGGTTGCAGACTCAGGATATATGAAGCATGGTGAACAGACCCATGGCTCAGGATATGTGATGATGAGCATGATGTGTTCATGGCTCGGATGTATGTACTAGCACCTATGATGAGGTGAGCTAGAGATATGGGTAGCTTGCGGAGTTGACCCAATGGTTGAGGCCCTATAAGCATAAGACTACAGTCTTGCTTGATGATTCATGTACTGACCATGAGAAGGTGAGGTCATGGAGTCTGGATCTCCTTAGACCTTGTATGGCACCAGATTGGGCTTCACATCCAATGGTTGGATTTGAGTAGGGAAGGCTCACTTTCTTAGGGCATAATAAAACATAATCTAGCTGAATAGTATATCTTTCTTAGTGCAAAATACGGAACATTGATTGAGTCTTTGCTTATATAGATGATCTAGTTGTACTATGCAATTGTGTGTACGATCCTTATATCTTGTGATAAGTTCTTATAAAGCTTATCTTGTCAATCATGTTCCATAAAGAAATACTTGGTTATATGCCTCCCGAATATCTTGGTAAGCTTGATGGTAATAATAGCCTTGCTCAATATGCTGCTCTTGTTATACGCTTTATCAGTTATCTGTTGTTGTTGCCTTAACCTTCTGAGGTTTTATAGTTTCGGCGAGGAGTTATGTTTCTCACTGGGACTGTGTGTCACACCCCGCTGGTTTACACCCCTTTTTAGGCGATTGCTCTAGACGTGGTGGTGGTCGTGAGGTTGCGGCCGAGCAGCAAGAAGAGTAGTAGAAGGCAAGAGATGGACACGTTGTTGTTTTGGTGGTTCTATAGTAGAGTCCTAAAGTCATCCATGTACCCTCAGGTCCTCGGAGGTGTTTGATGACGTTTCACAATGTCTAGCTATTGTAATCTTTATATCCTGTTGTTGGTCGTACGTGGCCGTTATGTATGTATAAACAGGTGATGAACTCTGGTGCTGACAGTACAGTTGGCTCCGATAAGCGGTGAACATATATCAAAGCATGTAAATATTTTTATAATGTGTTTCTTTGTAGGATCTGGATGCAAAAGTTCTCTCATGTATGCTTTCCACAATCAGTTTTAATTAACCCATGTTTTTGGTAATATGAGGTTCCGCACATTTTTGTATGTCATCTTGTTGTCTGTGTGATGGCAGGGTGTCACAATTGTCCTACTTCAAGTAAGCATCCAATTTTAGCATTGATGCATTTGGAGTGGTTCAACTGACTCTAGTCTTTCAAGGACTTCAGAGTTTACACTCACCATTAAGAACACTTCTCAAAGGTCCCAAACCAGATTTGAAGTTTATCCCATTTATGAACTGATTGCAATGATAATGTATTTGTGTTTGCATTTGGATTTCACAAAACAATTTTTTCAACTTTTCAAAATAATTTTTGATTTGTTTGATTTGATAAATTTGATGATATTAATTAGGCCTTTAATTAATTATCACTCCCACTATTTTGATCAGATTTGATAACCCTCATGTATCAATCCATGAGATTTTAGCGTAAAACCTTGTAGTGAGAAAGATTTTGTCTTCCTCTAAGTTATGGACCAACGAGGGTTGTCAACAACAACTAGATTCTTTTAGGTAGGCAACTTTTGCCAATTGCATAATATGAAACTCTTGATAGATGTTATGCACAACTCTTTGTCATGAACATCTGCATTCCTCAAGGTGCTTAATCCTATTAAGATCACCTTGTTAAGTCTATTCCCAAAAGCCAACACAATGAGTATGCACCCTACGAAGGCAGACGCACATACCCACTATTAAACTTCTATGAGATAGACTGTGCACCATGCGAAGGCGTGCCCACACTTAGTCGATCAAGCTTTTCATGTGTGTTGCTATTGGAAGGCATCTTAAACTTAATATTTATATTTGAGGGGTTTGATACTTATATACATATACATATCCAATCACCACACATATATAGTATGTATCATATACATGCTATATCCCACAAGAAAACATGCAAAGCGATAAAGCGATGATTATGGCCATCCTATTGTAATTCCTTAGAGAGCCACAAGGAAATATGGTCATCTAAGGTTTACATCATATGCAACATGCTGTTGATGAAGATCTTTGTCCTTGATGTTGGTATGTATGCCCATAGAGCCAGTCATATGATGATTGTAATGGCATAATTTGTAAATGATTTTAATAATAATTAAGGCTATTTTCGTCTATATGTTTTAACTATTTTTTAGATAATAGTATTGCATGTTAAATGTCTAAAGAATTGTATTACTCAATGACATATGTCTTCGGGTTGAGGACCTGAATAATGATATCATATGGATGTTAAGAGTATACATTCTTGTTATGTACCTAGTCAATTGTTATTATGGAAATAACCATTGACATCAATAATACAAAAGACTAGAGTGTGTGTTGGTTGATGACAGAGTCTCATTAGTCATGATATGTGATATCAAACCAAGCACACAGATACATGTTACATAACAGTGTATCAGACAGACCCACCATAAGAGTGATGCATGGAAACCACACTTGGTTAGTCAGGATCGTCTCTTATAGTATTAGTGGTGACTGTGGTTCTTGGACCATAAATCACTGCACTCATCACATGTGATTGTGTACACTTTGATATCATCAAACACAATCCTGAAACATTGGTTGTTATAATGGTGATGATTGGGTGACTTTGACACAAGGGGACTTGACTGTGAGTGATAGATATGGAATTTGTCCCTCCTAAGGGAGTGTGATATCCTAGCCACTTGAGGAGTGAGATTGAGAAATGCATGGCTATGCACATGTAAGTCAATATGTCATATTGAGCTTACATATATCTCAGGCTATCTACTATGAGTCAAGAAACATGGATTGGATGTTTGTAGAGGATGACAAGTCCATGCCTCGAGTTCAATCTGGATATCAGTGATAAAGGGACTATACATTCACTGTAACACCAATAACATATTGTAGGTTGAAGGTTGTTCTCCAACTTTCCTATTCACTTGGGTAGCACTGATGTGCGATTAGGCACCACTCTTTGCTTGTGATTTCATAAGTTCGTTATGGACATTCACTGCCAACGTGAAATGGAACCTATAGGGTCACACACATAAATTTAACCTGGAAGAGGAGTTCATCCATGAATGATGTTTATATTGATTACTAAAGTGTTTAGGTACTCAATTAAACATTCAATCAAAAGACTTGACTCAGAATCATCAAGTTCAAATGTTGAACCAATTGATTAGAGTGTCAGATTGATTGAGAACTGCATTGACTGAGTATTGCACAACCTAGACGACCAACCGAATGGTTCACTAGGTGAATTGATCGGATCATGGTTAGTGAGATGACTGGTTCACACTAGTGAACCGATTGGTTCACATAGACCAACTGAGTAGGTGTTGGGTTTCCTAGTTTGTGAGAAAAGATTTTTGTTTCACTTGTTCAATTTGATTGGGATAAGAATTAATCTTTGCATTAATTAGAAACGAATAAGGAAAGTCAATTGTGGATAAGTCTAGGAAGTAAAACGACTAGTTCACACTCTCAGTTGATCGGTTCAAAAGTAAACTGATCGGCTAACCTGCCCAAAGGACTGGTTGAGTTGTGAAATGACCAGTTCGTCTGCCGCATGACAATCAACTCTTGGAAATTATGGACCCTTCTACTCCCGCACAGACTAGAAACCCTAACCCTACCCTCTACTATAAATAGAGGGGTACAGGGGGCTTCTCAGAACACACAACTCAGAACATCAATTTCTCTGCAAAGTTATTCTCCTCTCTGGTTGTGGTAACCGAGAGAGCCCAAGCAAGTTCTACCTATCCAGGGAGGAACATCGAGGGAAAGACAACTATAGAAAAGTGACTGATTGTGGGAGAGTGTGTTGGTGACTAGTACGCCAACAGAAGGGGACGACTCCTTCTAGTATATCCATCTCAGGATGACTAGAGTTCCCAATAATCCATGTAGACTATCTATAGAGGTGGGAGATTTCTACCACTCAGGAGGACAAACATCAACCGCAGTTCGAGTCTACACCAGGAGCTGCACAGAAGTCATCAAAGACTAGGTGGTTGAAGACCGCACTAGCTGCAAGGTATTTTCACTGAGCAAGCCTCAGGACCAGGTATATATCGCTAAAACATCCTTCCAATTACATAGTTGTTGATGTGATCTACTAGTTATGGGTTTGTGATAAGATAAAAATTTTGTTTCCACTGCCTGTTCCATCCCACAAAATCTAACAGTGGTATCAGAGCCACATCAACATACTATGTTTTAGGATTAATCGAAATAATAAGATTTTGGTTTTTTTCCATGTATTTATTACATGCTATGTGAATACTTTAATTGGCTAATGTGCATATCTAATTAAACATCACAAGTCCCAATATACATATATGATATGGTATATATATGCAATCGATATGCGTCACCCTAAAATGGTTTTGATGGTGGATGTATAGAGTGGTTATGGCCTATAAACCCCTATCTGTGTGCATCATTGTTTGTGGTTGTTTGCATATCAGTCTACGTATCAATTCCTTTCTTCTATTCCAGATGTAACTTGAGATAACTCAAGCCTTCTCTGCTACCTTTGCTCCCCCCGAATGTAACTCAGGGTTTCCCATAGATATATGTAAAAGTAGGATAGTTTTATTTTCTATTATGTCAAAGATTGGTGGGTGCCCAAATGAGCGGTTGGAGGACCGAGACGGCCGACTTATGGTGTGAGACGAGTAGCCAGTGGCCTGACAAGGAGCAAGATGACTCGACGAACCGGCCGTCTGGAGGAGCCAGACGATCAGTTGGTGACAACCAACCAATCGGCCAGGAGGCGAGCCGTTTACTCATAGGATGAGCCGATCAACTCGGAACGGCCCAAGCATAAATCTTCATCAACAACAGGTTGTTGCATGTGATGTAGACCTAGATGACCATAATTCCTTATGGCTCAAGGAATTACAAATAGGATGGCCATAATCATTGCTTTATCACTTCACATGTTTTCTTGTGAGACATAGCATGTATATGATACATACTATATATGTGGTGATTGGATATGTATATGTATATAAATACCAAACCTCTCAATATAATATTAAGTCTTATATGCTTTCCATAAGCAGCACACATGAAAAGCTTGATCGACAAGTGTGGGCATGCCAAGGGTGGTGCACGGTCTATCTTGTGGAAGTGTGATGGTAGATATGTAGGTCTGCCAAAGCAGGGTACATAGTCTATCATGTTGGCTTTTGGGTCAGGCTTGACTAGGTGATCTTAATGAGATTTAGTACCTAGAAGCATAAAGATAGATCGTGAGAAAGAGATGTTCACACCATCTACCCAAGAGTTGCATTCATATGCAATTGGAAAAGGTTGCCTACCTAAATAATCTGGTTGTGGGCGATCAGCCAAAGCTGACTCATGATTAGATGAAATATGGATATTGGCTCACTAGAAGGTTGTACGCTACAATCTTCTAAATTGATAATGAGGGTTGTCAATTTGATCAAAATAGTGGGGGAAATAATTTATTAAAGACCTAATTAAATATCATCAAATTTATTCAAATCAAATCACAAGGAATTTTGACAAAAATGCAAATGTTTTCTCTTGTAGAATCAAATGGCAAATAAATCATCATTTAAATCGGGCAACTTGATTGAGATAAATTTCCATAACTAGTTAATGACTATGTGAAGTGTTCTGCATATTCTAAGATACCACTGGCCATAGAATACACTCTATGTACACTTAAGGTGTTGTTTGAGGCACAAAAGAAGAAGGATAGTTTCATGATAGTGATTAGTGGAATGGATTCCAAGGACACATGCAAGGTAGAGAAGTGTTCTCTCGCCAAGCTGAAGTGCAAGTCTTCTATGCTCAAAATATGGATAGGATAAAGGGAATCAAGGAAGATGAAACAAGAGATAGATATCTCTACTTTTGGTGTATATGTGATTGAGATTAACCTTACTACTTCTTCATCATGGGTACTTGATACCGGATGTGGATCACACATTTGTTCAAATGTGAAGGATCTGAATAGAAGTAGGCCTTTAGCAAAAGGCAAGGTTGAACTATGTGTTTCTAATGGAGCAAGAGTTGCTTCCAATGTAGCAGGAACATATGAGTTATCTATACCAAGTGGGATGATAATAGAGTTACAAAACTACTAGTGTGTACCTTCCATAAATAGGAATATCATTTCTATATCTTGTTTGGACAAGGATGGATTTGAATTTCTTACTAAGAATGGAAAGTGTTCCATTTCTAAAGATTGGATCTTTTACGGAAATGCACCAATTTCTTATGGTCTATACTTGATAGATCTACAAACAAGTGTATACAACGTAAACACCAAAAGACAAAAACTCAATGACTCAAACAAAACATACCTTTGGCATTGTTGTCTACGGAACATAAATGAGAATCACATATCTAGACTTCAAAAAGATGGTTATCTAGACTCTTTTGATTTTGAATCTTTAGAGACATGTGAATCTTGTTTATTGGGCAAGATGACCAAGGCACCCTTTTTAGGAAAAGTTGAATACTTCGTTACCTTTACTGATGACTTCAGTAGGTATAATTATGTTTACTTGATGAAACATAAATCAGAAACCCTTGAAAGGTTCAAGGATTTCATGAATGAAGTACATAACTAACTTGGAAAAAGTATTAAGGTACTTCGATCTAATCAAGGTGGAGAGTACTTAAGTTAAGAGTTTGAGGACCTTTTGAGAGCCTGTAGTATTGTATCACAATGGACTCCACCTGGAATACCACAGCATAATGGTGTATCAAAAAGAAGGAATCACACATTATTAGACATGGTGCGATCTATGTTGAGTTTTCTCAATCTTCCAACTTCCTTCTGGGGTTATTCTCTTGAAACAACCGCATTTACTCTTAACTACATACCATCTAAATCGGTTCAAAAGACACCATATGAGATATGGACTGGGAAGCATCCCAAAATGTCTTTTATGAAGATTTGGAGATGTGAGGCTTATGTCAAGAAAATGTTTTCTGATAAGTTGGGCCCTAGATCTAATAAATGTTATTTTGTTGGATATCCTAACATAACCAAGGGATACTACTTATACAACCCAACTGACAACAAAGTGTTTGTTTCTAGGGAAGTTGTGTTCTTAGAAAAGGAATGTATTTCCAAAGGAAATAGTGGGAGGAAAGTATAACTTGAAGAGGTTCAAGACCAACAAGAAAACATTAAACTAATATATGAACATGAGGAACATATAGAATCACAAACTGTTGTGAAATCTCAAATTCCTCAAGTAACATAAGAACCTTGTAGATATAGTAGGACACACCTTGAGCCTGAAAGATTTGAATATCTTGTGAGTCAAGAAGGTGGTGACTTGGTCATAGATGATGAGCCAACTACCTATCTAGAAGCTATGAAGGGACCAGATTCTGAGAAATGGCTTGAGGCCATGAGATCTGAGATGGAATCCATGTATACCAACAAGGTATGGACCTTGGTGGATCCACATGAAGGGGCAAAACCCATAGGATGCAAGTGAGTCTTCAAGAAGAAGACTGACATGGATGGAAATGTCCAAACTTATAGAGGTAGATTGGTTGCAAAGGGTTTCAGACAAGTTCAAGGTGTTGACTATGATGAAACCTTTTCTCCAATTGCCATGATTAATTCCATCAAGATCATGCTTGCTATTACAGCCTACTATGACTATGAGATTTGGCAGATGGATGTTAAAACTGCATTCCTTAACGAGAATCTTGCCGAGTATGTGTACATGACACAACCTGAAGGTTTTATAAATCCAAAGGATGCAAATAAAGTCTGTAAGCTACAAAGGTCAATCTATGGATTGAAGAAAGCATTTGGGAGCTGGAATCTTTGATTTGATGAAGCAGTCAAAGATTTTGGCTTTAGTCAAAATGAAGATGAACCTTGTGTGTACAAGAAGGTTAGTGGCAGCATGACTACATGCATCATATTGTATGTAGATGACATACTATTCATGGGGAATGGCATTCCTTCTTTACAAAAGGTAAAGACATGGCATGGAAATACATTCTCAATGAAAGACTTAGGAGAATCATCCTATATCTTAGGAATTAAGATCTATAGAGATAGATCTAGAAGGCTTTTTGGACTAAGTCAAAGAACATACATTGACAAAGTGTTGAAGAGGTTTAGCATGGAGAACCCAAAGAGAGGAAGCATACCCATGAGACATGGAGTTCCCATCTCTAGATCTCAATGTCCCAAATCTTGTGAAGATAGGGAACACATGAATGGGATTTCATATGCATCAGCAATTGGATCTATCATGTACGCAATGTTGTGCACATGTCTCGATGTCTTGTATACACTCAACATGATGAGCATACACCAGTCAGATCCCAGAGATGCTCACTGGACAGCTGTGAAGAACATCATAAAGTACTTGAGAAGGACTAACGATCAGTTCCTCATTTACGGCGGTGAGGAAGAGTTGGTGGTAATGGGTTACATCGATGTAAGCTTTCAAACTAATAAAGATGATTATAGATCGTAGTCAGGATTTGTTTTTTTCCTCAACAATGGATCTGTGAGCTAGAAGAGTTCCAAGCAAGAGATAGATGCAGATTCTATGACAGGGGCTGAGTATATTACTGCATCCCATGCGACAAAGGAGGTTGTGTGGATCAAGAAGTTCATCTCTGAACTTGGGGTGGTTCCTAGCGTCTGTGATGCAATTGAGCTTTATTGTGACAACAATTGAGCTATTGCACAAGCTAATGAACCCATATAACATTAGCGGTCCAAGCACATACAACGACACTTCCATCTCATACGAGAGATCGTACAATGAGGGGATGTGAAGATTTGTAGAGTACCACCCAAAGACAATATTGATGATCCCTTGACTAAGGCACTTTCACAGCCAAAGCATGACGGTCATGCTAAATCAAAAGGACTAAGGTTCATGGGTGATTGGCTCTAAGTGCAAGTGAGAGTCTGTTGGTATATATGCCCATAGAGCCAATCATATGATGATTGTAATGGCATACTTTGTAAAAGATTTGAATAATAATAAAGGCAATTTCTATCTATATGTTTTAACTATTTTTGAGATAATAGCATTACATGTTAGATGTATAAAGTATTGTATTACTCATTGACATATGTCTTCGGTTTGAGGACCTGAACAATGAGATCATATGGATGTTAAAAGTATACATTCTTGTTTTTTCCCTAGTTGGTAGTTATTGTGGACATAACCATAGACAACAATAACACAAAAGACTAGAGTGTGTGTTGGTTGATGATAGAGTCTCATTAATCATGATATATGTTATCAAACCAAGTACATTGATACATGTTAGAGAATAATATCAAACCAAGTACACTGATACATGTTAGAGAATAATGTATCGAATAGACCCACCAGAAGAGTGATGCATGGAAACCACACTTGGTTAGTCAAGATCATCTCTTATAGTAATGGTGGTGACTATGGTTCTTAGACCAAAAATCACTACACTCATCACATGTGATTGGGTACACTTTGACATCATCAAACGTAGTCCTCAAACATGTGTTGTTATAATGGTGATGATTGGCTGACTTTGGCACATGGGGACTTGAATGTGAGTGATAGATATGGAATTTGTCCCTCCTAAGGGAGTGTGATATCATGGCCACTTGAAGAGTGAGACTAAGAAATGCATGGCCATGCACATGTAAGTCAATATGTGATATTGAGCTTACATATATCTCAGGAAGTCTACCCTGAGTCAAGAAACATGGATTGAATGTTTGTAGAGGATGACAAGTCCATTCCTCTAGTTCAATATGTATATCAGTGACAAAGGGACTATACATTCAGTATAACACCAATAATAGATTGTAGGCTGAAAGTTGTTCTCCAACTTTGCTCTTCACTTGGGTAGCATTGATGTGTGACTAGGCCCCACTCTTTGCTTGTGATGTCATAAGTTAGTTATGGACATTCACTACCAACATAAAATGGAACCTATAGGGTCACACACATAGGATTAACCTGGAAGAGGATTTTATCCATGAATGATGTTTATATTGATTACTTAAGTGTTTAGGTACTCAATTAAACATTCAATCAATAGACTTGACTCAGAATCATCAAGTTCAAATGTTGAACCAATTGATTAGAGTGCCAGATTTATTGAGAATTGCATTGACTGAGTTTTGCACAACCTGGACCACCAACTGAACGGTTCATTGGCTGAACTGATGGGCTCATGGTCAGTGAGATGACTGGTTCACATTGGTGAACTGATCAGTTCACATGGACCAATTGAGAAGGTGTTAGGTTTCCCGGTTTGTGAGAAAAGATTTTCATTTCACTTGTTCAATTTGATTGGGATAATCTTTGCATTAATTAGAAACGAATAAGGAAAGTCAATTGTGGGAAAGTCTGGAAAGTAAAATGACCGGTTCACTAAGTGAACTGATCGGTTCACGCTCCCAACCAACTGGTTCAAAATTGAACTAATCAGATCACCTGCCCAAACAATCGGTTGAGTTGTGAAATGACCTTTTCATCTGTCGTAGTACAATCAGTTCATGGAAATTCCATACCCTTCTACTCCCGTACAGACTGAGAACCATGACCCTTCCTTGTACTATAAATAGAGGGGTACAGGGGGCTTCTCAGAATGCATAACTCAGAACATTAGTTTCTCTACAAAGTTGTTGTCCTCTCTGGTTGTGGTAACCGAGAGAGCCCAAGCAAGTTCTACCCATCCAGGGAGGAACATCGAGGGAAAGATAACTACAGAAAAGTGATTAATTATGGGAGAGTGTGTCAGTGACTAGTACGCCAACAGAAGGGGATGACTCCTTCTAGTTTGTCCATCTCAGGACAACTAGAGTTCTTGGTAGTCCGTGTGGACTATCTATAGAGGCGGGAGATATCTACCACTCAGGAGGACGACCATCAACCACAGTTCGGGTCTACACCAGGAGCTGCACAGACGTTGTTGAAGACTAGGTGGTTGAAGACCGCACTAGCTATGAGGTATTGTCATTGAGCAAGCCTCACGACCATATATATCTTACTAAACCATCCTTCCTATTACATAGTTGTTGATGTGATCTACTGGTTATGGGTTTGTGGTAAGGTAAAATTTTTGTTTCTGCTTCCTGCTTCGTCCCACAAAACCTAATACTAGAACAATTTTGAGTTGATCGGCTCATCCTATGACATGATCGTCTCACCTCCTAGTTGGTTGGTTGGTCTGGTCTCTGATGTATGGACACCTCCAACAAGCGGTTGGGCTATCAACCGGTCAATTCAGCTCCTTCAAAATCCTCTTCAGTCCTCCAGGCGGTCAGCTCGTCTGGTGATGAGCGTCTTCTTCTTCAACGTAATAGAAAATAAACTATCTAACTTTCACATAATCTTTAGGAAAACTCGAGTAACATTCGAGGGGAGTAAAGGTAGAAGAGAAAGAATCTCGAGTTATCTCGAGTTACATGTCGAATAGAAGGTAGAGGCTCGGTATGCAAATTGAGATGAAAACAACCATAAGCAACCAAGCACACATAGGGTTTATAGGCCATAACCATTCTACACATCCACCATCAAAACCATTTTAGGATGACGCGTATCAATTGCATATATACCATATCATAGATGTATATTAGTTTGTGTTTGCATGTGGTATTTATTCGGATATACACATTATTTATTTTAAATATTCACATCATATTTAATAAATAAATGATGATAAACCAAAATCTGATCATATCAATTTATCCCAAAACACAGTATGTTGACGTGGCTCTGATACCACTATTGGTTTTTATGGCCTCAGAGTAGGCAGCCAAAACAAAAAAAAAAATTGATGGCCATTAACCCATAACAGGAGATCGCATCAATGACTATGTAATGGGAAGGATGGTTTTAGAAAGATATACCTGGTCCTGGGGCTTGCCCAATGACAATACCTTGCAGCCATGTGCGGTCTTCAATGCCCTGTCTTGGACGGTGTCAGTGCAACTCCTGGTCTTCGCCATGGACTCTGGCCTCCACCATGGACTGTGGCTGATGTGTCCTCCTAAGAAGTAGACATCTCCTGCCTCTACAGATAGTCCACACAGACCACATGGAACTCCTTCCATTCTCAAAGAACTAGTAGGAAGGAGATGACCATCATGTTGGTGTACTAGCACCAACATGCTCTATTGAACTCAGACTGATTTTCTATAGTTGTCTTTCCCTCGTTGTGCCTCCCTAGTCAGGTAGCACTTGCTCGGGCTCTCTTGGTTTCCAGAACCAAAGAGGACAACAACCTTACAAAGCAACAGATGTTCTGATTTGTGTGTTCTGAGAAGCCCCCAATACCCCTCTATTTATAGTAGAGGGTAGGGTCAGGGTTCCCAGTCTGTTCGGGAGTAGAAGGATCCAGAAATTCCATAAATGTTTGTACTGTGGAAGGCAAACCGGTCAGTTCACTAGTGAACCGGTCGACTGGGAGTGTGATCTGATCAGTTCATCCAATGAACCGGTGTTTCACTTCACATACTTTCCTACAATTGACTTTCCTCAATCGTTTCAAATTAATTCAAAGTTTAACTCTTATTCCAATCAAATTGAACAAGTGAAACGTGAAAGTTTTCCTCCAACCAGGCAAATCCCAATTTCCTTAGTTGGTAGGATTGTGAGCCGCCCGATTCACCAAGTGAACTGGTCGGTTGGCTCACACCATCCGATCAGCTCACCTGGGTGAACTGGTCGGTTGACAGTCTTGACATTGCTAATTCAGTCTCCAATCAACCTAACACTCTAACCAGCTAGTTCAACACTTGAACTTGATAGTTCTAAGTCTAGTCAGTCAATTGTATGTTTAATTGAGTACCTAAACACATTTAGTCTCAATCTAAACATCATTCATGAACAATCTCCACTTCCAGGGGTATCCTATGTGTGTGACCCTACATGTTCCAATTTACTTGGCAGTGAATGTTCATAACTACTTATGACATCACAAGCAATGAACGAAATCTAGTAACTCATCATTGCTACCCAAGTAATTCAGAAAGTTGGAGAACAACTTCAACCTGCAATATGTGATTAGGGTTACATTGATCGTATAGTTCCTTTGCCACTGACATCCTGATTGAACTCGAGGCATGGAACGTCATCCTCTTCAACATTCAATCCATATTTTGTGACCTAGAACAGACTATCTGAGATGCATGTGAATTCACATATCATATATTGAATCACATGAATATGGCCATACAATTATCATCCTTGCTTATCAAGGGGCCATGGATATCATACTCCTTATAGGAGGGAAAAATTCCATATCTATCACTCACAGTCAAGTCCCCATGTGTCAAAATCACCCAATCATCACAGTTATAACAATCCATGTTTCAGGACTACATTTGATGATGTCAAAGTGTACCCAATCACATGTGATGAGTGTAGTGATTTCAGGTCTCAGAACCACAATCACCACCATCACTATGAGAGATGATTATGACTACCATTCCATGGTATCCATGTATCACTCTCATGGTGGGTCTGTCTGATATAATATTATCTAACATATATTTGTGTGCTTGACTTGATATCATATATCATCACTAATGAGACTATGTCATCAGTCAACACACACTCTAGTCTTATATATTATTTTTGTCTATTTTGCTTCCACAGTAATATACGACTAGGGACATGACAAGAACGTATGTACTCTTATCATACATATGATCTCATTGTTTAGGTCCTCAACCGAAAGACATATGTCATTGAGTCACATCATTCTTTAGACATCTATCATGTATGTGTCATCATCTCATGACTGAGACAAACATTTTAGATGGAATTACATTTATCATTATCAAATCAAGTATCATATGCCTCATTGCAATCATCATATGATTGGCTCTCTGGGCATACTATACCAACATTTTGTACATTGGGTGGATTATAAATAAAGATGCAACTCACTTGTTGGAAATATATGAAGAGAGTAATAATATACCTAAGAAGAACAAGGAAACTTCCTAACATATAGGAAATCAGGATTGTATCCGATTATTACAATTAATATTTTAGGTGTTATTCTGACAACAAACATCGAAACCTTGGTTTGTTTATCTCATATGTAGAGGTACATTATCATGGAAAAAATCACAAAATAAGAGTTTCCTTATACAGCCACCATGGAGAAAGAGTATGTGACAAAATTTAATGCTTCAATTCATGAAATGTGGTTCAGTAACCCCATCTATGATGTTTGATATATGATTTCTATCTCTAAGGCAATAACTCTTAATGGTAAAAATGAAGTTGCAACAATTTTCTTCAAACATGACAAGATATCCAAGGGATCAACACATACAAACTTTAAATACATTAAAGTAAGATGTTTTTTTCTTGACATCAAGACTCCTTTGACTTTTGTATTTGCATATCAAAGAGTTCAATAGATAAAAGAAGAAACATACAAGAAACTTTGAAACCCTTTGGTCCCAAAGAATAGATAATATAGAAGGAAACTAAAATCCAAAGAAGGAGGCTATTAGATAAAGGAAAGAAAGCACTTCTTCTTCAAGAGATGGATACTCCACTTTAGCATAGTGTTGAAATATAGTATCATCTTAAAAACCATAGGCACTCGAATCACTAAACAACATGTTTCAGATAGAAAGAAAAATGAGATTTGTAAAACTCAAGACACATATTCAATAACATTAAGCTAGCGAGAATGCCAGAAACAAGGATTCTATGTAGAAGTAGAAGATAACTAGAGATATGGAAGAGAAAATATAACAACATTGTAGCATTCTAAAAAAAATTATTGAACAACACACCTTAGACAGTTGCACTAAACACAACAAAAAAATTATAGAGAAAATCAGAAATAGGGATCAAAACTAAATAAAGAGACTAAGATTTTTATCTACACACTTCCACAAAAAGTCATCCTCTTTAGACATCCCTTCATGCTCTGAGATTTTTGTCTTTCCAACAGTAGTAAGATATGAGTGCACAAGTGATTTTATCATTTCTACCTCTGATGCTAGTAAGTTCATACCAATAACAGGAACACTCCTCACAAAACCCAAACACATCTCTATGCCCCATAAATTCTTTAAATAAGCACATGATAAAGTAATATGATTAGTGTAGTGATAATCATTCATCCATAGGAAACAAATGGAATCTACTCGGATCCTCCTCCTTTTAATACTATCATAACTAGGTAAATTATTATGCTTATCTTTCCAAATATGTAAAAGACATTTCCTCATATCTTTTACATTTCCAAGTCCAAGAAAAGTCAAGATCTTCAACCCCTATAGCCCTAATAATATCCTAAACAAAAATGAACTTAATAGACTTTGTTCATTTTAAAGTGATATGATCATTTGCACAAAATTAAATATGGTTTATCGTGAAGAAGTTAGAAAAAAAATTCAAAACATCTTCTAATAGGGAAATTCTAGGCCCAATCATGCATATTATAATTGATAAGAACATTAGTTTAAAGACCAGACCTGATTATCAATTCCCTACCAAGTAAATACCTAGGAAACTTCCCTTTGACCCATGGTACATGCCAAAATATAAAAGAATCACCATGACTGATATGAAACTCAATTAAGGGAAGGAGAAGATCTCAAACCCTTAAAATTGTATTGAACAACCAAGAATAGTTTGAGGATTCATCAATGCTCCATAAGGTGTATTTTGTCATATACTTTTCACAAATCCACTTAACCCAGAGGGAATCTTTCTTATTGTCAATATATCAAGCATGACGTATAAGATAAGATTTGAAAATATATTTTCTTTTCCTGAGATCAAGGATACCCTATTATTTAGGAAGAGTGGCCTTGTCTCATTTCACAAATATAAATACCTCCTACTCTCTAATTGACTCAAAGCAAGCCTCCACAACTCTTGTCAATTTCACCGAGAACCAAGTAGGGAATAGGAAATGAGAAAAATCATAAGAGATGCATAGAATAAATCATGGATTTAATAAGTTCAATTCTCCCAACTATATATAATAGTTGATCCTTCCAAATCTCTAGATACTTTGTGACTTTATGAACGAGACTAGAACTAATTTTATTTTCCAATTTTCTAGTAATATGGGATGGACAATAAGCCTTCTAAATCTCTAGGTACTTTTGTGATTTTATCAACAAGACCAGAACTAAGATTATTCACCATTTAGCTAGTGATATGGGAAGGAAAATATATATATAAATTTCAAAGAAGCCTTCTTTAGTGTATAGGATAGATAGAATAGAACTTTGATTAACATTTTTACTAAGGAAAATAGAATCATTGGAGATGTTAATATATAATTATGGACACTTACCAAACAAATCTTTAAGATTTCTAGCACAACAAGTGTCTATCTTAGAAATATTATGTAAAGAGATGAGATAATAATAGCCCAACCCTCTACTATAATTATGGTAATCAAAAACACCAATATGAAGCAGTGGAATTTTAAACTTTGACTATATTCAATTGTGTAAAGAGTACTTTACAAAACTTCCCAAAAGGGTGTACAACTTTATACAAAAAAATAGGATCTAGGTAGAGGAAGACTAAAACCAAATTAATATTGTCTCCAAGGAAAAACAACTTAATATATAGGTAGCTATGTCCAAGATACAACGTTGAACTCCTTTCTATTAGCCTTAGGTTGGTTCACCATGCTTCTGATGCGCACTCTAATCCTATACATGGGTGGTTGGGATCACCCAGCAAGAGTGAGATAAAAGTATGTTTTAATCAAAAGGAATAAGGACAAATGATAAATCACAAAATTTCATAATAAAATGATTCACTATACTAAGAGATTTCAAGAATAAGAGGCATATTAACAATTTGGATTTCTTTCAAGTAAACAATAAGTAAAGAGAACGCATATTACATTTTGACTAAGTTGAACTAATATACATTTGAGGCACCTACCAAACCTCAACCTCTAGATGATTGAGAATTTACACATTCCCAAGCACCCGAAAAATATATATAATGTGGGGAGAATTATCACGTTCCCTTGGGTGAATTTACACATGCCCACTATGGGTGGTTGTACAGATGTACCATATATTAGTTAATTAGTCATTTACATGATTACCATGCTTAAAAAAATAAATGGAAGACAAAACATGTGTGAAACATTGTAGGTGTGGTCCATGACCCAATGATTCATCAAATACTCAAAATAAGCAAGATATAGTGTAACAAGCATATGGGCTCAATTATCAATAAGCAATTCATGGTTCAACAAATAAATGGCTCATGCCTCAAATGGAAATTAGGTTGGATTAAATAGATGCCCAAATGAGGTGTTGGAATGCACATACACATTCATCATTCATTCATAAATAGACTTCACATACCTTATTTAAGATTCATAACATCACTTTCACCAAATTGATTGTGACCAATTCCACTTTATCCTAGTTATAAAAATTTCATATGTATTAGTATGTATTAAGGGATAAGGTGTATAAAAGATACTCATTCTAGACTTTTTAGGAAAACCTTTGATTTAGAACTCAAAACCTAGACCAAAACATTAGTTAGACCTTACTGATTAAGAAAACATATCTTATTTCTCAATTTGGAGTTAAAATGCATTAATTATCAATTTTAGAACATTTAACATACTCAAAATGGCATTAAGATAAAAGTTCGAAAATGAAATAAAATAATGACTCAAAAACCACAAATTTGGGTTCTACGTGAAAAATTCTTTCCAATGAGTATTCATTTGTATTTTTTCGATAAGGCATCCATTTTCAATAATTTATTTGCTCTGGGCCAATCAGAGAGCAAGAAAAAGCCACGTAGGATAATTGCTTGTGTGTGAGAGAAAGAGAGGCCACACGGAAGAGCCCACATTGATCTGGGCCAATGGCACATGGCCCAGTCAGCAGTCTGGGTCCGTGTGGTCCTCAGTCAATGGTGCTCAAACAAAGGACGAAAAGGTAGTCGTGCCCTCAGGCGGTTAAGCAAGAAGAAAGGGGTGAGCGGGTGCAAAAATGGAAAATCATGCCAAGCCTTCTTCTTCCCCTCGCACGCCATGGCCGCAAAGGAGAAGCTCGGCCATATTGGGCGTTTCCTCATTTATGATCCAAAATGCATGCCCATGTACTTGAAATGAAGCCCAAGAGAAGACGAACTCACTGGTGTGATCTATTGGCTTGTTGGTATCACCTAGTCATCGGGAAACTTGTTGCAAAGGCTGGGAGAGGTGGAGGTGTCAGTGGCAAGAAGTGGAGGTTTTGGACGAATTGAAGGAGGAGGAAGAACGCACGAGGTCAGGTGGTGCTAGTCCAAGCCTTATATAGGTCGGACGAGAGGCAAGACCCTTTCTGTGCACCACAGAGAGGAGGAGGAGAGCCCGAAGGGGCATTTTGTGCACATTGAATGGGAGAAGATGAGTAGACCCTTGTTGGATGTGACTTGAAGAGACGATCTCGTAGGTCAAAGAATCACTCGAATCCATGCTTTGTGAAGGAAGAACGACATTGAGGAATGAGGACCCAACATAGCTAATCGGTTTGGAGGTTGAAGATGGCACGAGGACCATCAGATTAGGATCTGATGGTGATCGGGCATGCGTGACGCATAAATCGAAGAGACTTTGGCGATTAAATGTCATTTAAATGGAAACGATTCAAATACCAAAGTTACACTATATTAAACCTTATAAAATCAATTTGAAGGGTCAAACAAAGTCCAAAAGCCACCAAAATTTAACCATAGGTTAATTATGACTCCTAAAACAATGCTATGTCATTAGTTTCTCATTTTACACACACTTTGGCCTTTAAATGCTATTTTGACTATTAATGCAAATATTAGTGCATAAAAGGAGTGATTAACATGAAGATAATCTTTTAATGCAATATTAGAGTGAAATTTGAGATAGTAGATACATATCAATATTGTGGGTCATATATCACCATATTATACTCCTATTAATGTATTATGCTCCATTTGGAGGAGAGAGAAAGTAAAGGGGTTAATTACACTCATAACTAATTCAAATACACATGATTACTTATATATTATCAAAGAGATATAAAAAGCTCCAATTTAGAATTATCCATTAATTATCTATCATTAATGGCCATATTGCATAATTAGTCCCTGATTATCTCATCAGTTGGGATATTTGTGCAAAAACTCATTCATTGAAATGAATGTGAGTAAATATAGATTTCATCCTCAATAAATGTTCAAATCCAACATTGAGGACAAAAAGGATACCAAAGAAAGGGAAATTTATGAAAATGGTCCAAAAGGACTTGAAAGCAAATAAAAGCTTGAAAATGGGTAAATTGCATAAAAGACCTTGGAATTCAGTCTATTATAGAACTTCACCCCTTAAAGAGGATTTTGTCCCTGAAATCACAATAAGAGGTAAGAGAGGGTGAGTACATAACATGCCAACATTAGGTAAGTAGGTGTTACATCAAGTCTATGTTTCTTCACAAGCTCTATACATAAGCCAAGTCTCACTAAGGTTTCCACCATGCATATTACCTTTTATAAAACATAGCATAATTAACACTTTGGCATATAAGCATAATCTCCATCATGAAAAAGCATCATCTTTATTATTACATTACTTGTGCCATATTATTCTCACATTGTTTTAACAAGGATTTTATCTCCACATTATGCACATATGTATTACCCTTATTTATCCCATTAAGGGTTTTAAGCACAATTATGGTTTACTAAATAATCCCAACATTATTAATGTATTAGGTTAAAACCTTAATAAATTGAATTCATTCCCCATTATCCTTATATAACCATCATATGGAATTATCATAGATTTCTTTGTAAAAAATAGATACTATTATTCAACAAGCTATTAGTCTACAATAATTCCAAATAATATCACATTAGTTTATTACAAATATTACACATTGTCATAACATCTTTCATACTCATATCCAGATATCATTAACCATTTTCTCTATAACACTCCATTATATGAATCATCAATATTTAACATCACATTAGACATTTAAGTATGCTTATATGAATCCAATTACTCATAATCATATTTGAGTCATTATATGGATTTTAGTGAATAACATGGAACACATTAAATATATGAATTGATTCATATACCAAGTTATGCTAAGGTGACTAATGAGATGTATATTAGAGAACAAGGTGATATGCCTTACATATATTGATAACTTGATCACAATTATGATTTGGTTATTACAAACCATCTATATATATATATATATATATATATATATATTTGTTTATTTATTTATATAACAAGGTATTGTATGTGAGGATGACATCTAAGTCACTAATATATCATGAAGGCATTAAGGATATATTTAGATGTATATATTGTTAGGGCTAGATGATTACACATTAGGGTTTGGGTCAACATGAACATTACATGTTATGCATCCTTAGCATGCATTAGTTCCATTATATTACCCACCATACCATTAGGGTGGCATGGTCAACAATATGTGTATTCACAATTAGTGATTAATAACTCACTATTATGTGAAACAAGAATATGTTAAGGTTCAAGCATATGAACTATCCCTTACATGACTTATTATGTATTCATTTGTATATAAACAAACAAGATGAATTATAATTATAATTTCTTTGTCCAAGACTAATCATATGAACTTACTAATCTCTTATCCAAGGAGTTAGGGTTTCCAAAATAGAGTAACTAGATTTCAATGCATTGTAAGACTCCACCCCCTTAAAGAGGATTTCGTCCTTGAAATTAGCAACTCCAAAATCTAACAAGGTATTACCACTACCACTAGTGTTCTTTAAGAGCTTGACCTACCAAGTCAATACAAACTAGGGGTAAAAGAGCAATTCTAATTAAACCATAGGATTCAACACTTTGCTAATCACTATTATCAAACTTCAAATTCTAATATATAGGGTAGGATATCCCCAAACATGGAATCTAACTCTC
Organism: Alisma plantago-aquatica; assembly: GCA_963693085.1. Classification (NCBI taxonomy): domain Eukaryota; kingdom Viridiplantae; phylum Streptophyta; class Magnoliopsida; order Alismatales; family Alismataceae; genus Alisma; species Alisma plantago-aquatica. The sequence continues at coordinate 1,118,648,875 of OY856413.1, forward strand.
CTATAAGGATCTTAGGGGGAAAAAAGGTGATTCTATTTGGGTAACCAAGGCATCATATGTTCTTAAAGATACTCGACAATGAGGTTCATTCCCTAAAGGTAAGCTATTTTGGACAGTCAGCATCAGCTCAAGCCAGGCAGGTGTCATATGGATCTGGGAGTCCTCGTAAGCCAAGCTAGTGGTGCGGAAGAAAATATTGCCAGCCCCCAGACCCTAACCCTTTCTAGACATCTTTGCTTTCAACTTATGCCCTAGTAGAAACCTAATAGACTAATCACCAAAACGTTGATCAAATTATATCTCTAATATGAAATTATTATGTTCCTAAATCAATCTTTCATCATTGGTTAAAACTAAGGTGAAAATCTTATTAAAGGGAAACTATATAAGGTAAGGGTTTCTAACTAGGAGACAAATTGAATTAGTCAAGACTCCGACTACCTTGATGCTCTGATACTATGTTGTAAAGAGCTGAGATAATAATAACCCAACCCTCTACTAAAATTATGGTAAACAAAAACACCAATGTGAAGCAACAAAATTTTAAACTTTGACTATATTCAATTGTATAAAGAGTACTTTACAAAATTTCCCAAAAGGGTGTACAACTTTATACAAAACAACAGGATCTAGGTAGAGGATGACTAAAACCAACTCAATATTGAATCCAAGGAAACAAAAACTTAATATATAGGCAGCTATGTCCAAGATACAATGTTGAACTCCTTTCTATTAGCCTTAGGTTGGTTCACCATGCTTCTGATGCGCACTCTGAGCCTATACATGGGTGGCAGGGATCACCTAGTAAGAGAGAGATAAAAGTATGTGTTAATTAAAAGGAATAAGGACAAATGATAAAGCAAAAAAAACATAATAAAATGGTTCACTATACTAAGAGATTTCAAGAATATGAGGCATATTAACATTTGGATTTCTTTCAAGTAAACAATAAGTAAAGAGAAATCATGATACATTTTGACTAAGTTGAACTAATATACGATTGAGGCACCTACCAAACCTCAACCTCTAGGTGAGGGAGAATTTACACATTCCCAAGCACATGAAAAAATATATATAATGTGGGGAGAATTATCACATTCCCTTGGGTGAATTTACACATACCTACTATGGGTGGTTGTACAGATGTACCATATATTAGTTAATTAGTCATTTACATCATTACCATGCTTAAAAAAATCAATGGAAGATAAAAGATGTGTGAAACATTGCAGGTGGGGTCCATGACCCAATTATTCATCAAATTACTCAAAATAAGCAAGATATAGTGTAACAAGTATATGGGCTCAATTCTCAATAAGCAATTCATGGTTTAACAAATAAATAGCTCATGCCTCAAATGGAAATTAGGTTGGATTAAATAGATGCCCAACTGAGGTGTTGGAATGCACATACACATTCATCATTCATTCATAAATAGACTTTACATACCTTATTGAAGTTTCATAACATCACTTTAACCAAATTGATTGTGACCAATTCCACTTTATCCTAGTTATAAACATTTCACATGTATTAGTATGTATTAAGGCATAAGGTGTATAAAAGATACTCATTTTAGAACTTCTAGGAAAACCTTCGATTTAGGACTCAAACACTAGACCAAAACATTAGTTATACCTTACTGATTAAGAAAACATATCTTATTTCTCAATTTGGATTTAAAATGCATTTATTATCAATTTCAGAACATTTAACATACTCAAAATGGAATTCAAAGAAAACTTTGAAAAAGGAAATAGAATCATGATCAAAAACCACAAATTTGGATTCTACGTGAAAAATCATCTCCAACAAGTATTTATTCGTATTTTTCTGGTAAGGCATCCATTTTCTATGATTTATTTGCTCTGGGCCAATCAGAGAGTAAGAAAAAGCCATGTAGGCTAATTGCTAGCAAGAGAGAGGCCACGCAGAAGGGCCCATGCTGACTTGGGCCAATGGCACGTGGCCCAGTCAGTGGTCTGGTTTCACGTGGTCCTTAGTCAGTGCTCAAACAAAGGACAAAAAGGCAGTCATGCCCTTAGGCGGTTAAGCGAAAAGAAAGGGGTGAGCAGAGGCAAAAATGGAAAATCATGCCAAGCCTTATTCTTCCCCTCGCGGGCCATGGATGTGAAGGAGAAATTCAGCCATATTGGTTGTTTCCTAATTTCCGAACCAACACGCACACACAAGTACTCAAAATGAAGCATAAGAGAAGACAAACTCACCAGTATGATCTATTGGCTTGTTGGTATCACTTAGTCATTGGGAAACTCACCACAAAGGCTAGGAGAAGTGGATGTGTCAGTGGAAAGAAGTGGAGGTTTCATACAAATTAAAGGAGGAGGAAGAACGCACGAGGTCAGGCGGTTCTATACCAAACCTTATATAGGTTGGAGGAGAGCCAAGACCCTTTCTGCATACAACGGAAGAGAGGATGAGGATAGCTCGAAGGGGCGTTTCATGCACAATGAATGGGAGAAGACAAGTAGACCCTTGTTGGATGTGCCTTGAAGAGACGAGCTCGTAGGTCAAGGAGTCACTTGAATCCATGCTCTATGGGGGGAGAGCGGTGTTGAGGACCAAGGACCCAACATATCCGATCGGGTTGTAGGTTGAAGATGGCATGAGGACCATTGGATCAGGATCTAACAGTGATCGGCCACGTGTGATGCATAAATCAAAGAGACTTTGACGATTAAATGTCATTTAAATGAAAACGATTCAAATACCAAAGTTACACTATATTAAACCTTATAAAATCAATTTGAAGGGTCCAACAAAGTAAAAAAGCCACCAAAATTTAACTATAGGTTAATTACGACTCCTAGAACAATGCTATTCCATTAGTTTCTTGATTTACATACACTTTGGCCCTTAACTGCTATTTTGACTATTAATGCAAGTATTAGTGCATAAAAGGAGTGATTAATATGAAGATAATCTTTTAATGCAATATTAGAGTGAAATTCGAGATAGTAGATACATATCAATATTGAGGGTCATATATCACCATATTATACTCCTATTAATGTATTATGCTCCATTTGAAGGAGAGAGGAAGTAAAGGGGTTAATTACACTCATAACTAATTCAAATACACGTAATTACTCATATATTATCAAAGAGATATAAAGAGCTCCAAATTAGCATTATCCATTAATTATCTATCATTAATGACCATATTGCATAATTAGTCCCCAATTATCTCATCAATTGGGATATTTGGGCAAAAACCCATTCATTGAGATGAATGTGGGTTAATATAGATTGCATCCTCAATAAATGTTCAAATCCAACATTGAGGCCAAAAAGGATACCAAAGAAAGGGAAAATTATGAAAAAAGTGCAAAAGGACTTGAAAGCAAATAAAAGCTTGAAAATGGGTAAATTGCAGGAAAGACCCTAGAATTCAGTCTGTTACATATTATAAGATTGTCTGTGAAAAACATAGTCCCAAAACCAGCTGAAGCTTCTCTCTCTCAGGTTCTCTCCAACTTCTCTCTACCCTGGCGGCGTCGCTAGGGGGAGGGAGCGTCCTCTCTGGATCGCCCTCCCCTCGGCCTCCAATCATCGACGACGTTCGAAGCTCTGAGCTCTCCTGGAGGGAAAGGCGATCGAAGGGCGCCGTCTCGGATGCGGTTTGGTGAGGGATGAGCAGCATCACGAGGAGCAGATCTGGGCCAGAGGATTGGCATGTCGACCTGGTTGATTCCACATTGTTCAAGCGTGACGGTTGGAAAGAGATTCTCCCACCAGATCTGGGCTCTTCGTTGCCGCTCTACCTCTCAGATTTTCCCTGGATGACGATGGGTTTGACCCCGCCCTGCCCTCTGCCTGATGCTTTTGGTGGCGGATGGAACCGAATCTAGGTCGACGATGTCTCGACCAGATCGGTGGCGTATTCCCTGCAACTTACAAGGGTTCGCTGCTCGGGAGGAGTTCCCTCTGGCGTAAGGGTGTTTGTTGGTCCACCCTTTCCGGTGACTAGGCTCCAGCCTCCCCCCTTCCGACGGACCACTTGGTAGATCTCCTTTGCGGATGCGGTATAGGAATAGGAGGCGGGCCCTGTAAAGGGCTCAGTTCGCCTCATCGGTCCTCCAACAATAGCGTATCGACTCTTGGTGGTGGGAGCAGCTTGTCATCGTCTTCATCGAAGATTTGATTTCGGGGGGGGGGGGTGTTGTAGAGGTTTCCTCCTCTGCCGTCACTACTGCTTCTACAAGTTGCTGCTTCACTACCAAAGCCTGGTGTCTAGAGGTCGTCTTGCTGTTGCAGCTCCGGGTGCACACCAGGCATTCTATGGCAGTCCGACCTCCTGTCCTTGCATGGCTCCCCTGTAGCTACGTTTTCTTGCACTCTAGGTGCTCGATGAGGGTTGTTGTACATGTGTGTACAGGAGTCATGTGGTTTGTTTAGGGGGGGGGGAGTTCTTCTTCTCTTCCTTTCGAGTCTTCTCTACTGTGAGTAGTTGATCTGCCCCTACGGGCATGGTCACGGGCATGGTGTCCCTATGGGCTCGACTACTGATTTTCTCTATTGTTGTGATTGGGATACCTCTTGGTGTTTGATGCTTTGCTTTAGGCAACCATCTTACCAGGGATCTGACGTGAAGCCTTGCTACTTGTGCAACATGGAGGCTGGCTTCCAGGTGGCAACCTATCAGTTCATCAGGGGATTAGCCTTTTTGCGTGGGTCAGCACGAAGTTCCTCAGTTGTTTGTTCGGCACACTTTTAAAAGGTGAGGTTTATTGCAAGTGCTTGTATGATCGGCTGTAGGTCTTGGTTCTGGTCCCATGTTTTTCAGGGTTTGAAATCTTGGTGTTCTGAGATCTTGCTAGCTGGATGCTTTTGATCTGGGTTCTGGATAGCGTTGGGTTTTGGACCTGCTAGTTATGCTGTCATTTTGTTGATTATCTGCTACCTAAGGCATCATAATTTTAGTAGGATGTGGATAATGCTATTGATGTCTTAGTTAGTTAGGTGTTCTCTCGACTACTGTCTGGCTAGAAGGTCCGTCCCTTCCCTTTTCCTGTCCAGATATATGGTTCAATAGGAGCTCTATTTTTTGCTTTTGTTCTCTGGGTGTCTTACATCCTGGTTGTGATGAGCTTTTTATCTCATGGTGATGTAATGGGGTTCTTAGAGCCCAAAGTTTTTGGTATTAATAGTAACACGCTTTTTGGACCGACCAAAAAAAAGATTGTCTATGAAAATAAGATGTGAGATATAGAAATTCTTGTAGGCCTTAATAGGTAAAATTAATTTATCATTAACATTTTTCTTCATCATTTTAATAAAGTCTTACATAACTAGAAGAAAGATGTAAGGGAAATAGAGTCCCCTTGAATTATACCATTTTTGGGAGAGAGAAAAAAGGGCAGGGATCTCCACTAATAAGAATTTGATACAAAGTAGTACTAAAAATCACATTGTTCCATTTAATTCAAAAGGAGGGGAAACCCATACTATACATAATAGAATACATATATTTCCATTTGATATAATTATAGGCACTGGATATATCAACTTGATTACACATTTTGTTACTGGAAGCCTTCTTGAAATCACTCAAAATCTCATTAGTAACAAGAACATCATTCTTGATGCTACTACCCTTGAGAAAGGTGCATTTGTTTAAATAAATAGATAAGGTAAACCAATATATTACATAAATGTGTATTTTAACATATAGGGACATACCACATGGTTGTAGTATATTTGTAAAAGAACTCCCTCCAAAGATCTTTCTAAGACATACACATAGTGTGGATCAAGAAAATAGTTCTTAATTTATCATGTTTTGCAGGATTGTATTTATTGGGATATTTAAGCAAATCTACTTTTGCTATGCATTATTTTTACATATTCATTCTTTACAATTTTATTACTTGACGAGTGATATAAAAAATATCTTAACCAAAGATTTTATTTGACAATTATGTAAATAACCTACTATGTTTGTCAATCACAGTTTGTACTGGGGAGTTATTGTAGGAAACGACGATATCAAATAGGCAGCGGAAACAAAATTTTTACTAAACTATTTCCCATTAACCAGTAGATTGTGTCAATAACTATACAATGGGAAGGATGGTTTTCCAAATATATACCTACTCCTGGAGAAAGTCCAGCGACAATCCTCATTGACGTATATGCGCACTTTGTCTTGAACGATGTCTGTGTAGCTCCTGGTTTCACTGGGACTCGTCAGATTGCTCCTCCCCAGACAGTAGACTCGGACAACTCCTTCAGCTACTCCTCAAATCTCATCACAGACTCTGAGTTGATGTTGTCCTCCTAGTAGCACCAAAGGACTCCTACCTCTAGAGTAGTCCACATGGACCAAATAGAACTCTTATCATCCTACTAGAATGGACAGGAAGGAGTTGTCCCCCCCCCATTGGTGTACTAGTCACCAACCTACTATCCTACAATAATGATCCTTAGTTGTCTCTCCCACATCTATCCCTCCCTAGTCAGGTACGACTTGCTTGGGCTCTCTTGGTTACCACAACCAAAGAGGACAACAATTGTCAGAGCAACTAATTTTCAATTGTCTGTGTTGTGTTATAGGAAGCCCCCAGTACCCCTCATTTTATAGTAGATGTCAGGGTCAGAGTTCCCAATTTGTGCGAGAGTGGAAGGGAGCAGAAGATCTTGAATTTTTGCAACAATTCTAGAAAACGTCACAACCTGTGACAGCCAAGATGGTCATTTGGCACACCTATATGGTCTTCTGGTGTGCAAGACAATCATCTCACACTATGAGACAGTTGTCTCATAGTTGGACATTGATTTCCTTACACAACAAGTAATGTACAAGAGAAACAAATAGGGAAATATCTAGAACCTTCCCTCGATCAAACTGGACCATCTCACCCATTCGATATGTTGTCTCAGTCACCTGATGGTCATTTGGTGACCCGAGTCGAGCCAAGAGTTGGTTTGGTTCGCTTCTTAGCCAATTTCAACTTAAATCAACCCTGACTCTCCAGACACCCATCTCAACACTTGAGACAGTCATTTGGCACTCTCTAGATGCTCATATCAACCCTTGAGACATGTGTTTGACAGTGTTGTCATGTTTTTTGTAGTCTGAATAAAATACCTAAACACTAGTACTTAATTCAATTGTCATTCAAGATCTGAACTCCTCTTCTAGGTGAGTTCCTAAGTGTGTGACCCTATAGGTCCCATTTCATGTTGGTAGTGAATGTCCATAACAACTTATGACATCACAAGCATAGAGTGGTGCCTAGTCAAACATCAGTGCTACCAAAGTGAATGGAAAGTTGGGGGGCAACTTCAACCTACAATATATGTATGGTGTTACATTGTTTGTATAGTTCCTTTGTCATTAATATCTAGATTGAACTAGAGGCATGTAGAAGTCATCCTCGTTATTATTCAATCTTATTTCTTGAACCAGAGCATACTACATGAGATATGTATAATCTCAATATCATATATTGAATCACATATGTATGGCCATACATTTCTTAGTCTCACTATCAAGAGGACTTGGATATCATACTCCTATAGGAGGGACAAATCCCATCTCTATCGCTCATAGTCATTCCCCATATGTCAAAGTCACCTAATCATCATCGTTATAACAACCCATGATTTATGATTACATTTGATGATGTCATAGTGTACCCAAAGACATGTGATGAGTGTAGTGATTTTAGGTAAAAGAACCACAAACACCACCATCACTATGAAAGCTAACTATGACTTCCATGATGATGGCTTCCATTTGTCAGTCTCATGGTGGGTCTATCTGGTACACTATTCTCTAACATGCATTTGTGTGCACAATTTGAGATTTTCTTATCATGAATCATGAGACTTTGTCATCAAATAACTCACACTTTGATCTTATGTTTTATTGTTGTCTATCAACCTTCCACAACAACAACCGATCAGGGACATAATGACAATGTATATACCCTTAACATCTGTATGATCTCATTCTTCATGTCCTTAACCTATAGACATATATCATTGAGTAATATCATACTCTAGACATTTATTATGTTATTCATTATCTCATAACTGAATATACAAAATAAATTGGAAGTGTGCCTTTGTTATAAATAAAATCATGTACATGTCATGCCATTACAATCATCATATGAATTTCTCTTTGGGCATACATACCAATAGACTCTTACTTACACTTAGAGACAATCACCCATGGATCTCATTCCGAGTGACCTAACATGACCGTCATGCTTTTGATGTGAAAGTGCTTTTATAGAGAGTTTTGTAATGTTTGCTTTAAGTTGGTATTTTGTAATTTTTACATCTCTTTGTATTATGACTACTCGTATGAGATGGAAGTGATGTAGTATGATATCCAAGATTCCCAGCCTAACTAGTAGCTCCATTGTTGTCATCAATATTTCTAATGTGTCATCAATGGTTGGAACCTCACACAAATTCACCTATATGAACTTCTTGATCCATACAGTATCCTATGATGTCTTTTTTAGATTTGAACAACTTTCATTAGCTCAGAACCCTTTCTAGCTTAAAGTTGTCATTTGTCATCAAACATAAATTTAGATTGTGATTATTTTGTCAGTTTGGAAGCTTGCATGGGTGTAACCCTTTACATCCAACTCTTCGTTATTACCATAACCAAGGAATCAATCTTTTAAGTGCTTCACAAGCATCTAAGGATGTTCTTTATGGTAGTTCAGTGTCTCTCATGGGTATCTAACATATACCTTCTCATCATGTCTAATACATATGAGATTGCTAGGCTGGTATATATATATTTTTTCTTCATTTCAAATACATATGAGATGACTAAATATCATCTCATCATGTCCAATACATATGAGATTACTAGATATCTTCTCATCATGTCTAACACATATTAGATAATGGGATAAGTACAGAACATTTCATTCAAGATAGATCCACTTTCAAATGCATATTGCATCTATCCATGTGTTCCTATTCTTCATAAGAATTGGGACACTAGGCTCATGAGAGACTAACTCCATGGATCATGAACATGTTTTCTCTCATTGAATCTTGCATGTTGAACCCTTCAACATCTGTCCAATGTATGTGCTCTTACTTAGGTCTCTTACTTAGGTCAAGAATCTTTCCAGATCTATATCTATAGACCTCGATCCCTATCTCATAGGATGCTTTGCCTAAAACCTTCATATAGAAGGTACTTTCCTTATCACATTTTAACATTGTAGGATAAGGACGTCATTCCCCATCATTATGTGGAATTTTAATTTTCTCCCACTAAATCTTTTGTAATCACAAATTCCATCTTTATTCTAATTCAAGTCAAACCCTTGGACTGTCTTGACAAATAGAAGATTCTAGCTCTGAGATGCTTACTTCATCCACATATTGACTTTTCCAGCTTATAGGCTTTATTTACATTAATGCATTTATAAAACCATTAGGTTGTGTCACGTACACAATCTGTTGATTATTCCAAATAAGTAATGTGATTTAATCATCAATATGCCAAATTTCATAGTCATATTAAGTTGCAAAAGAAAGCATGATCCAGATGGATTTAACCATGGTAACTAGTGAAAAGACTTCATCATGTTCAACACTTTGAACTAGTTTGAAACTCTTTGCAACCAATTTCCCTATCCATGTTGGTATTTTTACAAAAACCCAAATGCACCCTATGGGTTTTACCTCTATAGATGGATCCAACAAGGTCATACCTTATTGGTGTACATGGAGTCGATCTTTGATCCCGTATCCTGAAGCCATTTCTCAAATTAAGGTCCTCAATAGTTTCTAGGTAGGTTGTTCACTCATCTCTATGATCAACTCACTACCTTCTTGAGTTATATCTATAATATATCATAATCTTTCAAATTTAAGGCATGTTATACTAGTACTATGAGTTATGTGTTTACATAAGGAACTTGAGATTCCACAACAACTTGTGATTCTCCTTGTTCCTATTGTACCTCTTTAGGTTCTTGTTTTCTTGTTTGTCTTGAACATTTTGAGTACTACTTTTAATCCAATTGATTCCTTTGAAATTAATTTCCATTTAGGAATTCACCCATCCTAGCAACAAACATTTTTTTGTCGGGTTGGAATATAAGTAGTATTCAACAAGATAGAATTCATGTAATTTGTGGATAAAGCCTTTTAAGAAATTGTTTTCTTATACAAGCTATCAATCCTAATCACTATAAAAGACACATTGGGACTCCTTCCATGCCATATCTCATATGGTGTCATTTGAACCATTTAGACGACACATTGTTTTAGTGTAAAGCATTTGCCCAAAGAAAAACTTTAAGATAAGCTAGATTTTATTGATCAATCGCACCATGTTTTAACAGAGTGTGATACTTTCTTTCTGCACATCACTATGTTACAGATGGAGTTCATTGTGATACACTATCACAGTCTGTCCAGAAAGTCCTCAAACTCTTGGTTAAAATGTTTCAACATTGATCACATCAATGTATCTTAATACTCACACCGAGTGAGTTACGTACTTCATTAATAGTCTTCTTGAACACTTCAAGAGATTTATACTTGTATTAAATGCAAATTTCAATATCTATTGATTGCACCAGTAAATATAATGAGATACATGTACAACATTTAGCATTTTTTCTAAAAGGTCTACGTACATTAGTATGTACTAGTCCTAATAGAATAGTCGATCTCCCACTACATCTAGTGAAGATGCTTTTGTCATATTTCACTACAAATAAGACATGCATGTCTCTATGGGTTTAATAATCAAAAGATTCTAGATAACCATCATATGGATTCTAGAAATCCATTTCTCATTTATGTGCTCTAGACAACAATGCCATAGGTATTCAGTTTGTTTGAGTTATCAAGTCATTCAGTATATGTGTCATACACATTTGTCTCTATAACTATCACTATAGATTGTGAGACATAGGACATTGCCATTAAAGATCATATCTTTTAAAATGAAACATAATGTTCTTGTCATACAAAACATATAATGTTTTCATCAATGGCAAGTACATAATAGCAATTCATTAATTCTATTATGTGCCCCTGAATGACTACTTCCAACTATAGAGGTAGCAACCCTTTCTTCGCATAGTTCTAGCTTACTTCTTCTCATGTCCTAAAGTAGAGATGTCTATCTCCATCTTCTTCCTAAGATCATCTATAAGGAGGATAGTTCTTTCCAATGTCCATACAAGTGACGATGGTGGCACTTTCTTTTCTTTATCCTTTAAGTGAAAAGGAAAAATTACTTTTCCACTTACCCTTCTTGATAACTTGAGTGTGGAAGACTTGGGCTTAATCTTATCTTCAGAACACTTCTTAGACTTGCCTTTGCCCTAGGACTAACTTCTGCTAATCATCATCATGAATTTGGCATTCTTCTTTCTTGATTTAGCAGCAATATGTCAAGCATTTGATAACTAACTATATGATTTGTGCAATTCTTGTATAATCATATTCATAGTCAACTCTTAACCTAGGAGAAATCCCAATCATTTCCATATGTCCAATCATATTGAGCACATGGGGTTCTATTGGACCTCCCATTGTCAGTTTACACTCAATTAGCACTTTTGAGAGATTATACCTTATTTGCTTTACATGATTCTTAAGATGTGCTACAATCTCGAGAATGTCCATGTTTTCATGGTGTTCATGCAACTCATAGCCCATACAATAGAGCATTAGGTATTCAAGTCTATGGCATCATTGGCATGCTTCCAATAAGCATCCATTCAGACTTAGGCACATTTGGAGCGGGTTCCTTTGGCATTGGTCTATCAAGGACATAGAGTTTTCCCTCATTGATGAGAACATTCCTCAAAGTCCTTAACCAATTGTGGAATTTTATCCCATTTTGTCCTTCTTAAGGACTGATCATAATGCGATCGTCTTTGTGTTTGACATTTGATGCTACAAAAAAGTATTACAACTTTTCAAAATATTTTTTATTCAGTTTGATTTGATAAATTTGATGACATTAATTAGGTCTTTAATTAACTATCGATCTCACTATTTTGTTCAAATTGATAACCGTCATGTATCAATTCAGAAGATGGCAGCGTACAATCTTCTAGTGTGCCAAGGTCCAAATATTATCAACATCATGAACCAGCTAGGGCTATCACCCACAACTTGATTCTATCAGGTAGGAAACTTTTGCTAATTCCATCATATGCAACTTTTGATAGATGATATGCACAACTCCTTGTCATTGATCATGTGTATGGTACTAGGTGATTAATCCTACCAAGGTCACCTAGTTAAGCCTAACCCAAAAGCCAACACGATAAATATGCACCCTGCTAGGGCATACCCACATATATACCATCATACTTCCACGAGATAGACGGCACACCATGCTAGGGCATGCCCACATTTGGTCAATTAAGCTTTTCATGTATGCTACTTTTGGAAAGCATCTAAGACCTAATATTTTATTTGAGGGGTTTTGTATATATATAAATACATATACTTTATCCAATCACCACATATATAGTATGTATCATATACATGCTATAACCACAAATGAGAACATGGAATAAATAGAACACACAAGTGATGGTTATGGCCATACTAATGTAATTCCTTAGAGCTACAAGGAATTACTACCACATATGGTCCACATCAGATGCACCCTATTGTTGGTGAAGATATGTGCTTAAACCAATCTTGGTTGATTGGTTCAACTCTTGAATCAGTTGGCTCAACTCCTGGTCGCTTGGTTGGGCTCTTCTGAAGCAGTCATCTGGTTCTCAGGTCCAAGTAGTACCTAGACACTACCAACCAATCAGTTGGGCCACCAGTCAATCGATTCATCCTCCTCTCATCTAGCCTCCTCAATCCTCCAATCCATCATGTCATCTCACATGTTAGTCGGTTTGTCTTTGTGCATATTGTTATCTCACATCAAAACATAAATTAAAACTATCCTATTTCTTATTAAATTGTTATTGGGGAAAACCTCAAGTTACATTCGAGGGGAAATAGGAAGAAGAGCATTAATTTACATTTGGAATAGAGAGAGGCTCGGTACGCATGTCGATTAATAGTAAGAACAAATAACCATAACCATGCACACACAGATCTGGGGTTTTGGCCATAACCATGCTTCACATCCACCATCAAAATTGATTTTATTGTGATGCATGTAAATTTCATATATATATATATATATATATATATATATATATATATATATATATATATATATATAGTTTGGGCTTTTATATGGTTATAAGATGGATGTGCACATCAACCGGTTTAAATATTTGCATCGCATGCAATAAATAAACTCGATAAAACCAAAAATGTGATCATATTGATTATCTCAAAACATAATTAATTGTTGTGGCTCTGATACCACTATAAGGAAATACGACATCAGATAAGCAACAGAATCACAAAATTTACAAACATATTTCACATTAACTAGCAGATCGTGGCAATAACTATACAATGGGAAGGATGGTTTTACGAAGATATACTTGGTCCTAGAGCAAGTCCAATGATAATCCTCGTCGATGTGTATGTGCACTCTACCATTGAAAGTGTATGTGCATCTCTTGGTTGCACTTGGACTCGTCTGACTACTCCTCCATTAACAATAGACTCAGACAACTACTGTAGTTTCTCATCAGATCTTACCACAGACTGTGAGTTGATGTTGCCCTCCTAGCAGTACCCAAAGGACTCCTACCTCTAAAGTACTCCACACGGACCAACTAGAAATCATGTCATCTTGCTAGAATGGACCGGAAGGAATTATCCCTCCCATTGGTGTACTAGTCACCAACCTGTTCTCCCTCAATAATGATCCTCAATTATTCCTCTCCCATAGCTATCCCTCCCAAGTCAGCTAGGACTTGCTTGGGCTCTCTTGGTTATCACAACCAAAGAGGATAATAATTGTTAGAGCAACTCATTCTCAATTGTCTGTGTTGTGTTCTGGGAAGCCCCCAGTACCCCTCTATTTATAGTAAAGGCCAAGGTCAAGTTTACCAGTAAGATTTGGGGGAGGAAGGGACTAGAAGATCTTGAATTTTTGCAACAATTCTGGAAACTTCACAACTTGGGAGAGTAGAGACGGTCATCTGGAACACCCATACGGTCATCTAATGCTTGATACAGTCATCTCACACAGCGAGACTGTGACACCTCATCATGCTAAATGAGATTACTCAAAACACAAAACACAATCAACTACTAATTTATTACACAGTAAAAAATGTGGAATAATTAAAACCAATTTCAATAATGTAAATAAACTATAGAACATTTACAAAAGGTCCATCATTACATTCGCATATACTGTAACAAGTATTTACATATAGGTCCAAGGACCTTAGTCATATCTTGTATACAAAAGATATTTCACATGTACATGTCATATATTTACAAACATTGGCATACTACCAAAATCCCGTGTCGATACAAGTATACCATCTAGAAAACACATCCCGTACCCGGACCTGAGAGTACAGGGAAGACACTAGGACTCTACTACTAACATCTACAACTAACAGACCTTCTGAATCTATAGGTCACCAGGTTGGTTCTCTTCCACAGTGCGACCTCGACCTCGTTGCCCGTGACCACCTAAAAAAATGTGGTGACTCAGGGGTGAGACCCAATACCAGCGAGAGATATAACTCTCTCCAACATATATTGATTATAACATATTGATTGATAGTAAATAAACTGAGCAGATATAGCAATGATTAAGCAATTTAAGAAAAATGAATAGGTTAAGCATACTAAGCCATTAAAGAAATTAACTTGACAAGAAGTATAATTACTCATAGGTTATATGATATCATCTTGTAAGCGCTAAATAGTATAAAGACAAGTTAAAGAATAATCAAACAATGTGAGATGTATTTGACCATAGTCAGTATACTACATGTCTTATATCACTTCTTTTATTACATTTCCCTAAAGGATTTGAGAAATACCACTCAAGTCCCACCTCCTCAACCTTCATAGGGAAATTCCATCTAATATGCCATGTTTGTCCACATTGATGACTCACTCGGTTATCACTATGTGATCTAAAGGGCCCTGTAAATGAGACTGGTGATGAACTACAAGCTCCTGTCAGTGGAAAACTATGAACTCTACCCCTACTCGGGGTCCACTATGATGGTGCATGAGATCTTGGTTCAGTGAAGGTTGACCTTGGTTGCGACGGTGGTGGGAAAAACTTTGGCTTCTTAAAGCGTCCATATGATTTCCCTTGAAACTTCATAGGTCACTTCTTAGCATTAGCTTCATGCTTCTCTATGGCAGACCTTTCAATCCTCTTGAAGATCCACAAAGGTGGAAAACCTTTCCCTATTCTCCAAGGCTGATGTTGTAGTAGTCAACTTAGTACTCAGACCCTTCTCAAATCTCCAGATCATTTCCTTGTCTGTTGCTTCCATGTGCGGGCTGAACCTCAGAAGTTCCATAAACTTTGATTCATACTCATTGATAGTCATAGCTCCCTGACCAATCTTTTCGAACTAAGAGATTTTCTCATCTAGGTAGGTCTCTAGAAAATATCGGCTAACAAATTCCCTCTGAAACTCCTCCCATCCTATCACAATTCATGGCCTTTTATCCTCTTCTATGGCCCACCAGTGGCCAGCACTACCCTTCAACAAGTATATTGCATGCTTAACTTTGTCTTCTTCAGTGATGTTTAGGATTTTAAACACCTTTTCTAGCTCAGTCAACCACATGTTAACGTCTACTGGATCAGCAGTACCTACATATTCAATCGCCCCAACACGTCTAAGATGTTCAAATGTCTTCCCGACACCTTGGGACTCCACATTAGAGGCGGCTGCCCTAGCTTGAGGTGTTGGCGCTCTATCAACGATATGTGTAATTGTGGCCATCATCTGTCTAAACATAGACTGAAACTCAAGATTAGCCATCATTGTTGGGTCTAGATGAGGTATTATGGGATGCTCTGGCTCTTCTTCTAGAACTCTCTCATTGTGTGCCTGCCTCCTAGCACCTCCTCCTGGTGCAACATATCTACTCTCAATGTGTTCTTCATGTACTCCATACATATCTGCATAAGCATATACTATGATCAGATATGTTGGATACATAAGAACAGACTCAAACCTAATTTCTATGTCCCTATGGACTCAATAAACCTAGAGTTCTGATACCAACTTAACTGTGACACCTCATCACGCTAAACAAGATTACTCAAAACACAAAACACGATCAACTACTAATTTATCACATAGTAAAAAATGTGGAATAATGAAAACCAATTCCAACAATGTAAATAAACTCTAGAACATTTACAAAAGGTCCATCATTCCATTCTCATATACTGTAACAAGTATTTACATATGGGTCCAAGGACCTCAGTCACATCCTGCATACAAAAGATATTTCACATGTACATGCCATATATTTACAAACATTGGCATACTACCAAAATCTCGTGTCGATACAAGTATATCATCTAGAAAACACATCACATACTTAGACATGAGAGTACAAGGACGACACTAGGAATCTACTACTAACATATAAAACTAACATACCTTCTAAATATATTAGTCACCGGGTTGGTTCTCTTCCACTGTGCGACCTTGACCTCATTGCCCGCTCCCACCTAAAAAAATGTTGTGACCCATGGGTGAGACCCAATCCCAATGAGATATATAACTCTCTCCAACATATATTGATTATAACATATTGATTGACAGTAAATGAACTGAGTAGATATAGTAATGAATAAGCAATTTAAGAAAAAGGAATAGGTTAAGCATACTAAGCCATTAAGGAAATTAACTTGACAAGAAGTATAATTACTCATAGGTCATATGATATCATCTTGTAAACACTGAATAGTATAAAAACAAGTTAAAGACTAATCAAACAATGTGATTCGTATTTGAACATAGTTAGTATACTATACGGCTTATATCACTTCTTTTATTACATTGCTCTGAGGGATTTGAGACCATTCAAGTCCCAACTGACCACTACTAAGTCGAAATCAGTTCCATACAAGATCTAGGAAGATCCAGACTCCTAAGATCTTCTCCGCCCCCTGTCAGTATGGGTCTGCCCCAACGACACATAAGGTCAAGCTGCTAACAGCCTAGTTCATCCTTGGTACAGGTGTCGACACTAATGAAAGGAGGCAGGTACACATACCCTACCATCCGAGGTACAACCATAGTTGTCCTCCAATCTCATAATCATATATATATAATCATCGAGACACGGCCACATCCGTTCTCAAACTGAGGGCTAGGTATGGCCACTGTCATCCTCCCTAACACTTTAATTCAGGATGACAAGCACCCCACATACTCATCAGTATGCGCTCCGAGTATCCCTTAGGAATACTCATTTCACTATTTGGCAATTTGTAACACTCAGATAGATCTATGGAACAGGTCACTACATGATCAGAGTTTCACTTAATTAGTTATACCAATAGGGTAAATTAAGGTGGAATCATACAAATGGACATTCAAACCCTAATTCTTTTCTAATAGGAGTATATGTATAACAACTTCAAAAGATATAAAACATTTGAGACATAAATCTTAATCACATCAACACATGCTATCATTCATTGCAAATTAATGGACCACACTTATCATCATACTTTTACAAGATACCAATATCTTATCACAAGTTCCAAGGTTTTAACCCTTATCAGAACATGAAGAGGATTTCACCTCAATCATGGCTTCAAACATGCCCATAGGTCGTTAAGACCATCACATTATTCATAGTAAGGTTTTCATAATCATTCCATGCCTTAAAGAAGGCTCAAAAGATCATTAGTACATATGTGTCCATAGATATTAACATGTTAAGGCAATATGATATTCAAACAGTACTACATTGTGGTTTCAACACAAGAAGAGTGTAATTCATTATCACATTAATCATTCAAGAGGCCTTATTATAACCAATCAACATAATATAATTACATTAAGGTTAGGTATAACAAGCTAGATCACATGGGAGTTACACATCCACTTATTATAGTGATTTATTAAATATAACTATATGATGGCAAATGTAAGACTAAAAATTAATGGTATTGAACCATCGAATTATCAACACTAGGACCCACATATAATACCATGTGATTTATTCTAATCCATTGGATGTGGAAGCATCCAATATTATTCATTGGATCATGTTCATTGTTCAAGGTTATCAATTGAAGTATAGGTCTAACCATTAGATCAATTGAACCAAGGAACCATTAGTTTAAGGTTTAGTCAAATCTACAATTACATTCTTAACTTGTCATATATGATGATGACCTGATACACCATTAATTGTAATCATTAGGTCACCATTGGTTGTTAGATCAGTAATACATTCAGTTAACACCATCAAATATTAAGCTAATGTCATCATCAATTGATAATATCATTAGAATACTTAGTAGATGATAATTTAACATCTAATTGAGACAAAACCTGACCTAAGGGGGTGACCATAGGTTGTCACCATAAATTTGACACCCTTGATCACTAACATCAGTTGCCAAGATATCAACACCATTGGCTATTGAATGGTATGACCATCGATGGTGTGATAGGGAAGGAAATAGCTTGAAAACTCTAATTTGAACCATCAATTATTTTATGCTTAGCACCATAGGTTGATGCTATCAACCTGTACCAGATCATATTACACCTTAGAAAGGTCACACACATGTTTACAAGTTCATATAGAACTGGAACAAAACATGGAACACCACAAAAATCCGTAATTCTAAACAAGCATGGTTTCTTTATGCTTAGATCATCACATTAAAGCATAAACATGAACTAACAAGCTTCTAGTAAGAAATATAAGTGAAGAATATTATATAACTCGCCTCTATAGAGTAGGTCAGATCCCAAATAGTAAGAATCTCGAGCAAATAAGGCAAGAAATCACTAGATTCATATCTGAACTTGGCCAAATAGGCACTTCTCTCCACAAAGAAGCAAAACCCCAGAAAAAGAAACAAGAATGATAGATTTTTTAGTTCTAGGGCCACTTCCACCATGGAAAGTAGGGTTCCGACCTGGAGAGATATAGGAGGAAGAAGAGAAAAGAAATAAATGGAGGAAATGAGGTAATACTTACACTTTTAGGTCAAGATCACTAGGAGGAAGCTTTTTAGACCCAAAAAGGAAATCAATTACAACCCTAGAATTTTTTCCAAGAAGATCCCCACTTTCTTCTTCTTTGGGCAGAAAAATTCATAGAAACACAGAGGGAGAACGAAGGTCAGAGAAGGAGGGAAGTGGTGGGGAGAAAATGGCTCATTTTGGTGCTTGGGGATAAGTATATGACACTTTATTTAAGATAAAGACAAAGCAAAAGTTAAAGTTCTAGTATCTATCCAACTGTCCATGGCCTTAAATTATTAAGAATATACAAGAACACACACAAGAAGCTCTCTCAATATCTTTATAGACCTTCTTAGCTTTCCTTTGTCGAATTTTCCAGCCAATCACATAATTCATTAGTTGATAGCTACTAAAAGTAGCATATCCATGAAGGGGTAAACCCTAAAATACCCTTGATGAAAACACCTTCAAACCATGGCTCAACTAGGTTCCCCATGGGTCAAAATACTCAAGAATGATAATATAACATCTAAGGAACATAATGTATGTGACAAATTGCAAATAAAACCCTTCAATTGGGTGAATTGCAAAAAAGTCCAAAATGTACAGAAAATTGCATAACTTGCTCAAACAGTGTCCAAATTGGACCAAATTTGAAACTTAAGCTTGTATTATGATTTCAGAAACATATAAAAAGGTTATATTAATTAGGGTTCTAAGAATTTGATTATGGTAATTAAGCTTATTCAACTCATTAAGCAAGTTCAGGGGCCTTGTAGAGACGGTCATCTCGCAGTTTCCCAGTTGTACACAAAATTGGCAACTCAATTTCCATTAATGTTGGACATTGATTTCTTATACAGCTAAGTAATGTACAAGTGAAACAAATAAGGAAATGTCTAAAAACTTTGCTCAACCAAACTGGACCATCTCACCCATGCGAGACGGCCATATCGGTCACCCAAATGGTGGTCTGGTGACTCGAGTCGAGCCAGTCAGTTGGGTTGGTTTGCTTCTTAGCCAATTTTAACACAAATAAACCCTGACTCTCTAGAAACCCATCTCAACACTTGATATGTCTGTTTGGAACTCTCCATATGCCTATTTGAAACCTTAAGACGTCTGTTTAACAGTGTTGTTAGGATGTTTGTTGCGTGAGTCAAATACCTAAATACTTTAGTACTTAATTCAATTGTCATTCAAGATCTAAACACCTCTTTTGGGTTAGTTCCTATGTGTGTGACCCTATAGGTCCCATATCACATTGGCAGTGAATGTCCATAATAACTTATGACATCACAAGCAAAGAGTGGTGCCTAGTCGCACATTAGTGCGACCCAAGTGAAAGGAAAGTTGTGGAGCAACTTCAACCTAAAATCTATGTATGGTGTTACAATGTTTGTATAGTTCCTTTGTCAGTGATATCTAAATTGAACTAGAGGCATGGAGCAGTCATCCTCATTATTATTCAATCTTATTTCTTGAACCAGAGAAGACTGCATGAGATATATGTAAGCTTAATATAACATATTGACTCACATGTGTATGGCCATACTTTTCTCAGTCTCTCTATGAAGAGGCCTTGGATATCATATTCCTGTAGTAGGGACAAGTCCCATCTTCATCACTCACAATCAGTCCCTATGTGTTAAAGTCACCCAATCATCACCATTATAACAACCCATGTTTCAAGATTGTATTTGATGATGTCAAATTGTACCCAACAACATGTGATGAGTGTAGTGATTTTAGGTCTAAGAACCACAACCACCATCATTGTGAAAGCTTCCCTGCGTCAGTCTCACAGTGGGTCTGTCTGATACACTATTATCTAACATGTATATGTGTGCTTGGTTTGATATTTCCATATCATGACTAATGAGACTCTATTATCAACCAACTCATATTCTGATCTTATGTGTTATTTCTGACTATCAACCTTCCACAATAATAACCGATCAGGGACATAATAAGAATGTATATACCCTTAACATCTGTAGAATCTCATTCTTCCGGTCCTCAACCTGAAGACATACATCATGAGTAATATCATTCTCTAGACATTCATTATGTTATTCATTATCTCGTAACTGAATATACAAAATAAATTAGAAGGATGTTTTTATTATTATCAAATCATTTACATGTTATGCCATTACAATCATCATATGATTGGCTCTCTGAGCATACATACCAATAGTTACATGTATGTAACCATGTTATAAAATGTTTGTTATGTTCTATGACTATCTTTAAAATTTTAATTATTGAAAGACACTTATGAAAACCAACTGAAGAAGTGTCTGAGCATATGATGCATGCCTAATAATCCTAAATAAAAAATTAATAAATATTGATATCAGTCACATGATCCTATATGAAATGTTAATATTTCTTCCTCTGGGTTAAGTAGAAAATTGTAAGGATATTAAATATATTTCATTTTTTCCCATAATCAATGTAAAATAGAAATTTTACTTTTATTGGGAATACGTATCTACACCTACACTAGTTTTTATAAGAGGCTAGCTAAACCATCCTAAAAACTTATGGATGGTTGAGAAAAATTAATTTTGAATCCCAATAGGCTTGTGAATCCTCTCTTCATCTATATATATGATCTTTTGTCATCAACAAGGTTGATTACACAATATATATATATATATATACTTAAGAAGGGCACTATAACACTTTTTTCTAAACTAACGTGCAATATAGGAATAAATTCTATGTTTTCACCTAATCTAACTTGCAATAACCACAATTCAGAAGCAAACTAGATCCTATTGCAGTATAGCTTTAGGATTAAACCAAAATGACAATTTTTTTGGAAAAAATAATATTTTTAGTCTATTTAAGAAAAAAATGATTAAGAAGGATAGATCAAGTTGATAGTTTGTTGATTAACTAAAATGACAAAGCTAGAAATGAATCAAATTATAAAACAAAGATAACTATTAGCAATGGTAAAACCATTGGGAGGATGGGTTTCACCATTGTCTCATATATATTCATTCTAACCATTAAAACTCAATAATCATGGCTAATTGAAATAGGACCATGTGAATTGATCCCCTTCTAAAACACCAATTTGCACAAGATCCATTGACTCGAGGTCTTGTTGCTCATGGATCATTACTCAAATTATCATGTAGAACTCCTTCCATGATAGTATCTAGTATTCTATGCATTCATTTGAGGAACTAATACAAAAACATTTGGTCTCTACATTTAGGTCAATATCAAACAAGCAATTCAATTGATAAATTTTAAGAGAAATCAATAAACAAAAAATGAACAATCTAGTTATTTGAAAATACTAAGTTTGATAACAATTAGAACAACATATCGGAGATGGGACTACTCCCCAAGCCCGATTAAATAATCTACTATATGATCACATTAATGATACAAAAAGAGAGAGAGGAGGGGAATATCATGAAGAAAAATGTAGATGAGAAGTTGTGAAAACCTGACTTTTCGTCTCTCCTCTATCACAATTTCTCTCTCTCATCATGTGACCTTCTTACTCAATTGGATATCACATTCATATTTAAAGTGTGTTGTTAGTCCAATTTGGTCACATCAATGCTTAATTTCATCACATGAAACATTAATTTGAAAGATCGAACATAGTGACACATTTGTAACATATCACCAACTTGCAACTGATATTGAACATATTCTCTATTATATCTATACTCCCCAATATATAGCAAGCTATAGAGTTCTCAATAACAAATCTGATGGCTCAGAAATCATCTTGATCGGACTTTAGAACAAAAGTTATGAATATATGATGAAGAAGTGTTGCTTTATCTTATTTCGAGCCCTTTTAAATCTTTTGAGTGGGATTTTAGCCAACCACCCTGAGGCCCACTAATGGACAAGGCTGAGTGGAGGCACATGCCCTCTCGCTTCCTTCCTTCTTCTTTGACTAAAGCGATAATAGAGCTTTATTGTTCCTCTAGCATCTACAGTCATATCAGGAATGGCGATAAACAACCACAATGATGAGAACCCTAACCCTTTTTCCTTGTGCCTTACAGACCTCCCTTTTGTTTCATATCACACTTTTTCTAGCCACCACCCTTCTTCTCCCTCTTCTCTTCTACTTCACTTCCTTCTGCCAAAATGTGAAGAAGTCACGAGAATAGAAATGGGGATAATCATGGCTGGGTGCTAGCCTTCCTTTTCATTCAAGTTCTCATCATTTCTACCTCTCCTCTTCCCTCTCTTCTCCCCTCGAAACAAACTCCCCTTCTCCCCCCTGATTCAGTGCCTCAAGCCCTTAAATCTCCAGTAGTCTTCGAGGAAGGCAGGTCGACGCCCAGTGTAGGAGGACGTCTCCCCACGATAGGGGCTCACAACCGGAGATAGGGAGCAGATCTAGGGATCCCTTAATCTTCCACCCTCCTTTCCCCCTTTTCTTGGCACCAAGTGGGTGGCACTAGGAGCGGACAACCTCCCCTGTTTCGGCCCCTGCTTTGGGTGTGGGAGCAGGGGAATCCCATAACCTGTCTGTTGAAGGAGGATGAGCAGTGAGAAGGGACGCCCCACCGCACGTTGGAAGTTGGCAGTTGGCAGCGGCTACGGGCGACCCACCTTCACGAGCATCTGAATGCGAGCCGTCCAAAGCAAGATCAACGACCTCGATCTGTTGATAAATATACATGTAACACGCTCCCCCTCGTATTATAGTTTTCCATTCAAATGTTATAAAATTCATATCTTCCAACTCCTATGGACAAAATATTTGAAATTATATATCAAATTGATCCTCTAAAAAATATCTACAATTTGGGCATTGTTTCAGATCTTAAATCATCTTAATATTCTTCTGCTTTGCTGAATAGTGATCTTTGACCATGTTGACTTCATTTAATGCATGTTTGTGATAACGATTTGACCTTTTATGCAAATCTACCTATCTAATGATCATATATGTATCACTTATGTACTTCTCAACTATTTGAGGGTCCTAATCAACCCTATTGCTCATTAGTGACTTTAATTGCACACATATGACATTTTGGACCTTAACGATATACTTTGCCCTAATTTGTTACACTTAGCACCAATTGTTAATCTAGTATCATCATGACATGAAAATAAGTAGCATTAGGCCACCTTATGGTGCATATATCCACCCTTATCCTCTATCTATTATGTTTGTCTCTATGGAACCTAATGCAGTTGTGTACCCCTAATATGTGAATGTTGACTATACCTTGAAGCAAATGAGGTGTTTGACCTAAATTGTGCATTGAATGCCTTTATGTTCCTAAAATAAGAAACTCCATGATGTTTAGAGGCCATGATGCCCAAGTTTCACACTATGTCTTGATATGATGTTACATGTATCTCTATGTCCACTAGTGGTGTACATGACTTGGTTGATTTTCTTGTTCCCTAATCTTAATGTGAACCTTATTATGCCCTTTACTCTCTAATTATAGTAGACTCTATTTGTCTTTTGTTCCCTGTTTTGGATGTCCACCTAAATCTTATGTCTACTCCTAATGGCATGTGAACTATGTTGATGTTGGAATGTATGTTGATATGATGATACCAACTTTGGACAATGATACCTAGACCCTAAAGAGCATCTATCCAACTTTGTTAATGCTTATTATTTCCTAATATTTATGATCTAAATCATACTTTGTGCTTTGATCTCATAACTTGGTGGATCATAATCTTGTATGCCCCATTATGAGAATTTTGCCCCAAAAATGCAAGTGACTTGATCTTTTAATATTCACATAAAATGAATGAAACATCGAAATGACATGAAACTTGAAGAACACTTTCATGATGAACTCTAGATAAGTAAAAGATCATCTAATGTACCAATAACCAACGTGGTACCTAACTTGGCCAAAAACCCTAAGGTGGAAGTAATTAGGGTTAATGATGATAATATAATACTTGTGTGCAATCTTATGCTTAAACATGTATTTGCTAGTGATCTAGATGGTCAAGGATATATTATACAATCTCTGAATTAGGTACGGGCTTTAAATAATTATATGACTATGGCTTTCTATCTTGAAATGTGATACATATGTATGATTGTTTACTTGCTCAAATATTGTTATGTAGTATTCTAGTATGTACTCAATGTTTGCCTCGTATCGTGGTTTTATAACTTGAAAACATAATATAGAAACTCCATTATACAATGTTGAAATAGGATTAGCTCTTGGCAATGGCCTCGAGGTCCCTCACATTTAGAAGGGTTAGCTAATCTTGACCACCCTTACGGATCCTTCCAATGGGAAGTTGATCAAAGGCCTTATGAATACATGATATGATGGTATAATTGGAGTGAAATGACATAAAACATGGGCTCTTGTTTTGCTAAGTACTTATCTTGTTTACTCTTGCTCGTTTACTTTGGCATCCTTTTCAAATTATGCAAAGCCTATGTATATGTATCTTTTATCCCTATATTCGGCACCTCATGTGCTTGACCCGCCTTGTTTCACGTATTTTATAGGTTCAGAGATGGCTAGAAGTGATGGGCTTGGTGAGCTATGACAGGTGTACTTGTTGTAGGATCCCTAGTATACATGAACAATCTTGTAAAATTGTACTTTTGAATATGTAAGTGAAAGCTTGTAATAAAAGGATGTTGCTTAATAATACTGTTGAATGTTGAGATATTGTTGGTTCCTTTCTCTTGTTAATTGTTCATGTATGCTAAGCATTTCACACTTCTGCATGTTGTCTTCATTATTCATTTGGTTCATAGGACTGAGATCCTAGTTCCCTGATAGATGGTATCATATCATGAACAATAACTACACCAAATACGACTCACATGAAACACAAACTAAATACAACCTTACTTCTCAAACCTAGAAACTTAATGAGATATCCTTTGTGGACTAAGTTGACTTAGCCTCTAGGTTAGAATCTAGATGTTCTAGAACTACGTGTAGACTTGTGTAATCCCTAGAATTCTTCTTTTTTCCTCCTTTTGTCCTGTAGTATAGGTTGTAGATTCGGGAGGGTGAGGAAAGGGAGTTCCTATTACAACCCTAGACATATGTTCATGACCTGTGCTTGGGGTAGCTATACAAGTTTGCACCATGTGCTTGCTAGTTATCTACGTTTCATGGTACTAGATTACCTAATGAGTGTGGTAACTCATTTTGGTTTTGGTTTTGTTCGAATGGAGAATGGTGGTTTTCATCATTTGTTTCAACGTTGGAGAAAACCTATTTCAAGTATTATTATATTTACATATGAAAAATTTTACCACACACAAAAAGGCAGTGAGTGTCCATTAAGCCTAAGAGAAAGAGATGTAACATCAACTCTCGATGAGAGAGTTTAGATTATAGATGTAGTCTCTATAGTTGTCTAGTGCCATGATAAAGGTTAGTCTAGTTAGTATCCTAGATGATCTAAGTTGTTGTTGTTGTTGTTGTTGTTGTTGATGATGATGATGATGATGATGATGATGATGATGATGATGATGATGATGATGATGATGATGATGATGATGATGATGATGATGATGATGATGATGATGATGATGATGATGATGATGATGATGATGATGATGATGATGATGATGATGATGATGATGATGATGATGATGATGATGATGATGATGATGATGATGATGATGATGATGATGATGATGATGATGATGATGATGATGATGATGATGATGATGATGATGATGATGATGATGATGATGATGATGATGATGATGATGATGATGATGATGATGATGATGATGATGATGATGATGATGATGATGATGATGATGATGATGATGATGATGATGATGATGATGATGATGATGATGATGATGATGATGATGATGATGATGATGATGATGATGATGATGATGATGATGATGATGATGATGATGATGATGATGATGATGATGATGATGATGATGATGATGATGATGATGATGATGATGATGATGATGATGATGATGATGATGATGATGATGATGATGATGATGACGACGACAATGACGGTGATGATGATGACGACGACAATGACGGTGATGATGATGTTGATAATGATGTTGATGTTGATATGACCCAAGTTGGTTTTTTAGAGGGTCAAGTATGTTTGACGATATGAAATGAGTTTGAACATGAAACCCTATCTAAATCGAGCACCTGGTATTGTACAAATGACGTGGTTGATGTGCTAAACATAGCTGGTGGGTTGACATGTTCGCTTGTGCTAGTCTTGTATATGATGAGTTACGATATGTGATATATGGTTTAGGACCAACATAGGTCTCAATCTCATTACAAAGGATGACCTCTAGCATAGGACATATGAAAAGGGTGACCTCTTAATATGAGTCAACGTGCCACAGGAGGAGGTCAAAGTACCTTAACTCTAAAATATGTGAAAATGTTGGAAAATATGCACCCTTTAATAGATGATGATGAGTCCCTATCTAGAATACTTCTGAGTATGTGAATTGAGTCACCTAGTGTGTGGTTCCCTTGATAATGTTGAACCCTAGGTTTCCTATGAAAATATATAGCCATAGAGAAAGAGGCATTCAATATATGATGCTTGCTATATATGTGAGGGAGATGTCCCAAGACCCTAGGACGATGTACATGACATATGATCTCTATGATAAGCAATGTACTCGGGTTAGTGGGTTTATGTAAAGGAATCTAGGGGTCGCTCTCATTTGATATGTTGGGTAAGAGTTTGGTATGGGTAGATGTTGGCGATTAGCATGTTCTGCCCTGACTTAGATAGGTCCTAGCTTGAGTGGCTCGAGCCTGTGAAGCTCTTTCTAGAGACAAGTGAGATATACATGAAACCTTGATGTTGATGATAATGTTTCCCCTCATATGATGCATGATACATGAAATAATCTCACTTATGCTAAACTTGAATACGTATGATAAGTCACTCTCATAAGCCATACCTAATATGAAATGATACCTTATATAAAAGAAGTAGTTTTAGAATCATTGACTTGATAAGATGATGCATAGAGATATTAGCTTGAATAATCATGGGTAACATGTCTAATCTTATACATAAAAAATGAAAAATGATTAACTCGATATGATGATACTCTTGGGGTCTTAAATCAAATAACATGATGAATAAGTTGTTGAATTTTCAAACCTAATGTGGGATGGAGAAGATAATTATTGATGAGTAGCATAACATGGGGAAACCAAAACATAAATGAAATTTGGTATAATGATGAAATGCACGTTCAATAATAATCTCATTTGGTCTTTATGATGAACATGTTCTCCTGAGGAATTGAAAGCATAGATTTTGATAACATGCCTAGAGTTAATATGAATTCATGAACAAAACCCCAATGTAGGGATAACAAGGATTATGAAGACCTTAAAAAATTAAATATGTGAATGAAAAAGGTATAACACCAAAATCACAAGGAAAGGTGATAACCTCCCATTTTGTGATTTTATCTTACTAATTTTTCTTAGTTTTCCATACTCTTTCTTAGATAAATTAGATAGAATACTTAAATTTCCACTTTATCATTAATATACCAATAGACAAACATTTCTCCCTTTTCTTCTTACAGAAGAACACAAAAAAATTACAAAAGAACTCAACCGATCCCAAGACCGTGAAGAACCCCAAACTGTTTCCAAACTGTGAAGAGCTCAAACGGTCTCCAAACCATTAAGGACACAACTGGTCCCAAGATCGCATGAAGACCAACCAGTCCCAAGACCGAATGAAATCCAAATGGTCCCAAGACCGAATCAAAGCCAAATGGTCCCAAGACCAACCAAGCCTCAAACGATCCCAAGACCTACCAAGCCTCAAATGGTCCCAAGACCGACCAAGATTCAAACGGTGCCAAGACCGACCAAGCTTCAAATGGTCCCAAGACCGACCAAGCTTCAAATGATCTCAAGATCGAGAATGCCTCAAATGGTCTCCATACCAAACGAGTCTCATCAGCCCCAAGATTAAGTGAGGATCCAAATGGTCTCCAAACTATTCAGGATCCAAACTGTCTCCAAACCATTCAGGATCCAAACAGTCTCCAAACCGTTCAAGATCCAAACGGTCTCCAAAGCGTTCAAGACCCAGAATGGTCCCAAGACTATTCAAGACCCCTTGGAAGCCTATAAATAGGACCAAAGGAGTCCCCATTTGGATCACATCTTTAGACGCCCAAAGACTGCCCCAACTGTTATATAACTATTTCAACCTTCATCCATCACCCCAAGGCTATCGGTCTGAGATCCACACTCCATCCTCAAGCTTCTTTCTCTCTCATCAACATAGAAGGTGGGAAGTCGAGGATCCATCACCAAGGCAACCACATGGTGCGAAGACATTTTGTGGCATCCATCTTATAAAAACATGATTTATTTAAGCGGAAGCGATTCATCAACAGCAGAATTACTGAAAATCACTAAAAATTAAAACTTTTTATGAAGAGATCCAAACACAAGAAAACTATTATAACAAGATCTAAAGTAATTCAATTACATTCTGGTTTACTAGTACATCTCTTGTACCATTTCTTCTCGAGAGTTACAAACATCAACTGCCCTGTTAAACTGTACATAGGCATGATAAAAATCTCGAGGCATCAAGCCAAAATATCAGATCAATATTAAACTAACTAATGACTCCTAGGACCTGAGAGTATAGAGACGACACATAGGACTCTCTATATACAGGACATGACAGCCAGTGTCTCCAATTGAGAATTCACTGATGTTCTTGTTGTTGTTGTTGCTGCTGTTCTTCCCCTGTTGTAGGGTTTCTGCTTCTCCTTCTGCATCTACCTAAAAAGTTGGATCCCATGGGAGTGAGACAATTGAAAATTGCCCCAGCGAGAGATATAACTCTCTGCCATAAACATTATTATTGCAATTAGTGGAATAACATTGAGCAGAAGAATCATAAGTATTCAATAATAGATAAATAATTGACTAAACAAATTAGAGCATTATGTTTTATTCAAGTCATTTCAACTATATCTTAATAGAGCAGCCTATCACTTATCCAATAAGGAATTGAAGAGCATAAATAACATTTGTCCATTTAGAACTTGCTATGCAAAGTAACATCAACCAATGATTCTTGTATTTCAACCCTAAGCAAATACGCTACACGGTTGATTACATTTTACAAACATACTTAAGCCCTGAGGAGATGAGGTATACCGCTCATACTCCAACTAACCATTGCGAAATCAAAATCGGTACCATACATAGGTTAATAGAAGAGATGGAGTTCCTTGACCTCATCTTCCTCATTTAGTGTTATGACCAAATGCAGGACATCTTGTGTCTCTGCTAAATAGATTTTTGGGGTATACTGGCAACTTCGCTATTAGAGTTACAGTGGCATGCTGCTCTCTTCACAATCGAGAGATATTATATTTATCTCACAGCGATCCGGAATAAAGATCATCAGGATATTAATGATACATCCATCCCGGCATTTAGGAGATTAGTGATACATCCATCTCGGCATATATAATGAAGGATTGAGAGATTTAATGTTTACCTCACATCAATTCCTCCATTAGGGCGTAAGGATATTCGTGCCCATAACCCCCACATACTCAAAAGTATGCCCTCCAGGAGTTCTCGTAGGATAACCTATTTCACCATCACCAAACTGTTGACGATGATGGATCTATGGCCAGGGCTCTACATGAATAGATTTCACTTAATTAATTAAATACATTATCATATTCTTTTAGCATCAGCCAAGTTTTCAAACATAACTTATTATGACAAATGCCTCAAAGAAACATGTATTATTTCCATAAATTATTTCTTAGTCTTTATGAGATATTGGGATCTCAGTCCCTCATTTCAATACTGGGAATTCTCATCCCTCCACAATTTCAATACCATAATCATATGAATCTGGGTATTCAAACCCTTAGCTCATCACTCAGCATTATTACCACTTTTTTAGGTAACTATCACCTTCAGGTCATCTGACCAAGGTAAACATGATACTTGCTACACAAGCATCTCTCATGACACTTGAGGCCCATTAACTCTCTTGTTACCTTTTACTAGGCAGCAAGGCATATTATGGCACACAAGGCCCAATAAACAATTTCAATAAATAAAGCATCATAGCCCATACCTGGATATGTTCATCATCTCATGATACCTGCAGGGTTAGCACACATGATAACAGATATATCAATCATATTTTAGTTCCTTGACATTCAAAGGTAACACGACTATTTCCTCACTAGGGTTAGGGTTTCCATTTCAAGTCAATTGGGGATACTCATCCCATTACCCAGATCAGGGTTATGGTTTATCACCATATTGCCCAAGATTAGGGTTTCATATAACCTTACCTTACACCACTCTGGAATAGAGTCTCACATCACATTATTGCATCAGGGTTTTCACATCACATCACCCTAGATTAGGGTTTCACATTCAATATCCTACAATTAGGGTTTACTATTCTTCCCAATTAGGGTTTCATATTCCATCACCCATAATTAGGGTTGATATTCAATTATTCCCAATTAGGGTTTACTGTTCATCCCAAATTAGGGTTTCACGAAGCATCCCCTTAATTTAGGGTTTTTCATCATGTTTCCCTAATTTAGGGTTTCACATGTCATCACCCTTAATTAGGGTTACATCAATCTTTCCATCAAGTTCATACATCTATGGTTGACATAGTGTACTGGATTATTGCTTCCATAAACTTTTAGGGTCAATCATTTTTTTAAAGTTATTAATCATCTAGGTACTTTAGGGATCAACCACTGTACCTATCTTTTATAATCATTATTATCAACCATTGGATCAATGGATCAATCATCACTTTAAATATCCAAATGACTTGATCACTTTTGACCTCCATTCGGTTTTGGCATTTCAACACCAAACGGTTTTGAAAACTGTTTGATTCCAAACGGTCCTAAGACCGTTTGACCCCAAACGGTTTCAAGACCATTTGGACTCAAATGGTCTTAAGACCGTTTGGTCCAAGCCAGCCTCAAAACTAAAAGGGTTCACTTGATAGATCCCTCAATCAATTAATTAGGGTTTGCACCATTGATTACTTCATCAATTGAATTATTCAAGTACATCAATCATTGACTCTTGAATCTCCAAACGATCCACCTTAGCTCTTGACCTACAAACAGTTTTGAGACCATTTGATACCAAATTGTTTCAAGACTGTTTGGACTCAAATGGTCTCAAGACCGTTTGATCCAAAAATCTTGAAATCGAAAAGAGCCAATTAGGTATTTCTTCAACAAATCGATTTAGGGTTTCTAATTGGTGGGTTGTCCATTCAAGGAACCACTCAATTGGATCCATTGGATCATTATCCAACATGTTATACTCCTGGTCAACACTTCCATTCGGTCAACCATGTCCAAACGGTTTGGGACTCAACCTCCAAACGGTTTGCAAACCGTTTGGTCACCAAATGATTTGGTGAAACCGTTTGGACCAAAAGTTGTCCAAACCGATTGATGTGTTATTTTGAGAAATTAAGCATTAAGATGATGTCATCATCATCTTCAATCTTCGATCCTATGATCCATAGTACTACTGAATTTATGGAATCATCAATTACAATAAGCAAATAATCAAGAAGAAGAAAGTTCAAGGTTTATTTGCAAAATTGAAATCAATGATAATGTTGAAGGGTTCAAGTTATATAACCCACCTTCAAAGAAGCTTCAAAGATCCAATATCATGTCAACAATGGTCAAAGCAACTCCTTCAACTATCCCAAGGCTCGTCCTCAAGCTTTTGAGTGAAAAGATTGGCTAGAGTTGAAGATTGAGTGGAGAAAAGAAGAAATTAAGCATTGATTTGTGTTTTCTACCATGAAGTCAAGGTGAAAGAAGGCCATGGAGCTTAGATACAGGTTGGGGGTAGTCCTCGTGTTGTTCCTAAGCTCCCTTGATCGTTTTGCAAGCAATAAGTGAAAGTGGCTTCGAAATTACCCATTCAAGCTATGGATAAACGAGTATATATGCATTTTATTGAAAATTCATTTAAGAGAGAGAAAGTAGGGGGTAACTCTTCCATTTCCTTGCCACTTGCCCCCTTCTCTTCCTTGGATATGAGGCTATCTTCCTTTCCTCTTATTCCTCTCAATTATCCATGAATTAAAGGAAAACAAATTAAGCACCTTAACCCTTATAATAATAATATCCTAAAGTTAGTGGATAATTCTTTTTCTTTTATTAATGTGAGTGGGCTCTCCACTCACTTGAGATATTTGTTTCCTTTGCAAGGCACAAGGACGTCCACGTATATATATTTTCAACCAACATAATTTTGGTTGAAGGGCACTTCAATTAATATATTTATTTTTGCATTAAATTGAATTAGAATTTCAATTATGCTTAAATCTTGATAATTTTAATATCAAGATTCTCTCTCCTTCAAAGTGATACACATGAGACGCACCTCTCATTTTATTTTCTCTACATGATTCAAAGAAATATTAGGGACTCTCAGAAGAGGTAATTTGCATATTGAACCCTAAGTTTTGGGTAAATTGCACGTTACACCAAAACTAGGTATTAATGCACAAGCATTGTTTTATCAGCTCTTTCTTGGTACTCAGGCTTTCACTAGCCATACCTCCACATAATTTTCATTCTCATGATGCTTCAACACTTGAGGAACATTTTATCATGCAACATTTGCAAACTAACCCCTCAACTTGGGTAAATTGCACTTTAGTCCAAAACAAGTAAAACATTATTTTCAACATTATTCAAAATGGACTAAAATTGAAATGTAAGTTCCTCTTGAGCCTTAATTACTTTTCAAAAGATAAGAGTAAGCATATAATTATCTTTCTTAAACAAAACATCCAGGGTTAAAGCATAACCCAGGTCAGGGATGTTACACATTTGCTCTCTACTCCTTGGGTCAACCTTCCTCCCTCCTACGTGGAGATGATGTTTTCCTTCTCTCTTCATGCCTCCTTCTTTGTCCTTGCCATGAGCAATTATTTCCATACACTAGGGTGCAGGGAGTAGCCCCACTACCCATATTTTCATTCCATGCATTGTAATTCATGAGTTTGCAATAGAGAAATATGATCTTTTCAGTTCAATATCAATCGTTTAATGAATACTAGTTGCTTGATCACCAACTTGTGTTATCTATTATCTACTAGTGAAAATTGTCTGCATTTGTACTTTTAGATTCGAATATCGACTGCATGTTGGTTCCCGATGTATGTAGTCACCATACATTTGTTCGGTATCTAGGAGCGTTTCTCAAGGAGTGGAGTAAACTCACCTCCATCATTTTACTTTCATACTATGAAATGGAATCAGTTGATGTATTAAAGTACAACCCTAATTGGTCGAGGAATACACTTTGCGAGGGGAGTGATGCAAAGTAAGTGACCATTCATTTGGGGATGGCTGGCATTACAACACTTCCACGTTTCTCATATTTATTTATCTAAAAGGAAGCTAAGTCTACAAAGATACTAACTATTTAGACTCTTTTCTTTGCAAGCCATGTTTTTATGATATATGTTTTAATCCATGTGTAGCGGTGGTGAAACTGGATAACATCCTAGTGGTTTCCAAAATATTGTCTTCAACCTTAAATTTACTTTCTTTCCATTTACATTACCTCACACTTTAGGTTAATCATCCAATCAACTCTTTGATCTAGATATCAACTCTTAAGTAGATAAATAAAATTATAATGTTTTCCATCTTGTTAAATCCTTAACAAGACCGTTGTCTCGTGGATTCGACCCTCAACTGTACTATGATAAGACTTCCACGTACCTTAGTGTACGTGGGTGGAGATTTTATTATAGCACACGCAAGGTTAAACTTAGAGACTTACTATCTCTAGGATTTTTAGTGGTGCACGCAACTCCACACGAGTGGAGGCTCCATCAAAAATTGGCTCCATTGTCGGGGACAATGAAATGTTTTAATTCCAATTGTCAACTTGCTAGTTGATTAGCATTTTACACTTTACCTTAATAATTACTTCATATATCTTTTTGATCTCATCATTTTTCCACATTGTCTGAAGTGTGAATTTTTCTTCTACTCAGGTAAAAAATGTGTATGCAACCTTCACTTAACATCAGATTCTCCCCTGAACCAGAGTATGACTCTGAGGTAGAATGAAGCTTCCACCAACGCATCAGACTCCACCGCCAACAAGCCAGACAGATGGCTGAAGAACAATGCCAGTCCGCTTTGGTGATGGAAAGAGTCAACGCAGACATAGCAGCTCAGAGAGCACAACTCATCGCTGATATATGTGCTCAAATTCAAACTGAAGTTTGTGCAGAAGAGCAAGCCCGTATCCAAGCTAAAAATGAAGCAGCCATAGCAGTTTCTCAACTTTTGATCAAGAACAAGCAGCTTCGGGATTACGTTGTTCCTAAGAACTCTGAAGATAATCACCTAGTCCAGCCACCTCTCATCAACGCTCCTAACTTTGAGATCCGAACACAATGGATCCAAATCATGCAAGGCATCTCATTCTCTGGGAACACTGGAGAGGATTGCATGGATCATCTGAAGTGATTCAAGACACTTTGTCAATTGGTACCGTAGGCCGGAGCTACTAATGATGCAATCATGCTTCGACTTTTCAACTTCACTTTGTCTGGAAGGGCATTGAGTTGGTATAACTCACTAGATGGAGAGCCAATCACTACCTGGGCTCCCTTAGAAGAAAAGTTTTTGGAAAAGTTCTTTCCTCCCTCATTGACCTACCAGATTAGGGTACAGATCAACTAGTTCTCCCAACTTCCTAGAGAATCACTAGCAGAATCCTGGGAAAGATTTAAGGAATTACTGAGGAAATGTCCACATCACGTAATCTCACAACATCAGCTCATAGAAACATTCTATAGAGGAGTAAGTGATGACATTAAGAAGTTTTTGGATTCCTCATCTGAGGGGAATTTCATGCGAAAGAATTATGAAGATGCCTAGAAGATTGTCACACTTGGAGCTGAGAATCGATCTAATTGGGGAAGGCCATCTACCAGAGGAGTTCTAAAGGTTTGTAAAGCTGAGGAATCTGTAGAGTTGAAATCCATCGCTGAATCTCTAAAAACCATAGCTCATAAGCAACAAGTTCTTGAAACATCGTTTGGAGAATATGATAGAAAGAAGAACTCCCAGGTTCAACAAGTCAAAGTAGCCATTAAGACTTGCAAAGCTTGTCATGCATCTGATCACACCTCATTATC
The DNA here is from genome assembly GCA_963693085.1 of Alisma plantago-aquatica. Classification (NCBI taxonomy): domain Eukaryota; kingdom Viridiplantae; phylum Streptophyta; class Magnoliopsida; order Alismatales; family Alismataceae; genus Alisma; species Alisma plantago-aquatica. Next base: position 1,118,685,216 of record OY856413.1, read on the forward strand.
ATGTGGTCTCCTATACAATGTAATGATGGATCTACAACCACCGCAACTACAATATGAACCAATTATTGAACATCCCAAGGATCATCCACCAGAGCAAGTGAATTATATCCACTCCATACCAGGCCAAGTATATTATAATCCGGATCAACTGAGAAACCATCCCGCAGCACCAGACGCAAGGTGGGTCTTCCAAAAGACTACCACATGGATTTCAAAGCACTTATAATCGAAACCAAGGAAACTATAGGGGTGGGCCTCAAAGACTTGTCTACCCATGAAATTCTTCTACATACCACCCTCTGTTGCATTCACAATTCCAACAAACTCAGCTACAACAACCACAACAACCTTAATTACCAGCACCTCAACAGAAACAACAACAAGGGCAGTAGAAAGTTACATAATATCAACAAGAGAATGTTCTGCCTCTGCCAACAGATGAGTTATCCATGATTAGGAAAATGTTGCAATCTCAGCAGACCATGCTTGCCAACCAGAAAGCCCAACAAAAGGTTGTGGAAACTCAATTAGCACAGATCGCAGCCCAGTTGAAACCCCCAGTGGGTACTTTTGCTGGTCAACTAGAAATAAACCTGAGACACGATAAACACATACCAGAACAAATGAATGGAGTCACCACAAGGTCTGGCTGTGTTCTTGCTGAAGTCACCAATGTTATTTGAGAAGATGAAGATGTAACCGAAGTCAACCTAATTGCAAGCACAAAACAAGAAACTAAAAAATTGGTAGAGGTTTGGAAGGAAAAGGAAAAAGAGCAAGTCACCAAGGAACCAGAAGTCCCACCGTATAAGCCTAGGATACCCTACCTAGGTAGATTGATAGAAACTAAACTGGACACTAGATTCCAAAAATTTAAGGAAGCTATGAAGAAGCTTTATGTCTATATTCCATTCCTTGATGCTCTTTCTGAAATCCCAGCTTGGTCCAAATACCTGAAGACTTTACTATCAAAGAAATATATGAATGAAGAACATGAGACAGTAAAATTAGCTCAGACTACTTCTGACATCATTCTTAATAAAATGACAAAGAAGCAGAAGGACCCTATCTCCTTTGGCATCCAATGTTCTATATAAAATACTTCTTGCAAGAAAGGATTAGATGATTTGAGGGCCAGCATATCCATTATGCCATTTTCCATGTGTAAAAGATTGGGTTTTACTGATTGGCTACTCACAAAAGTGATAATTCAATTGGTTGATTCTACCATCACTACACCTTTAGGAATTATTGAAGATATCCCAGTAAGAGTGGGGAAAGACTCATATGTTCCCTATGATTTTGTTATCATGGGCATAAAAGAAGATCTGAGGAATCCAATAATATTCAATAGACTCTTCCTTGCTATAGTTAGAGCACTAATCGATGTTGAAGCTGGCATAATTACTTTAATATTGGGAAAGGAAGTCGTTCAATTCAGACTCTTTGACAGCTTAAAAGGTTCTAGCATCTACGAAGAAGTTTTTCTTCTCGAGGAAATTGATAAAATGTCTCAATTAAAGCAAGAACCTTCTGAACCATCTGACGATTCAGAAAACATCCTAACAAATCCAGAAGCTGAATTCTCAACTGTCGAAGTGGTTCAGCAATGTCTGCAATACCTTGAACAAGCCGAAGAAACCCCCGAAGTTACCTTTGAGGAGTTGAAATCTATCACCATTTTGGAAATCGCAGAAGTACCCAAGACACCTGAAATGAAAGCTCTACCAGTTAGACTCAAACATGTATTCCTTGACGAAGAAAAATTATGTCCAGTCATTATCAGTTCCACTTTAATAGATGACCAAGAAGAAAGACTGCTTACTGAGTTAAGAAAGCACAAGAAAGTCATTGGATACAAGATGACCGACCTAACGGGAATAAATTCAGTTATGTGCATGCACAGATTACGCATGGTAGAAGAGTTTAAACCTTCATGGGAACACCAACTAAACCCAAATCTCAAAGAGGTGGTTTGCCTTGAGGTTCTTAAACTCCTAAAAGCTGGTATCATTTATCCAATTTCTGATTCTCAATGGGTTAGTCTGGTCCAAGTAGTCCCTAAAAAGGGGGGATCCATTGTCATTTTGAATGATAAAAATGAATTGGTACCCACAAGGACTGTCACTGGATGGAGGATGTGTATCGATTACAGGAAACTGAACAAGGCAATAAGAAACGATCACCTCCCTCTACCTTTTCTTGATGAAGTCCTTGAATGTCTGGCCCACCAAAAATTCTTTTGCTATCTTGACGGTTATTCAGGGTTTTATCAAATCCAGATACTCCCTGAAGATCAAGAAAAGATGACTTTTACTTGCCCTTTCGGAACTTATGCCTCTAGAAGGATTCCTTTTGGACTATGTAATGCACCCGCAACATTTCAGAGGTGTATGTCTGCCATATTTGCAGGATTAATTGAGTCCATCATGGAAGTTTTCATGGATGACTTTTCAATTTATGGGGACTCTTTTGACAACTATCTGCTTAACTTCGGTAGAGTTCTACAAAGACGCGAGGAAACAAATCTTATCTTAATTGGGAAAAATGTCATTTCATGGTGACAGAAGGAGTTGTCCTCGGGCATCGAATGAGCAAAAGAGGGATTGAAGTGGACAAAGCAAAGATAGATGTCATTTCAAAACTGACACCACCAAAAGACATCAGGGGAGTACAAGACTTTTTGGGCCATGTGAGATTTTATCAAAGATTCATCAAAGACTTTTAAAAATAGCAAAGCCCATGTCTCACTTATTGATAAAGATGCAGATTTCAATTTTGATCAAGAATGCTTACACAACTTCATGACTCTAAAGAATGCCCTGATCTCGGCACCTATACTAAGAGCCCCTGATTGGTCACAACCCTTCGAGATAATGTGTGACACCAATGACTACGCTATAGGGGTAGTACTAGGGCAGATAATAGATAAGAAATCCTATATGATATATTATGCATCAAAAACGCTTGATGAAGCCCAAAAGAACTATACAACTTCAGAAAAAGAGTTCTTGGCAGTCATCTATGCTTTTGAAAAAATCCATTCTTATCTGATCAGATCAAAAGTCATAGTATACACAGATCACTCTGCAATAAAATATCTAATTTAGAAACAAGATGCAAATCCCAAACTTATTCGCTGGGTGTTGATGCTTCAAGAATTTGATTTGGAAATAAAAGATAAAAGTGGGGTAGAAAATGTTTTCGTTGACCACTTAAGTCGCATTGAGCCTCAGGACGATGACAATATACCTATCTGAGACTCTCTACCTGACGATCAACTCATGAAAGTCACCACTAGATTTCATTGGTACACTGATATAGTAAACTATCTGCCTACATGAATTGTCCACCTTGCTGCTTCCTACCATGACAGAAAGAAATTTCTTCGTGACGTCAAGCAATACTTTTGGGATGAACCATACCTTTTCCACTTATGTGCAGATGGATTATTCTGCCATTGTCTTCCTAAAGAAGAAATTATCCCAGTCTTAGAACACTATCATTCTGGCCCCACTGGGGGGCACATGAGTTTGAAGAAGACTGCTCTTAAAGTCCTACGGTCAGGATTCTTCTAGCCAATAATAGCAAAGGATGCCCATGAATTTGTGCAATCTTGCAATAAATGTCAACTGTCTGGAGGGATATCGAAATGAAATGAAATTCCACTAACTCTGTGGAAGGAGATTGAACTTTTTGATGTATGGGGAGTGGACTATATGGGTCCATTTCCCCCATCATTATGGATTCTCCTATATTTTGGTTGTTGTGGACTATGTATCCAAATGGGTAGAATCTATATCCACTATATCTTGTGACTCTAAGCCAGTTATTAAGTTGTTCAAGGATATCATCTTTCTTAGATTTGGAGTCCCTAGAACGGTCATATCCGATGGAGGGTCACATTCCTTGGAAAGAAGCTTTGAAGCTCTTCTACGAAGATACAGAGTAAAACATAAGGTTGCTACACCTTATCATCCGCAGACTAGCGGCCAAGTTGTAGTCTCAAATAGACAATTGAAAGCTATCTTAGAGAAAACTTTCAACAGAAACCGCACAGATTGGTCCACCAAACTTCCTGACGCTCTCTGGGCATATTGTACTGCTTACAAAACACCAATAGGAACAACACCATTTCATTTGGTGTATAGGAATTTGTGCCATCTCCCAGTTGAATTAGAACACAAAGCATGGTGGACTATCAACAATTGAATTTTGATTTCAAAAGTATCGGTGAAAACAGACAACTCCAATTACAAGAGCTGGAAGAACTAAGAATGACTACCTACCAGAATGCCAGGATGTACAAAGAGCAAACTAAGATGTGGCATGATGGCCACCTTAAAAGAGAAGATATCATTGTCGGAGACCAGGTCCTTCTTTTCTACTCCAAACTCAAAATGTTTCCTGGGAAACTCCACACAAAATGGTCCAGGCCCTTCACTATTAAGCATATCAATCCAACTAGAGCTGTCATCATCTTTGATGACAATGGAGGAGAAAGGGTTGTTAATGGACATAGATTGAACAAATACTATACTCCAGCCGATAAAACTCTAAGACAAACTATCAACATTTAGGACCCCGCAACATTAAACTGATCAAGTCAGAATTTTGTCGAGCCAGTGACGTAAAACCAAAGTACTACTTGGGAGGCTACCCAAGAACTGAGTATCACCTTTCTTTTTCATTTTTCTTAGCCTTTCATAATTTTCTAGTTCTCATTGTTCAAAAAATATAAAAATTTATATAAGCAACCAAAACAAATATAAAAATATAAAAATCATTGACCAAAATAGTTTTGTCCTGACCTATTGGTCCTCACGGTCTCAAAACCGTTTGGACTCAAATGGTCCTAAAACCGTTTGTACCCAAACGGTCTTGAAACCGTTTGATCCTCACAGTCTTGAAAATGTTTGATCCTCACGGTCTCAAAACCATTTGGTCCTCACGGTCTCGAAATTGTTTGGACCCAAACGGTCATGAAACAGTTTGGTCCTCACAGTCTCAAAACCATTTGGACCCAAACAGTCTTGAAATTGTTTGGTCCTCACGGTATTGAAACCATTTGGTCTCAACAGTCTCGAAACCGTTCAGACCCAAACGGTCCCGAGATCATTTGACCTGAGGAGAATTTGTACAGTCGCCTCTCCTTTTTCTCTAAATACTTCGCGACCCCCTCCCTTTTTCATTCCTTTGATTCCTGAAACTTCTCTAGCACAAACCATGTTCCATTCCTCCTGACTTCTCTGCTCCCGTGCGACCACCATCTCCGTCCACGCCAACACTTCTGACGTTGCTTCCATCACGTTGTCCTCTCTTCCGTCGTTTCTACTCATAAGCAGTTGCCCCATCCTCTCTTTCTCTTTGTTGCACTCGTCGCAGCAAGGTAAAGGATGCTTGCAACCATCACTGCCATCAACACCATCACCGCTACTACCACCACCGACGCCGCTGCTCTCCACTACAAACAACGCCTTCAATTGCTGATGTTGCTTCACCATCATCACTTTTGCCTCATCATCATTACCTTTGCTTCGCTCATCTCCATCACCACTTCGTCTCCCTAGCAATTTCGGAACCTACATTTTCCAAATGGTCTTGAAACTATTTGGACAACAAACAGTATTGAAACTGTTTGGACAATAAACGATCTTAAAATCATTTGGACAGCAAACGGTCTTGAAACCATTTGGATAACAAATGGTCTTGAAACCATTTCAATACCAAATGATCTTGACTACCGCATCATTTTTTAATGGTTTTTAATCTTCTCGGTTTGATTCTTAAACGTGAATTTTATACAATGTTGCAATCTTTTCAACATAAATTCCATTGATCACTAAAAATCTCAATCTTTCCTAACATATATAATTTCTTATTCAATTTTCAGGATGGCATCACCTGCGAAAGAAGTTGTTGACTCCCACATCTGGACCAGGGAGCAATTGATGGAGTGTTGGAATAAACTCTAGGACATCCTTGACCTGTGTGAAAAAATAGGCAAAGCTCTAGTTGACTTGCCCAAGGTCATCCATGACCTTGCACAAGTCAACAAATGTTTAGTAGAAGATCTGGATGAATAAATTGAAGATCCCTCCTCAACCGATGAAGGTTCGGACTACGCACCATATTCTGAGGAGGAATCCCCACCTACAAAGTCAAAGGGCAAAATGAAGGCCCAGGAGGCCACTGAAGAAAGACCCACCAAAATGCGGGCACGGAAGCAAGTCCAACCCTCAACTGCAAGAGAACAAATCCTTGCAGAACATGCCACTCTTGCTTCCACCACCGCAGAACCAGCATCATCTGATATGTATATCCAAAATCTCCAGGATGGTGACAAAGTGTTGTTCCCAACAAAGTATATCTGCTCGAACATACTAAAATGGATGGGAATCTATGACAAAGTTCTTGCCCTATTCAATGAGGCAAACCTTTTGAAACTCTACTTCATCGTAGAGAATTCCTATGTTGAGCCCACACTGGAGTTCTTCACCTACCTAACCAATGAACCTGTGGACACAAAAGATAAACTAAAAGACGGAGGTGACCGCAGGCTAGTAACCTCTCTCTTTGGAAAGAAAGTCATCTTGACCGAGAATCTGCTAAATAAAATCTTCATAGACAACCAAGATCAGCTAAAGAAAGCTAAGGGGGGAGGCATGGACCATCCCCAGCTCAACAGACATACCTTCTGGAAGTCTTTGACGGGGATTACAAGCTATGAACCAAAGACTTGCAAAGCCTCCAACATACATTCTGGCCTGGTGCACACTCTGCACAAAATCATAACATGTGCTCTATTCCCTAGGACAGAGAGAAAGAATGTTATCATTTCAGACCTATTTATTCTATGGTTCGTCCTAAAAGGGCTTCCAGTCAACATTGGATGACATTTGATACATAAACACACATCTTATGCCTTAGGGAAGGAAATCTGCATAAGTGGTCATGTAACATCAATTCTGAAGTATCTTATGATGGACAAACCACTTTCAAGGTGTACTATGATAAATGGAGACATCCTAACAAATGAGCAGACTCTAAAGAATACATATATCACAAAGGAGAAAGATGCCAAACTCCATTATGTCTTCTGACCAACTGTCAAAGCATCCAGGATGTTGCTACCGCTCCCCGAGCTAGCTGATTACGATAAAGACAAGCTTCTCTTCACGAACGAGGAGCTTTCTAACCTTCTCACCTTGGTAAAAGAAAAGGAGAAATAAGTAAAAGTAGGGTAGATAGATCATAGCGTCACTGTCCCAACAACAAGGCCAAAGAAAATTCCAGTTACACGGTCATCCAAACTATGTGCATAGAAACAACAGCAGTCGGGGATGCCCACATCAAAGATCAACCAAGAAGAACACCCCCACAGTGCAGAAAACATAGTGAATCCAACACTAGAACCCTTCATCTTGGATCTGGATGTTGGGTTCACCTCTACAACCACCCCCACCATGCTCCCACCTTCCACCATTTTGCCGTCTACCACTCTTCCACCTTTTTCAACAATCATATCCACCACAATCCCTTTCTCCACAACCAAAATTTCATCCACATCTTTCGCCTCACTCATTTTCTCGTCGAGCATCCCATCCTTCACCACAACACCCGATCTTACCTTCACTTCCACCACTTTCCCCCCGACATTCTCGGTTCCACCTTTTTCACCAGAAATGTTGCCACCCTTCTCATCCGCCACCACCCCGATAATACTGGTACTCCCTCTACAGTCACCACACAATTCGTGGGCCCATCAATAGTGTCTCTTTCGCAAGGCACTACCACCATTCCGCCTAGACCCCAGCCATCTCACCCATACATCTCTGGGGTCCCTTTTTTACAAGTCGGTGAGGAATTCAGACGGCAATTTGACGCTATTTGAAACATCCTCACCGACCCTTCTAACATCTTACAATCAATTTTTTTCTTGTGTACAGGGACTTGCTACATAGGTATCCAAGCTCGATGAGAGGACTCACACCTTACCATACATCCTCACAAGCATTCAGCAATGACAGGAAACAGTGGCCCAGTAAGTCGACCGCGTACAAAACTTGATAGAGTTGATTAGACCTGTCAAAATGGGTCCAAATCCGCGGGTGCCCATGGGTTGACCCATTTAAGTTGGGTTTGGGTCGTAAAATTTGACACCCGCTGGAAAAAAACCCAAACCCGTACCCACCCGTTTAATTAGCGGGTTTCATGGGCAATCCGCGGGCACCCGCGGGTGACCTGCATAATTGTACTGATTTTATTATATGATAGAATATTCAAGACACAACTTATAAGTCACGCTTCTCGCTGGAGGAGAGTCCTAAAATGCTAACCTACCATCTACCGAAGGTGGAGAGTCCTAAACCGCCCCATCCGTGATTCGTGAATTAGTTCCAAGCAAGGCGAGTTGCGACTGCGTGCCCTAGCCCCTAACCTACCGAAGGCGCCGCCACACCGGACGATGGTTGAGGACAGATCGACGCGGCCACCGAGCGGGGTGTTTTGCGGGGCTTTGTGCCCTAACCAGCTAACCTGCAGCATCGACGCGGTCCACGGACGACTTGCGACAGCAGAAAGAGCATCAGCCAGCCTGCCAGTCCGTCGGCTTCTCTCCGCCAGTCTGACTTGCAACGACGCCAGTCCGACTTGCAACGATGTGGAACTTCTCCTGCCTACCTTCACTCTGCCAGTCCGCCGGCGTAGCATCAGCAGTGCCTCGGTCGTCAGTCGTGATCAGAAGCTCCCTGTCTGGTCTTCTTCTGCCTATTTCTCAGCGTAGCATCAGCAGCTCCCTGTCTCCCCATAGAAGAACTGTTGGCAAAACTCACAGCTCACAGCCAGCCAGCCAGCCGCCAGGTACATGGCAAGCTCTATCCTTTTCTAATTCTTTGCATGAAATCGAACCAAATGCCTTTTGTTTCTTTATTCTACCTGATCACCACCTCAATTGAGTGAACGTTGGGAACACTACTGTGCTTTTTGTTAGTATTATTCCACCTAATTCGCCTTCTTCCTAACACAACGACAGAGTGCTGTGTGGATGCCTGGATGGCAACACATTTTTTATTTGGGCACAACAACTCATAAACTCTTTAAGTTTTAATTGCCCATGCTAATGTGTACAATTTACTTATCAAATGGCTGCGTCCATGGTATTTTTTTCTTCAGAATTGCCAATATCGTTTAGGCAAGTTGGCTTCTCTGTCATGTTCTACCAATGTAGTTTTTACTCTAAAATAAAGTTGTTTTGCCTTCTTTTAGGTTACCGGTTAGATGGATTTTCTGCATGGTACACAATTAACTTCAACCCCTCACACTAGTAATGTGAATGGAGAATGTGAGTTTGATGTTGGAGAACTAACTCAAGGCGTACACAAAGCGTCATCTTCATGTAGTAGATTAAAAGGATGTGGAGTTACTGTCTAGAATTTAGCACACTTTTAATTTTCGTTTTAGTTCTTCAAATATGTACTTCGGCTCATTTGGATCCCCCTTTCGTAATAGATGTTGCTGTATTGTAGTTTAGTTGCTTGTTGTAGGTGCTACTCATTAACTAAGCCTAATATGTATCATTTTGATTTAAACGTCTGCAAAATCTGTAGTATGATTGTTGGTTCAACATTTATATGATTCAGAAAATTAATTCAGCAGCTGGTTGTTCTTTTTAATAGGCATACATCCATGTTCATCCTTCATGGAGCATTGTTGTTTAGTACCCTTAAGTGATACATATTTGGATACATAAATAAATATTATATGACAATGTACAATGCGATTGGTTTGTTCCTCCTCTTATGTAAACAAACACTAGCAATACTTTTTTTTAATTTTGTATGGGCACCCGCGGGCAACCCGCAACCCGCTGGGTCGGGTTTGGGTTTGTCTTTGTTCCACCCATTTAGAACTCGATCTTTTTGACCCGCACCCGCGAGACCCAAACCCGCAATGACCCAACCCATACCCAACCCACCCACCCATTTGATAGGTCTAGAGTTGATACTTGGGATGAAAGGTCAGCAAGAAGAGTTGGCCCAGCAAGTCAACAAGGTCTCTAAGCAAACTCAACCCTTTCATGAGACCCTTAGCGAGCTTTAGCAATAATAGACTACACTGAGCATGTACTTGGATGGCATCGATAGCATCCTCACACAACTCATCTACCACCAGGAGGAGCATGCAAACAATGCCTTAGACCAGCTAAAAGACCAAGTGACTGGTCTAACAGCACAACTCCTCTCCACCGAATCTAGATACACAGATCTCAAGGAAAGACATGACGTACTACTGGAAACCCATGGGCACGTGCAGGTGGTACTTGAAGAACTACAATCTATCCATCAGCGATGCAAGAAAGCATCGATCAAAAACAACAAAGACAAGGTGGCAGATGATGAGAATGATGAAGATGATGAAGATAATGATGATGATTTTGACTCCTCGGCAGACTCAAAATGCCAACAACTCCTCCTCATATGATCAACCTGACGACCCAGGCAATGTTGGGGAGGGCACCAGCTGAGGGGCCAATAATACAAAGAGGGGAGATGGGGGAGACCACAAGGAGGGTAAAACCAAAGACCACCACTCCCCCGATAATAATGACAATGTCATAATGTCATATGGGGATCAATTTTTTAATTTCTCAACCTTGGGATCCCTGGGGGACACAGTAAAAGATGCAACTTTTGCTGAGTTTCAACAATGTATTATGGAAACCAGCACTAGCCCTATCACAGCAGCCATCACTCTTCAACATTCTATCCTGGAATAAGTTACACCCCTCCCCCCAGAGCACGAGGATTCCTAGGATAGAGTGAGTCTCGACATTGAAGATAGACTCGACTCTAATTCTGACAAAGCTGAAGATCTATCACAATATGTGGACGACAACAAGCATACTTCACTTCCTCCACCACAAGACCTCCCCCGCCGCCACTTCTACCTCACAAGATGCATGACTTAGATAGGGCGACCATCTCTACTTTAGATGTTTAGGACATCTTCATCCTGAACACTATTGTAGATGATGCCAAGGACGGGGGTGCGGACATCATCTATAATAATACAAAGACGAAGTGCAAGTTGACACGTGAATATTTCCATATTCTCCTACGATCACAATCGATGGTGAATATGGTTATCTTCTGTGTCCTCCTTGCTAACACTATAGAAGAATTCTGGAGCCCGAAGAAATTGCACCCAGTTTTCAACGCTTCACCCGCTCTTTCTTTAAGTTTATTGAACATGAAGTTACAGGCAAAGTCCATCGAGTGGCTTCAAACGGGTATGCCCGGAAGGCACACTACATCACAGTGCCTTTTAAAGTTTTCGGCCACTGGCTACTAATGATTGTCGACACCAAGGCCCACGATGCCAAGGTGTACAATTTTTGCACCAGTGAGCTCAAGGCCAGACAGATAAACTTTGCTGGTTCAGAAGCCAGAGAAGCAAGATGCATTCCTTTTCAGGTTCTCAAAAAAATATGGGCTGCCTTCCCATCTCTTCAATATGGTTGGAACCAACCTTGGTTCCAAATCATCAACCCAATAGTCCAAACACTAGAAGGATCAGGAGACTACACTTTCTGTATAATAAGATTCATAGAGGCACTCAACTGACATATCCCATTTACCAAGCTAACTACAGAAGACATGCATTCTCTACGAGGATGTTACACCATGGAACTTATCTGCGACAGACGGTTCTTCAAGGACGCCACTATGGCACAAGATGACGTACCTCACTACTTATTATCTACTATCCAGTGTCCACAAAAGCAACCTTTCATACAAATACTAAAGAAGTTGGAGAAACAACAACAACAAATTGCCAAGGTCCCAGAAAAATGACAATGGGAGCCTTATACTTCTGATATGGTGGATGATAAGGGGGATATCGATTTGTTAACAGGGGCCACCATCAACAGATCATCCAAAGATATGATGCCCCTATCTGTTATACAACCAACGTTCCCAAACTTTGACATTACTGCATGCAAGCGTCTTTCAGACAATGAACTCAGAGTCATCATGTCTCGGCTTTATGAAGAGAATGATGAGCCTGTTTTCCTCGACGGGAACATTCTCGTAATGGCAGATTCACTCCGTGATACTATACAAATAAAAGGTTCATTATCCGTGAGCGTAATGACTGCTTACCAATTTCTTCTAGCACGGGACCTACCTATGGTATACATGGTGTCTGCATACATGAAGGATGATTTACTAAAGTCAAAGAACTTCAGCACCACTGAATCCCTTATCGCATATCTTCAACATACAACTCCAAAGTTCATCATATTTCCATTCCTTCACTCTGAGCATTGGATGTTGCTGGAAACACACTTACACAATGGCACTACAGTGATCCACAACAATTCCGATACCCAGTTCGATCCAAACCAGAGAGATTATGATGTTACATCAAAGATGCCCACAGAAGAAGTGGTGAAGGATTATGTTGAATGACTGCATGATCTTCTCGGAAAGCATACAAAGGAGTATAAAAAAGAACATTTACATCGCCCAGCCTTCTGCCATTGATGTCCCCAACAAATCAGAGAATCAAATGACTATGGTTTCCACGTCCTTTACTGGATGTATACCCTCACTGGTCTTGGTAAACATGTGGAGGATATGAAGGATGTGGATTATCACACTTTACATGGAAAGTATGCAACAAATCTCCTATGTTCCTATGGAGCCAACAAAGGACTAACAGAACCTTGACACCCTTGCCCATGTACTTCTTAACCTATCACCTTGACACTCTACAGACAGAGTGAGTGATAAGTTGGGGGGGTACACTGGGCAAGGGCGAGGTATTATATTCAAACCTTCTACTCTCCACTCTTTCACTTACCTTTATTATTTCATACAAATTTTTCTTTTTCTGACAATTAGTTCTTCTGATAATTTCTTTGATAGAATAAGTGTTGTACATAAGAAAACATTCGTTTTGGAAAAGGGACACCCCTAGCTAAATTAGAGATAGAGTAGTCCACAGAATCAATTGCATAAGTAGCAATCAGGCATGTAATGGTGAATTAATAAATCACTTTCATACTCGATTTTCATGCTTTTTCTTTGATTCTACGTCAGACTCTCTACAAGTTAACATCATGGCTAAAACAAGCCAAACGCTCTCAAGGACGAGAGGGGACCAGGCGAAATCCAAGTCAAGGAACCTCACAGGTGGACCACCAAGTACAAAAATTGAAACAAGTGCATGTAGGGAAACTCCAAGGAATAGTTTTTTCTTTTCAAAACGAGGCTTGGCAGCCCAAATAAAATCCCTAAAATACCCAATTCCTAAACCAGTGAGTATATGAATAAAAGCGAGTGTGTTGAATAAAAACATGAGAGTTGTTCCGTTCATAAGGACCTATATGAAGAGCCAATAAAGGTCTTGCCCGGATGGTACATTCAGTTTCCCTCACAAAGGAAGATGTGTCATGCCCGGTAGTGAGATCCTAAGGTCTCCAAATATATGAAAGCTGATAAAGGTCTCACCCAGCTGATACATTCATCTGCCCTCACAAAGGCAGATGTGTCGCGCCTGGTAGTGAGGTCCTAAAAGTTTAGATAAACCCTCCCCCTTTCGAAGGGGGAGTTACACAGCAAGCCTTCAGCCAACCCTTGTACCCATATTAGCTTTCGGTAGGATCTACAAAGAATTTTAAAACTGCTTACAGTCAAAGACATGCACAGAATGCAATTAAGGAAAAGGTGGTCCCAATGCGAGTTATGAGACACGAAAGAAACCTAAGATCCACGCAACTCCTGATACCTGAAATAGTTAGTGCAAGTAGGAACCCCGATAAGACTCTGGGAGATCTCTGGTTTAGAATTGAAGCAAGAGTATGGAAATCTTCACTAAATAAAATCACCTTGCCACTGCGTGCCTTATCTCTATCCAGTTTGAGGACAAGATGGACTCTAAGTTAGGGGGGGCTGATAACCTACCATTTTGTGATGTTATCTTACTATTTTTTCTTAGTTTTCCATACTCTTTCTTAGATAAATTAGATAGAATACTTAACTTTCCACTTTATCATTAATATACCAATAGACTAACATTTCTCCCTTTTCTTCTTACAGAAAAATACAAAAAAAATGTAAAAGAGCTCAACCGATCCCAAGACCATGAAGAACCCCAAATGGTTTCCAAACCATGAAGAGCTCCAATGGTTTCCAAACTACTAAGGACACAATCGATCCCAAGACAGTATGAAGACCAACCGGTCCCAAGACTGAATGAAATCCAACCGGTCCCAAGACCGAATGAAATCCAAACGGTCCCAAGACCGGATGAAATCCAAACGGTCCCAAGACCGACCAAGCCTCAAATGGTCCCAAGACCGACCAAGCCTCAAACGGTCCCAAGACCGACCAAGCTTCAAACGGTCCCAAGATCGACCAAGCTTCAAACAATCTCAAGACTGAGCAAGCCTCAAATGGTCTCCATACCGAATGAGTCTCATCATCCCCAAGATCAAGCGAGGATCCAAACGGTCTCCAAACCATTTAGGATCCAAACGGTCTCCAAACCATTCAAGATCCAAACGGTCTTCAAACCGTTCAAGACCCAAAACGGTCCCAAGACCGTTCAAGACTCCTTGGAAGCCTATAAATAGGACCAAAGGAGTCCCCATTTGGATCATATATTTAGATGCCTAAAGGTTGCCCCAACTGTTCCAGAGCTATTTCAACCTTCATCCATCGCCCCAAGGTTGTCAGTCTGAGATCCACACTCCATCCTTAAGCTGCTTTCTCTCTCATCGACATAGAAGGTTGGAAGTTGAGGATCCATCACCAAGGCAACCACGTGGTGTGAAGACAGTTGCTCTCTACTCCAAGGGGTCAACCTCCCTCCCTCCTACGTGGAGATGATGTTTTCCTTCTCTGTTCCCACCTCCTTCTTTATCCTAGCCATGAGCGAGTAGTTCCATACACTAGGGTGCGGGGAGTAGCCCCGCTACCCATGTTTTCATTCCATGCATTGTAATTCATGAGTTTGTAATAGAGAAATACTATATTTTTAGTTCAATATCAATCGTTTAACGAATGCTAGTTGCTTGATCACCAACTTGTGTTATCTATTATCTACTAGTGCAGATTGTCTATGTTTGTACTTTTAGATTCGAATATTGACTGCATGTTGGTTCTTGATGTATGTAGTCACCATACATATGTTCGGTATCTAGGAGCGTTTCTCAAGGAGTGGAGTAAACTCACCTCCATCATTGTACTTTCATACTATGAAATGGAATCAGTTGACATATGAAAGTACAACCCTGACAGGTCGAGGAACACACTTTGCGAGGGGTCATCTATCTCCTCCTACCACATAGGGTCACTCTTTATGGAACTACATCACCATTCTAATGACCCAAAATATGCTTTTAGACTAATACCAAATCCTACACCCCTAACATGGTCAAGATGTTCCTGAGTACTTAAGCAAAAATGCTAACTCATCCATTCGTCCCTATGGGACAAAGTTTCCCTCGCCTTATTTTATTTTCCCATGAAGCTCTTGCTAATCATCATCAGTGAAACTAGTATGTGAAATATAACTATTCCAATGAAAATAAACATGCATTATGAGACTTGAACTTTACTATTTAGTGGACCACCTCAGTGGTCCACTAAATAGTAATATCTACTCCTGGTCTATCTGTTCAAGCATTTATCTACTCCTTCTTACGGAATAATAGATGTGGACTTGAAGTTTTGCTTGGTTCTTTCCCAAACAATTGCACTTTTTTGATGTTTTGGCAGTAAAAGGCATAACCACTGAGAACCAATTTATGATTGTGCACATTCTTTACATGCCTTACTTTTTTATTCTCATGTGTAGTCTAGTTAATACAAAATATATGTTAATTACTTTATACCTTGAAAGCATATAATTATTCACAAGTGTATATTATATTACTTTATACCTTGAACTCATTAGATTTTTTCAAAGAACAAACCGCTCCAACGCATTAGAATCAAGACACCCAATTTGTTAAGTGGCAAGCTTCTTTTTTTTGTTATTTATGTATTCTCTGACAAGATTGGTCTTAAGATTCCTACGCTTCCTCAAATGGTGTTGTAGCACATTTTTATGACGAGCTTCCTCATTAAGGGTATAAAATGCCCTATAAAACTAGTTATGGTAGTTTTATGAATGAGAAATTAAAGAATAAGGAGTTAATAAAATTAGAATAAATTCATATTAACTCACAACAATGTCCTTCCAAATGAGGTTTCTATAGGGAAACATCAACTTTATACCAATATTATGTGACTATTGGCAATTTTCTACAAACAATAACCCAATAACAGTGCTTGAAAGCACTATGATTCTCCCCTAATAGATTCCCTATGTCATTACACCTGATCATGTTCATTTTACAACATATCTATTCTTCCCATGTTATAGTTTGAGTTTCTTAAAGCACAAAAGGCTAGTCCTAATCTTTTAGAACTCTCGTCTCTCTTTTCTAACCCTTAGACACACCTTTATTTGGGTCTCAATGATGTCATTATTATAAAAATAAATTGTGGGTTCCTAATAAGCCAGAAATGAAGACTAGGATTCTATGTGAGGCTCATGGTTTGAAGTACATAGTTCATCCCAAAACAAATAAAATCTACAAGTACTTCCAATTACTCTTCTAGTGGAGTATGAAGCCTAACACCAATGAGTTTGTATCTAAATGCCTTAATATATTAGAGGAGCAAGGTTGAGTAGTTGAGACTAGTAGGTATACTGAAACCCCCTTAAAATTCAAAAATATAAATAGAAACGCATCGCCATGGATTTTTTTGGGTCTACCCAGGACCAAAAGGGACAATGATATATAAGTCATGGTAGATTGTCTCACATAACAAGCTCGGTTCCTACATGTGAAGACACTAACAAAAGTATTAGAGCTTGCCTACCTCCATTTACAAGGGAATGAACGTTTGTGTGGGAATCCATGGTTTGCTTCATACACAGATTTGAAGTTCACTTTTAAGAAATGAAAGTAAGCTTGGGATAAGATTAACACAAAGTAAACATTAGTACAACACATCATACTAATGTGAAGTCTGAGCGTACAATGCATATTTTAGAGCATGTCTTGGGATCCAATATGTTTCATTAAGAAGTCTTGTGAGATTGTTATTTTCCCTTAGTTGAGTTTGCATTTAATAAGAGCTACAAAAAAGTCTAGGGATGGATCTGTATGAAATCATCTATAGAAGGCCTAAATGATAACCACTACACTAGGTTGATATATGAGAGCATACCTTGATAAAATTAGAGGAAAGATAACTCAATATAGAAAAGGTCATATGATTAGGAAGTGAATGAAGTGAACATACGACATGTAGAAATCTTGCGTGGATGCACATTGGATAGAGTGGAAATTCAAAGAAGGTGATCATGTTTCTTAACAATCAGACCTATTCAAACCTTAGACAAAATAAAGGGAACATCAACCCTCATCATTGGGGACCCTTTGAGATCTTGGAGAGAATATTCCAATGTTTGTATCGCATTGACCTTCCCCTCTAGTATGATGCATTACAAAATTTGTTACATGTCTTGAATTTGAAACCATATGTCAAGATCCCAAACATAATATGAATCATGAACCTTTTGAGTTGAAGGATGATCTATCTCATGTTTAGTCTCTAGTCAAAATTCTTGACACTAATGTGAAGGATTCACAGTAAAAAGCATATTAATATCGTAAAAATTCTTTGGAAACACCATGACCAGAGTGACACTAGTTGAGAGATCAAGTCAGATCTCGAGCACAAATATCCACATCTCTTTCTAGTTTCTTTAAATGTGGGGGAAAATCCTAAAAAGCAAGTAGTGTGATAATTCTTTATATGAGTTGTTCTTTATTTTGATATTGAAATATGATTAATAGTGCATATAATTTGAACTCTAATACACTCACCTAACTAACCTCTATGTTATAAATATTAGTTAGATAGATCTGAAAAATGTCTAACCCTAATTGATTTTTTGGGTAATATACAATTTTTGTTAACTATCAAAAACCCCAATTAAATTCCAATCAAAATTCATCCTTGAGTTTTCATTGTAGGAGTATAGTCATATAATAAACCTAGACCTAGAATCTTAGCTCAATCCGACTTATCATATACATTATATTCATGATTTAATTTTAGACATTGATGCATTGGTTTATCAATGTAAACCTAGGCTATTGGTGCACTTTTTTCACGCACTTGGGATCTTTCAAATTTATAAAGCCTTAAACTAGGCTCACTCACAATACCAAAATATGCACCGACAAGCGCACTGGGTCATGTCATAGTATAGGTGAGAGGCAACTAAAGGGATCAATCTGTCAGGAGAGAGGAGGCACTAGAGCTAGGTTAGAGTGGCTATGTTCCTAATGAAGAGAGTAGGGTGTTTAGGGTTTAAAGGTTATTTGTTTGATTATAGTAATGTTGTAAGAAACTAAAGGAAAGAAGGAAACTATATTATTTAAAACCTTAAGTTACCCTAAACAAGTTAATCTAAGTAGCAAGACAAGCCAATTAACTAAGCAAGAGCAAGAGACAACACTACACTACACTAGAAATTAAGGATCCAGAGCAATTAGAGACCTAAGTTACAACTAACTAGAAAGGTCAAAAGTATCAAGCTTAAACAACATTAGATACTTTAGCAAATCCTATTTAGCAAGAACTAAGCAATTAATTGAGAAACAATTGAAAGCAAGAAACTAACTAGCATGAGCAAGCTAAATTAACAAGATGGATTTTAGAAATGATAAAGATAGGTGGGCCATTTGGGAATGATACTAAGATTCCAATTGGGGGAAGATAGAACAAGCAATATTAATCATTCATTCTAGATTACTAAACCAAACAACTAGTCAAATGCTAAGAAATCACCCTACACTATTAGTTATCCTAAGGTATAGGTGAGATTTCACTATGATTTGACTAATCTAGGTTTCTACAATAGGGTTGCTTAGTGTAATTGGGAGCCAAAGGTAGAATTGGGGAGTAGATGTGAGGGTATTTCACCCCACATTACTCACCACCTAGCTTTTAGCAAACTCTTAGAAAACTACACCAATCTACCCTATAATAGCTACTTAGATCACACACATAGGAGTAGGATAAGGACTATATGTAGGGGGACATGGGGTTCTAGCTAGGGGTCCACTAATTTGACCTTAGAGCAAATCCCAAGACGGCCCCACATATGCTATGTTCTCATAGACTTAGGTGGTTTCAAGCACAAAATCACAAGCGATTCATATGTTTAGATATAAACCACAAGTAGAGACATGGGAAATGAGATAAAAATAGCAAGCAATC
The DNA here is from genome assembly GCA_963693085.1 of Alisma plantago-aquatica. Taxonomy (NCBI): domain Eukaryota; kingdom Viridiplantae; phylum Streptophyta; class Magnoliopsida; order Alismatales; family Alismataceae; genus Alisma; species Alisma plantago-aquatica. The sequence continues at coordinate 1,118,704,571 of OY856413.1, forward strand.
ATCATAGAATGAAATCATAGAGTTTACAAATTATCTTCCCCTAACATGGTATCAAAGTATCATTTTTTCCCAAACAGTCACCACAAGGGGCTTATCTACTCATAACTAAACAAAAGAGAAAATAAAAGAGAAGAAAGAGGTAGAAATCCATGGAGATCATGGAAGACCCTTCTCCTTCACCTCCTAGTAGCTATAGAACACATCACCTCCCTCCAAGGATGGAAATGGCATGAGAAGGTAGGGGATTATGGTGAATAACCCTAGAAAATTAAGGTTTTTGGGTGGAAATGGAAGGTGGGAGTTAGGTGATGGTATCAAATGCAAGGAAGGGAGCAATGGATGATATAGAGTGGCTAAGGAGTAGGTAATCTAATGATGTGGCCACCACCAATGTATATATAGGTGGTGGGGAGGCACTAGGTTAAGTGGGGTTAGAAATGGAAATGTAGTGGAAAAGTTGGGTAGGGTTAGGTGGCCACCACGGCCGTGGTGGGGTACCACGGTTGGGGTGAGGGCTGAGTGAAATGATCGTGGAGAATGATAGGGGTGTGGTGGAGGCATATTGTGAGATAGAGGGAGATACGGCCACGACCAGGCACCTTCTACGGTCGTGGTGGAGGGAGGGTGACATGGTCATCTTGATTTTCTTGCTTGTCTTGTCTTCAACTTGCCACGGTCGTGGCAGACACCATGGGTGAGGTGGCCTTCATGGGCCACAGTCGTGCTGATGGCCACAACCATGGCCATTCATGTGTATTTTGTGATGGGTTTCTGTGACTTTTGGTGTCCTTGTGCCACGGGCGTGGTATGGTTCCACGGGGGAGATGGAGAGATTTGGCCACGGCTGTGTTACTGTCTACGACTATGTTTTCTTCAGTGGCCATGGTTGTTTTGGGGCTCCATGGCCGTGGGCATTCATGTAAAAATCTTGCAACTTCACTGTGACTTTTTGGGCCATTTCACCACGACTGTGGTGATGTAGCACAGCCAAGGTAGGGGCCAAAGCTGCTGATCTTGTCTCCAAACCACTTCAAATGAGTTATTTTTGCTCTAGATCAATTCTTGTACTTCTAAAGCATGCTCGAGGAAGATTTAGAACCATCTACCTCCTTTGCATCCAATGCATGCACAAGCACCCTGAAAAACATACAAAAACAACCATAAGTGCATTTGGCAAAATAGTTCATATGAGGGAGAAAAACTTGCAATATACAATGTTAAGATGTGATTATAATGCAAAAGGACACAAGATGAAGCCCTAAAATAGGGTTGCATCAATTACTATGACTAAAAAATGTCACATGGCCTAGAGTTGTGCAGATATGCAATCTTATCATGGAGTGTCACACCATTCATTCCATTCCCCTTTTCATCCTTAGGAAGAGAGGTTTCCTTCAACCTTCGCAGACCTAGGCAACAACTATAATTATGTGTAATACTTAGGCAGCAACTATAATAGTGTAATTGTATGCTCTACGGACCATCACAGAACAAACTAGACATGTGACACAATCGAAATGGGATATTCAATCCCCTATCATTGAGATGTGGTCAAAAACCCCTCGTACGAGCTTTGTAATACCCATGTCTAGGAGAAAAAACTCCCTCTTTTTCGCCCATCTGCACTAAACTGTGAGTTATTGGGGTTTTCAAACCACACTACCCTGCTTCTACTTTAACTAGCATCTCTGTGAACTTCTCTTTAGTCTTCTCCTAGTGTTAGTTCCTAGTGATCTTAATCCACATCATCTTCACCAATATATGCTTTTATGTTCCTCCACCCAAACATTGGTAGCAAGCCACACCATCACCCACCAAAATTTGACCTTTGAACGACCTACAAAACACCAATAGAAAGCTACTCTTCACTTAGACAAAAAAATTAGACTACCATTCCTAAATAACCCCCTTGAACTAATGTCCCTTACACCCAGTGTGTGGTGGAACAGAGCCTAAAGGAAACCAAGCCACAGAAAAGGCCCGCTCAGTCCGCTAGGTACCAAAAACTCTAGACAGACTCATGTTTCTTTTTGGTAGATTTTAGACATACTATACCCTCTCTAGAGTTGCAAGGAAGATTATACTTAAACAAGACTATAGGTAAGGAGGATCTCACATGGACCTATATGGGATAAGGTGGAGTTACCCATAAACTCCACCTTAGTAGTGAGTATGTTAAAAAGTAATTACATCTCAACTCTTGACCTTAGATCTAGATACAATATGACCTCGACCCTTTGATCAATAGACCATGTTTTGGGTTAATGGTTAGTTTTAAAACTAATTTCCTTTATACTATTAGTCATTTTAACTATAATGACCCAAATTCATGTTACTTCTAAATCTTAGATTAATCTCACCCTATTAGTTTTGGAATTATGTTATGATGATGTGACTGAATAAATCATAGACACATACTTGTTCCTTAAGTCTGACGTGAAAGTTGGAACCTTAATAAAGGAAAAATTAGAACAAACATATAATAGAAGCTTTCTGTAACGAACCAAAACTTAGAATCTTACCCTATTCCATGATTAGGAATCAAGTTGGGTTTGTTCTTTAGATGTGACCAAACAAGGATTAAAATTTAGAACACATTTACATAATGATTTAATTATGTGGAAACATCATAAAATAAATTACATATATTTTCTTTAATAACATGATGACTAAATAAAAAATAATAATTTTCTTTGGAGTAGCTACTGGTAGTTTCATATTAATATTGTGATATAATTTAATTAAATTGGAATATATAAAATAAAGATGTTAACTATATAAAAGGTGAATTTTCATTCATTATAAATAAATATATATAACTCATTTTGTAATCAGGTGACTTTAGTAGGACTTAATATAATTTTATGATAAATACAAGGATAATGTGTCAAAATTCATAATGGTTCTGTAACTCATAAAAGTAAAATATAATGATAAAAATGTATTTCTTGGGTGTCAATTAGCTTGGTTACCAAGTTTCACATTATTTACATAATTATAACTTTCTTAATTCTATTTGTAAAAGAAAATGGGATAAGAGCCAAAAGTACTAAAAAATTACGTAAAGTCTCAAAAAGAGCAAACGAAACTCAAATTCAAAATCCACATAACAAGTTTAGCCTATGCATAAATTTTCATCTAAATTGGACAATCTTAAATACTCTAGTGTAATTTAGGAGAGAGAATGTACTTTTACGCCCAAAAGAATAAATAACATATTAAATAACTACAAAAGGGAAAATTAATTATAGAATTGTGTTCTTCATGTTTAGGTGTGCCAAACTTGATTTTTAATGTTTTATAATTTCATATATACAACTTTGAAATTTTGGTCTATCCAAATGATCCCAGTGTTTGCCAAGAAGCTTATAATCATTTATGAGATCTATGGTAAGGTTTTGGAATTTTTGGAGATCGTTTGAATAATTATAAAATGCATATGTGAAAAAAATAATAGTTTTTGGATATATTTTATTTATATGTCTAAACAAATTTATTTTTCAATGAAAATTAGTGGAAGAGTTTCTATGTTGGTATTGAATTGTGATATAAAATTTTAGACCAATCAGAGTTCATTTGATGGTTCTAAAAAAGTATACAAGAACTATAGTCGAACTAAATTTAATGGTTTACATGATTTCTATGGAAACAATAAACTTTCATATCATGGGATACCTTTCCAAAATAAGGTGAAAATTTAAATAGAGAATTTTAATTACAATTATGATTTTTTATAAATTTTTGAGAAATTATGGATTCACTATTTTGGATATATGGTTTATAAATGGTGTTTGAAATCATGATTAATGTATGATGTGATTTAAAATACGTTTTAAGGTGTTCATGAGAAAATAAAGTCTTATTGAAGAATTGTGTTATTTTATTCAAGGATAAGTGTGAATTTGGTAGACAAGAATTTATTTTGGAAATATATTTTGATGGTTTGGTGAATCTTACTGACAATTATGAATTTTTAAATTTTATTAGGAGAATTATGTAGACCTCCAAATATTTCCATTTTTCTCTCTTTATTATAGAGAGAGAGAGAGAGAGAGAGACATAGAAGTTTTACATAATAAAGAAGATTCGATTAACATTTCAAAACAATGAAACGTTATGGGTTTTCAATGTTACAATATTTTAAAAAAGAAAGTATTGAGGTGTATAATGTTGTTTTAAAGGTGTCTATTTAAGTTAGTAGTAGGTTTGTGGCAGACATAATGTAAAAAAATGATATAGAATAATTATATATTAATTACACCAAGAAATTATGTTAGGCTATAACTTTTATTACGATGGAGAAGTTTTGTTTTTAAAAAAAGTACATTTTCATGTAAAGAATAATTACGTTGTAGAACATATGTCTTGACCAAAAAGTTATTTGAATGGTCAAACCAAGTAAATATGTGTTTATTTTAACAGAATGTGAAATTTAATTATAAATAAATTTGGATGACAATTTTTCTCCTCTACGTATATAAACACACCCTATCGACTATGTCCATGCACGCAACAAAGAACTTGGTTTGCTTCCTCGACCCCTCTCTTGTAATTTTGTCCCAATATTGTGATAGAAACACGTTGTTCCAGAAAGATGACCTCTTCTCTTCTCCTTTTCCTATTCTTTCTGCTCCACCATGACCAAGAAGAAACATCTCCTAACACCACGAGTCCATCTTTCCCAAATAAGAATGGAACATTATCAACAACAATTAAGAAAATAAAGATCTTACTCCATGAAACTAGTCAATGCTTAACTTTATTTGTGACCAGAGAATATCATGAGTCGATTTGGCTAAGGCAAGTTTCAACCCAACTTCTTAAAGATCAGATGCCTTGTCTCCAAGGAAGTAGGTCAGTGTTCCCTTGCCATAGTTTTAATTCACTAAGAGTTTCGTTAAGTGGATAAATAAGAAGAAGAATGAAATATTGAGATCCTCATTCAAATAAGATATAATGAATATAGGTTGGTGTGACCCTTATCATGATCTTCTAGTATAGTGTATATTTAGTCTTTCAAATAAGGTATGTCATCTTTCCTGGTTATCAAGGAAATACTATGTTCACCAACAAATTTCCCATATGAGGCATTCTTGGTTAAAACTTATTAATCTTCAAATATACCTTCCTATTTCCTTTCTACTTCCGGTTTATTATTGATAATATGATATTCTACTATTGAAGTTCATTTGGCCTATTTATTGAAATAATCTCAATCTTTTATTTGAATCAAGTTGATGACGACTGAAACTATATATTGCTTTTATATCTTGTGTGTGTGCAAGTAGACTAGGTTTTTTGGAGTAGCATGTACACTTGTACTTACCATAATATTTGGGTGTGCCTTTCCACCCCAAGTGTGCCTTTCCAGTCGTATTATATATATTGGGTGCACATTTCCGCCCAGGGTGTGCCTTTCCACCCGACTTAGGTTTGAGATTTATGAGTCTTAGCCCTACATAAATAAATGTGGTCTAGTTTCTTACATGCACTATTTATGCATTATGATTGTTGTTATATAGCAAGATTTTCTTTCAGTCAATCATCTCTTTTATTATAATGCCTCATCTTTTGGCTTGATAAATCCTCTTAGAACTTCTTCCTTTAAAGCTCTCCTTTATTTGATATCCTACCTTGACTTTTCTCTATCTTAAGTATTTCCTAGTTGTTATTTATTGCACGTACTCAGATTCTCGTATGTCCCTTCCTTTTGTTTCCCCCTCCTGGGTGTCGTCTTCCTACCCACCCAGAGGTGGCACAACCTCAGGTGTAGTATTTGGAGGACTAGTAGAGTTGGTGACATGGACCAGCTAGGTGAAGCTCATGGGAGATAGAGTTGACATAGTTGGAAATCCCTCTACTTAGATCCTTATGTTGTAACTTTGATATAATCCCTTTATGGGAGATGTAAAGTACTTCTACAAAATTGAATATAGTCATGAAATCTGATTCCTCTACTACTCAATTTAATGATCGGTACGCTATGTTGGAACATCCTTGGGATAGGTAACGACCACACTCGTAATGTCCCACAAGAACTCATATGTAAATACCTTCCAGATTTAGTTGTTGTTGTTGAACCCACACTTTCTGGTGAAGAGGCAGAAAAGGCAATCAAGCTTATTGGACTTCCAAACTTCCACATAATCAAGGCACATGGATTTTTTGGGGGTATATGGATTCTTTGGGACGATAAAAAATGCAATCTCTGAGTTGTTATGAATCATAGATAGTTCCTACATTGCCAGGTTAATGATGATGAGTTCATCATTGTGGTGTATGGTAGTTCAAATCCTACTACTCATCAATGGCTATGGAAGCACATCAACAACATTAGCATATCTATGTTGGGTAGCTAGTAGATGTTAGAAGATTTCAATGCTATGTTGCATCTATATGAGAAGACAGGAGGTACAAATTTTAATCATCATGAAGCCACTGAGTTCCAGGAAACATTGGTGAGAGTTGGTCTGTCAAACCTCAAATACAATGGTCCTAAATGCACTTACAAAAGTGGGAGACTCCTTGAAAAACTAGATAGAGTTGTTGCAAATGTGGAGTGGATTATCCAGAATGCATCCAGCAAGGTGTTATGTTTACCTAAAGTGAGCTCAGATCACAATCCTATCCTAGTTAGAGGTTGCAAGTGCACAAAAAAAGAAACTTTTTTCGTACCAAGGATTCCTGGAATATTGATAGTGAGTTCAAGAATAACATTGAGGAGCACTGGGGAATGGATCAGGAGTTTATGAATGCCATTAAGATTTTCAAAGAAGTCATTCAAAAAATGGGACACCAGGAATGAAAGAGACCACCAAAAGGAGAAGAATGTCCTTATGGAAGATATTTCTAATATGCAGTCCAAACCAGAGGTGTGTTATGATGCACATCTTGAAGAAATTTGGCATAGCATATAGAATCGCCTTGCTGAGATTCTACAAAGTGATGAACTAAATTGGAAGCTAAAATATGGGATAGATAGACTGACAAAAGGTGATAATAATACCCATTTTTTTCATGCAAGTGTCAAGAAAAGAAGGAGTAACACTATCTCTAAATTGAAAGACAAAGCTAGTCGGTGGATAGAAAATGGTTAGGAAATTGTTGATATTGTGACTAAGTTCTTCAACAAATAATAAATAGTGAATTGTTATCAGACCTCAAAGGATATGAATGACATTCCTAGTTATTTCAAGCATCTTACATTGGTCATGATCCTGATGAAAAGAAAATAAGGGCCATACTGAAAGCTATGAACCCAATCAAAGCTGGATGTATGGATGGGTTGGACACGAGATTTATCTAGAAGCACTGGAGGATTGTTCAATATTCTACCATATTGTCAGTTCAAAGAGCATTGAAAGACTCTCCCATTCCTCAATCGCTTTTGTGACTCACTAATTTCTCTTATTCCCAAAGTTAAGAACCCAAATGCATGAACCCAACTTTGACTGATATCTCTTAACAACACAGTATTAAAGCTTACATCCAAGGTGCTAGCAGGGTGCCTGAATCCTGACATGATGGAATGGATTTATGAATCACAATCAAGTTTTGTTATTGGGTGTAGGATCATAGATAACATTATCTGGGTCCAATAACTCATTCACAATATGTAGAGATCGAATTTGGATCCTTCTATGGCAATCAAAATAGACTAGGTGAACGCCTCTTATCAAATTTATTATCCATTTATACTAGGAATGATGGAAAAGGATGGTTGGACTGCTAACATTATCAGATTTTGTTAGGAACTCATTTTTAGGTGGCACCTCTACAATCTTATTGAAGGGGAAGGAGCTCAAACCTTTAAAATCCACACGAGGTTTGAGACAAGGACACCTGATGTCCCCTTACTTATTCATCATTTGTATTGAAAGACTTAGCCAAATGGTTCAAAGCTCTGTAGATGCAGTTTGTTGGAGCCCAATCAAGCTATTCCAAGCAGGTCCAAGAATCTTAGATGTTGCCTTTACAGATGATATAATATTGTTTTCTATAGCATCAATGGTACAAGTGGATGAAACTATTAAGTGCTTTCAAAAATTTGGCAAGGCTTCATGCCAAATTATGGCAGTAGACAAAATGATAGTTTTCTTCTCTAAATGAGTGAAGCGTCTTGTGCAAAGAATGGTGGTGGGTAGAGTTGTTTTTCAAATACCCAATACCTAGGTAGTTACATGGGGTGTGCACAAGAAAGAGAATAAGGAAACATACTCTTTGATTCTAAAAAAGATGGAGAACAAGACCACTGGTTGGGCAGTGAAGACTTTGAGTCAGGCAGGTAGATTGTGTCTCACCAAATCGGTTATGACTACCATGCCCACATATGCTATGCAGACTTGTAACTTGCCTATAAATATATGTGATTGGTTGGATAGGTCAATGAGATCCTTTGTTTGGGGTGGAGGTAGACAGGAAAGACCATTGTCTCTGGTTTCCTGGAAGAGAGTTACTCAGCATTGGAAAAATGAAGGTCTCAGACTCAAGAATATGGTTGAATGGAACAAGGCCCTACTGATGAGAAGCATGTAGGAATTCACCACTCATAGATAGGTTTTATGGAGAGTTGGGCTTGCTGAGAAGTACAAAAACTTCAAGCAATGACTGGGGCGTAGGGCTAGCAATTTCTGGAGAGGAGTTTATCCATTATTGGAGGTTATAAGACTACACTGCAAGAGTATTGTGGTAAATGGGAGGTCTACACAGGCCAGGACTAGCAACTGGTGTGGAATCAATAAATCATTGATAGAAGTGATTTCCAAAGCAATTCCCATGGAGTTACTTGACATGACAGTAGATACATGGATGAATTGGAATGGGACATGGAACATAGAATTCCTCAAGGAGTATTTCCTAAAGAACATTGTTGAGAGGATAATTCAACATCCTATTCCGATGAACACAAATGATGGTGATGTTTGCTTCTAGGATCTCACTACTGATGGGAGATTCAACACCGCATTTGCCTATGAATTGTTAGTTCTAGGTGAAAGTGATGAGAGTAGACCTATGTGACAAAGTGAATTTTAGCATAAGTATGATTCAATTACAACTTTACCTTCATTATGTTCATTTTGGACCATAATATTTTTTGTTGGACTCTTAATCATTATTAAGACTCAAATCCAAAATATGGTGATCAATGTGAACTTTATACACATTATAAAACCACAAATTATATTCAATCATCACTTTGTCCAAAAAAGAAAATTTGTCAATCAAAATTCATCATTTAGTTCTCAAACATTTTCTAGACATTCTCCACATTATTTTTAACCTATGGTCCAAATTTCATCTCCTTTAGACATTCCTACAGTTGTCTACGAATTTTTGAAGTTTTACATCTAAAAACCCTTTTTATTGCCTTTTATTTGCCCTTTTGTTGGATATTCCAAATCAGCGATCCACGGGTTGCTTGAAGGGAGGGACCCTGACCCTCAGATGAGGCTCCCATGGATCAGGGAGTTGATCGAGTGGTTAGGGAGTCATCTCCTACCTCCTGCTGATTGCGGGGAGGAGACAAAGCGACCTTAATGGCCAATCTCCCACTCACGACCATGGCTTGAAAATCTAAGCAATTGCAAAATCTTCCTCTTGAGATTTTGAACACAACTAGACCTACTTTGACCACCGTTCGGTCTCTATTGTGTCGCCAAAAAGCATCCCTTTCTCACCCCTCTCACTCCAGTGAGCATAGCCGCCACCCCAACCTCAAAATAGCCCTAAACCTAAGTCCTAATACTATATAAACCCCTCTCAAAGATTGCATACACTCCACCATGCTCAGAGCCTCAAACTTACTTACCCCCTAAGCCCTGATTGCCCCTCTTTGCTTTTCTAAATGCCTGCTACAGTAGTGGCACCGCAGCCTAGACCCGGTTGAGCATCCTTCCTCCTTGCCCCCTCTCCTCTTTCTCTGGCCCCCATCACCTTTGTCGGACCCTGACGACCCCAACCGACATCCTCATTGCCGCCATAGGAGCCTCCTACTCCCTTTGGCCCTAGCACCGGCAAGCTTGCAAAGCCACACATGCGCGCTCATGCACAAGGCATGGAGCGGGAAAGAAAGGAATCTAGAATCGGCCGGTCCAGAAGGGGGTCCAAACAAGACCGAACCGGCCGAGAACCAGTCCAAATCAATGAGTGAACCGCTCAATTAAGAAGTGAACTAGATGATTGGTGCTTGAACCAGACCCCAAACCAAGCGAGCCACCTCACCTGCATGGCTCCATATCAGCCATTCCTTGTGCATCCAACGACCTTCATTTTTCCATTTATGGTAATTGTTACCTCCTCTCTACTTGAATATGCAATTAAATTGTCAGATCTTGTTTTAATCATAGAAAATGCATCCGGACTCCAAAAATTATGTATATATAGTCTATTTTGATTAGAAAAACCCAAAGGATTTATAAACAATACTTTGGGAACCTAACTCGTTATGTATCTTTCTTATTTCCCTATATTTGAACTCTTTCTTATTTATCTTATCAAATGATTCAACAATGATATTTAATCTTTAGAAACCCTAGATTTGGACTCTGATGATTATCTTGTAACCTAGATCTAATCTAGTTGAATCATATACTCTTGAAAATGAATCATTATTGATGTAGATCTATTTGTTTGATTCAATATTTATTATAATGAATAATGAGTAATCTTGATATTGATCTTAATCTTACAAAACCCTTGATGTACTTTGGACCCATCAATCTGATCATGAATTCCAATTATACTAAGTATTATCATAATGATCTACAAATTTGATGATGACTTTGATAATGACCATAAATTAGGGTTAACAAATATGATCCTAGAAAACCTAGGTAAGTCATTCACACTTGAAAATACTTGACACTTGAAATAATGTTGGACATATTGAAATATTGATTGATTATAAGTGAATGACCCAACCCTAAGGTTGACATAGGAAAAGTGTAACCCTCATCTCGAATATTGAAACATGATCATGTTCTTGACCCTTGATCCAAACATGGTGATTTAGGATTTGACTCAAAGGGTTGACCTAATGATTCAGATATTGATATGTACTCAAAATCTTCGGTGAAAGGTACGCTATTATACCTTCTCTTTGGTTGTAATGAGGATACTTTTTATGTATCTCTTGATTGTGTACTTGGATATATACTTGGTTGAGCTATTGTTCCCTATTTATTAGGATTCCATTTTTCTTATATTATATTTTGAGGCAAACTGGAAAACATAAATGACATGCCCATTATAACTATCCATATATTGATAATGATGATGATGATGTTGACAATGTTGATAATGTTGATATTGAGTGCAAGCAACCCCTCATTCATAGGTGGACTTGTACATTGACCTCCTATATCCTATGGTGGGAAGGATCCTGGTGACCTCCCCATTATGTTGGGGTAATAGAGTCACACAAAATATATAAGCATGCTTATTAATTACAACATAATGGGAACTCGTAATAAAAAGTGAATTGTTTTAAAATAATCACCTAGTCAAATAAATGTTGGTTTTGCAAATTGCTCATTATACTTTTGAAATATAAGTCCTTCCATGTACAGTAATTTTGTTATAAACCATTTTACTTGTTTTATATAGTGTACTGTGCAATTGCATTGACTTTGTGTCTTGATTTTCTTAATTTTAGGCAAAACATTGGAACCTTGACTATATCACTTCTGCACTCATATACTCTAATGAAAAAGATTGATCTACAAATATCTCCTATATTGGGTTAGTTGTTCTTTAAATTTCCTAGTTTTTGAGTTATTATTTCTTATTATATATGTCAGTGTGTTCGATCCTATCGGGCCACTCAGGGATGGGTGCTTTAATCCTTTTACTACTATCTAGGCAGTAGGATTGGGATTGGGATTGGGGTAAGAATTGTTCTGATCGATAAATATTGAAATAAAATACTCATGATGACCCTAATATCATGCAGACTCAATTTAGCCACAACTAGACTACTTGCTCCATATGTTTGAGGCAAATGATAAAAATTATGATATGGTGAAATAAGGATGACTTAAACCTTATACCTCATTGTTGATGAGGTCTCTATTTGATTAATATTCAGGTTGAACTATTGTTGATTAAACCTCAAACATAGAGAAGAAAACTTTTCCCTGTTTGATACACATCATTATTATGCCATCAAATTATTAATCTTAATGACTCTCAAAATCATGATGTAAGACTATGATGCAAAACGTAATTTCCTATTAACTATTGATGCCTTTTGCAATATCGATTTTGATGTGATGATTATGAGTCTAGATTTTGCACTATTATGCTCTAATTCCTCGAATGACAAATTCAAATCCTCAATTTCCAAATTATATGGCTACCTTGATCATGAAAGGAAAGGAATGCAAATATTACCGTGACATTGAAAAATCTTGACATTATTGCCCTAGTATGATCTTGAACTTTGATCTCATGACCTTATGGAATATGATTTGAGCATTGATACTCTCCCTATTTCAATAAGCTCAACGGATAATAACTAATGTTGGTAATGTGCTAGATTAGGGTGGTAGTTGACTCATGACTCCCCTAACCTAGGTCACATGTCTATTATGACTACCTCTAAGTTTTCCTTTTGTTGATTATTTAGAGTTTGGAAAGGTATTCCTTTTCACCCTATTTGGATTGGTTGACCTAATCCTCATAGGTTAAACCCATGGTTGATACTCAATCCTGAATCTTAATTTAATAATGACTTTGATATGTGACAATGTTGACTATAGCTTGTGGTTGATTTCCTAGATAAACCTAGGTCTAAATCATTTATTAACCTTGGATACCATGATAATAAAATTTTGACATGTTTCTCAAATACTTCTTGAATATTGTTGCTCAAAGATGAGTGATCTCCCCTAAGGTCTAAATAGGAATCTAAACCCTAGCTTCTAAATTATGAACCTATGACTTTTGACGTCCAAAAATATCGAATCTTGGTACTGATATATATAATAATGTGACTCACAATTATCAAAATTTCAATAATGATACAAATCCAATGATCACACTATTTGGACATTGAGATATATTACTAATGACTTCAAAATCCCAAATCTTGAAAAATTTGAAATGATGACTATTTTGAGTCTCTCGATTTATGACTTAGGTTTTAGCTCTCATTAGGACTAGGGTGGGACCTCTCATTTATTTTGAGCTCGAAATCATGACAATGAAAGTATGATGTTGTCTCAAAATGTTGGAATGTGAAATCTCAAATCAATGATGTATAATCCCACCTAGGATAATGTAGAAGTTAGGACCCTGAGATATTGGGGTTGAAAGTCACCTTGTACACTTGATTCAATATATCTATTTGCTTGACCTAAAATATGATCTCTCCAAAGTTTTGGTCAATAGGATGCTTTCCATAATTGTTGCTCATATGATGACTTTAGACAATATATGCATTGATCTTGATACTTAATTGCTCGATGATTAAACGGTGTTAGTACTAAGTTGCTTATGATATGGAATAGGGAATCCCAATTATGATTATTGTACTAGTTGAATTTTGATAACATAATTTTGATTGTATAGTTGAGAATACTCTAGTATTTGAGGATACTATATGGATTTTGGATAATCCCAATTTTGAGGATATTTTTGAATTTCGGGGACAATTTTCCTTTTAAGGAGGGAAGGTTGTGACAAAGTGAATTTTAGTATAAGTATGATTTAATTACAATTTTACCCTCATTATGTTCACTCTGAACCCTAATATATTTTTTCTTGGACTCTTAATCATTATTGAGACTAAAATCCAAAATATGGTTATCAATGTGGACTTTATACACATTATAACACCACAAATTATATTCAATCATCACTTTGTCCAAAGAAGAAAATTGGTAAATTAAAATTCATCATTTAGTTGTCAAACATTTTCTAGACATTCTCCACATTATTTTGAATCTATGGTCCAAATTTCATCTCCTTTGGACATTCCTATAGCTGTCTACGAATTTTTCATGTTTTACATCTAAAAACCCTTTTTATTGCCTTTTATTTGCCCTTTTGTTGGCTATTCCTAGTCAGTGATCCGCGGGTTGCTTGAAGGGAGGGACCCTGACCCTTGGATCAGGGAGCTGATCGATTTGTCAGGCAGTCATCACCTACCTCCCACTAATTGCGGCGAGGAGACAAAGCGGCCTTAATGGCCACTCTCCCGCTCACGACCATGGTTTGAAAATCAAAGCGAATGGAAATCTTCCTCTTGCGATTTCAAACACAACTAGCCCTACTTTGATCACTGTTCGGGCTCTGTTGTGCCACCAACAAGCATCCCTTGCTCACCCCTCTCAATCTGGTGAGCATAGCCGCCACCCCAACCTCGAAATAGCCCTTAACCTCAGTCCTAATACTATATGAACCCCTCCCAAAGATTGCATGTACTCCACCATGCTCAGAGCCTCACCCTTTCTCACCCCCTCAGCCCCGAGTGGCCTTCTTTTCTCTTCTGAATGCCTACTGTAGTAGTGGTGCCTCTTCCTAGACCCGGTTGGGCATCCTTCCTCCATGCCCCCTCTCCTCTTTCTCTGGCCCCCATCACCTTCGTGGGACCCCGACGACCCCAACTGGCACCCTCACTACTGCCATAGGAGCCTCCTACTCCCTTTGGCCCTAATGCTGACAAGCTTGCTCAGTCACGCATGTGTGCTCATGCACAAGGCATGGAGCGGGAAAGAAAGGAGTCTAGAACCATCCGGTCCAGAAGGGGGTCCAACAAGGACCGAACCAGTCGAGAACCAGTCCAAATCAATGAGTGAACCGCTCAATTAAGAAGTTAACTAGACGATTGGTGATTGAACCAGACCCTAAACCAAGAGAGCCACCTCACTTGCATGGATCCATATCGGCCACTCCTTGTGCATCCAACGACCTTCATTTTTTCATTTAAGGTAATTGTTACCTCCTCTCTACTCGAATATTCAATTAAATTATCAGATCTTGTTTTAATCATTGAAAATGCATCCGAACTCCAAAAATTGTGTATATATAGTCTATTTTGATCAGAAAAACCAAGAGATTTATTAAAAATACTTTGGGAACATAATTTGTTATGTATATTTATGATATCCCTATATTTGGACTCTTTCTTATTTAGCTTATCAAATGATTCAACAATGATGTTTAATCTTTGGAAACCTTAGATTTGGACTCTGATGATTATCTTGTAACCTAGATCTAATCTAGTTGAATCATCTACTCTTGAAAATTAATCATTAGTTATCTAGATCTATTTATTTGATTCAATCTTGATTATAATGAATAATGAGTAATCTTGGTATTTATCTTAATCTTGCAAAACCCTTGATTTTCTTTTAACCCATCAATCTGATCTTGAATTCCAATTGTACTAAGTATCATGATGATGATCTAAAAATTTCATGATGACTTGGATAATGACCATAAATTACACTTAACACATATGATCCTAGAAAACCTAGGTAAGTCATTCACACTCGAAAATACTTGACACTTGAAATAATGTTGGACATATTGAAATATTGATTGATTATAAGTGAATGACCCAACCCTAAGGTAGATGTAGGAAATGATTGATTATAAGTGAATGACCCAACCCTAAGGTTGATGTAGGAAATGTGTAACCCTAATCTCGAATATTGAAACATGATCATGATCTTGACCCTTGATCCAGACATGGTGATTTAGGATCTGACTCAAAGGGTTGACCTATTAATTCAGATATTGATATGTGCTCAAACTCTCCGGTGAAAGGTACGCTATTATACCTTCTCTTTGGTTGTAATGAGGATACTTTTTATGTATCTCTTGATTGTGTACCTAGATATATACTTGGTTTAGATATTGTTCCCTATTGATTAGGATTCCATATTTCTTATATTATATTTTGAGACAAACTAGAAAACATAAATGACATGCCCATTATGACTGTCTGTGTATTGATAATGATGATGATGATATCGATAACATTGATAATGTTTATATTGAGTGCAAGCAACCCCTAATTCAGATGTGGACTTGTACATTGACCTCCTATCTCCTATGGTGAGAAGGAGCCTGGTGACCTCCCCATCACGTTGGGGTAATAGAGTCACACAAAACATATAAGCATGCTTATTGATTACAACATAAAGGGAACTGACAGAAAAAGTGAATTGTTTTGAAATAAACATCTTGTCAAATAAATGTTGGTTTTGCAAATTGCTCATTATACTTTTGAAATATAATTTCTACCAAGTAAACTAATTCTGTTATAAACCATTTTACTTATTTTGATATAGTGTATCATGCAATTGCATTGACTTTGTGTCTTGATTTTCTTGATTTTAGACAAAACATTGGAACCTTGACTATATTGCTTCCACACTCATATACTATGACAAAAAAGATTGATCTACAAATATCTCCTATATTGGGTTAGTTGTTCTTCAAATTTCCAAGTTTGTGAGTTATTATTTCTTATTGTATATGCTAGTGTGTTAGATCCTATCGGGGCACTCAGGGATGGGTGCTTCAATCCTTTTACTACTGTCTAGGTAGTTGGATTGGGATTGGGATAAGAATGGTTTCAATTGATAAATTTTGAAATCAAATACTCATGATGACCCTAATAGCATGCAGACGCAGTTTAGCCAAAACTAGACTACTTACTCCCTATATTTGAGGTAAATGATAAAAACTATGATATGGTGAAATAAGTGAAAACCTCTAGAGGGGGGGTGAATAGAGTTTTATAGAGATTTTAAAGTAATTTAAACTCAAACAACCAAACTAAAGATTAAGAAGAGGAACACAGGTGTTTAGAGTGGTTCCACCTTAGCAAATACTAAGGAGTCAGTCCACTACCCGGTTGCTTACCCAACCGGGATTTTGAAAGTACTAAATTTTATTACCTCTCAAGGATGTTACATAAAATTTACAATACTTTCTAAACACCCTTTGGACAGCCTTCACTTTGAAGTAGTCTTGCCAACCTCGAAGCAGCCTTCCTTGAAGTAACTTCAAGCTCCCCCTTGAAGTAGCCTTCCTCCTGAAGTAGCTTCCCGTCAAGACAGCCTTCTGAAGTAGTCCAAAGTCTTCCTCTTCACCACGAAGAGCTTCACCCTCTCCAATCCGCAGCCTCCTACCTGGAGTAGCAAGGAGAGTACAAGTAATACAAGGAACAAGAAAGGAATAAAAGAAAATATAACTTATCCTTGTAGCTCAAGGCTTGATTTCCCTAGATCAAGCGTTTGGATTTTCCTAGCCAATATGATGTACTTGTGATTGCTAGGGTTAGGAAAATCTAGCCTATAGGACGAGCTTGAGCTAAGGAGAAAATGGCCAATTGATCACAAAGCTCAGTTCACACAGATTGCACAAGAGGGCTCAAGTATTTTCTCAAGTATAGCAAGTGTAAGAAGTGAATCCTAGTGTCCTATGGCTTGTCCTATTTATAGGAATGGCCTAAGTATGCTTAAGGACATTCTAGACAACTTCTAGGGGGTTCCTAGTGCTTAACTAGCCGTTAGGAATAAGTTAGGCGTATTAGCAACGGCTAATTGCTTTTACTCTGCAGATTCTGTCAGAGATCGTCTCGGTCGAAGAACGGTCGACCGAGACACCCACTCGGTCGAAGTGTCGTCGACCGACAGGCTCTCTGAATGTAACGTCTATTTCCAACTGCCAACTAACTTGTCAGTTTAGTCTAACGGCTAATTGCAGAGATCGTCTCGGTCGAGTGAAGGTCGACCGAGACACCTCTCGGTCGAGGACTTGTCGACCGACAGGCTTCTCTTTTCTCAAGTTATATGCAGATATGTCTAACGGCTACTTGGATCTTTCTCGGTTGAGAATATGGTCGACCGAAGGTGTCTCGGTCGAGGAGTTGGTCGACCGAGAGAGATCCTGTTTTAAGGTTTCAAGTTAGGCACTAGTTATACATATGTGTGCATAGGTGGTCCTATTAAATGGATGACTAAGGTGTTTAGCTAGGGAAAATCCAATGCTTGATTTACATGCGATTCTAAGTACTTGTACATTATAATTCTGTACAAGTTTTTACAATGATTACATTTGCATGAAAATATAAATACTTCATGTTGGATTTCCCTTATAGTTGTGTCATCCTGCACACTCAAGTAGCTCGTTAGATAAATAAGAATGAAATGTTTGTCATAATCAAAACAAAGGGATTTTATAGATGTCCATTTAGCCAACAATCTCCCCCTTTTTGAAGATGACAAACATTTCCAAAATATGAATAAAGGAAATATAAAACATATAAATGCCATACCTTTAGATTGCCGTTTGGAACTTTTCCTCTTATTTATAAAATGTGTGCTTAGTATCCCCAATGAATTATGGAACATGAAATCCAGTTCATTTGGGAATATAGCAACTTTCAATGTAAAGCCAAGAGTATATTTATGAAACTCATTAATTGAGTTTGTCATAAATATTAAGTTATAGTTTTATATATCTCTCTCCCCCTTTGTCATCTCAAAAAGATAACCGTTTTATTAAAAACTCCCCCTGAATTAGATATCCCATCGAAAAAGATGTCCATTGAATAGTCAAAATATAAAGCAATGAAGTTTACGAAAATGATGTCCAAAGAAGCATATTTGGCAAAGCTTGTTTTAGGTCGCCCTTGACTACGACCGTAGCGCCCCTTGGCTAAGTTGTGTTTTAGCCAAGAGGCAACAATTTGCAAATTTCCAATTGAAACGTTCATATCAATTTTGATACTAAACATAAAAGCATAAGTATTCGTTTTTAAGAACCGCAGATATCAAAGAAAACATCCTCCAACGGAGTAATAAGTAGTTGCTTCCTAATTTTGTTGAATTGATCTAATGGAAGCGGTTTTGTAAAAATATCAGCCAATTGATTTTCCGTATCAACATGATGAAGGGAAACATGATTCTTTGAGATGTGATCCCTTAAGAAGTGATGACGGATTTCAATATGTTTGGCCCGGCTGTGTAGAATAGGATTGTGTGCTAAGTTTATAGCGCTTGTGTTGTCACAAAAAATAGGTGTAGATGAAAGATGAAAACCATAATCGCTTAAAACCTGTTGCATATAAAGCACTTGAGCACAACAAGACCCAGCTGCCATATATTCAGCTTCGGTTGTAGATAGGGCAACCGTGTTTTGTTTCTTGCTAAACCAAGATACTAAGGCTCTACCTAATAAGAAACATCCACCACTAGTACTTTTGCGATCAAGTCGACAACCGGCATAATCCGCATCAGTATATGCTTTAAACTCCAAGGATTGTCCTTTTGGATACCATAAACCAAAACAAGTAGTGCCGGCTAGATATCGAAGAATTCGTTTAACCGCAAGAAAATGAGATTGCATAGGCTGGGATTGAAAACGAGCACAAAGACCAACGGAAAACATAATGTCCGGTCGAGAAGCGGTTAAATATAGCAAACTACCAATCATGGCTCTATATAAGGAATCATCAATAGGTTCCCCATTTTCATCCTTATCAATTTTAATAGAAGTAGCCATAGGAGTAGTAGCATGTTTGCATTGATCCATCCCAAAGCGTTTTAACAGTTCTTTAGTGTATTTTTCTTGGCTTATAAAAATTCCGGTAGGTGTTTGCTTAATTTGAAAACCAAGAAAGAATGTTAGTTCACCCATAAGGCTCATTTCAAATTCTTTTTGCATAATGTCACTGAATTGTGTGCATAATGATTCATTTGAGGCACCAAAAATAATGTCATCAACATATATTTGCACAACTAAGAAATCAGATGCATATGTTTTGAAAAATAAAGTAGAATCTGAATTTCCAATAGAGAAACCATTATCAAAAAGATATGTCTTGAGCCGTTCATACCAAGTCCTAGGTGCTTGTTTTAGACCATAAAGTGCCTTTTTAAGTTTATAAACATGATCGTCCTTTTCTGGTATTTCGAAGCCAGGTGGTTGAGCAACATAAACTTCTTCTTGTATGATGCCATTTAGAAATGCACTTTTGACATCCATTTGATATAACTGAATGTTTTTATGGGCAGCAATAGCTAGTAACATCCTAATAGCTTCAAGTCGAGCTACGGGTGCATATGTTTCATCAAAATCTATTCCTTCTTGTTGATTATATCCTTGTGCAACTAACCGTGCTTTATTCCTTATGACTTCTCCTGCCTCATTAAGCTTGTTCCTAAAAACCCATTTAGTTCCTATGATAGTTTTATCTTGTGGTTTAGGAACTAAATCCCATACATCGTTTTTAGTGAATTGATTTAATTCCTCTTGCATGGCTACTATCCAGTAATCATCCTTAAGAGCTTCGGATATTTTCTTAGGTTCAATGATAGAGACAAAAGCCATGTTTGCAACATCTTGGAAAGAGGACCTAGTTTTGACTTTATCATTTGGATCTCCAATAATTAGCTCTTGGGGATGATCCTTGATCAGCCTAGGTGTAGGTTGTGTTTCAACTGGAGGATCGGATGTGGGAGTTTTCTCATTATCATTGGGAATGGTTATAGTTTCAAACTGATTAGTGAGATCAATGATATCTAAATTTGTAGATTTTGATTCCTCATGAAAAGAAACATGAATGGATTCCTCAACTTTTCTAGAGATAGTGTTATATACCCTAAACGCTTTGCTAGAAGTAGAATATCCCAAGAAGAATGCTTTGTGTGATTTAGAATCAAACTTGTCTCTATCATCCTTGGTGTTTAAAATGTAACATGTAGAGCCAAAAGTATGGAAGTAGTCAACTCTAGGTTTCTTAGAGTGTATTATTTCATATGGAGTTTTCTTCAAATGAGAGTGAACCGTGACTCTATTTATCACATAACAAGCAGTGTTTACAGCTTCAGCCCAAAAGGTTTTAGGTGTGTTGTGTTCAAGCATCATGGTCCTAGCCATTTCTTGTAGAGATCGATTTTTCCGTTCTACAATACCATTTTGTTGTGGAGTACGTGGAGCAGAGAAATTGTGAGTATACCCCTGAGATGTACAAAAGGTTTCAAATGTATGATTTTCAAATTCGCCACCGTGATCACTTCTAATGGTACATATTTTATGTTGTAAAAGATTTTCAATCTTAGAACAAAATTGCATAAAGACATGAATAGTATCATCTTTAGTTGCAATAAAATGTACCCATGTAAATCTACTATAATCATCAACAATAACAAAACAGTATCTTTTACCACCAATAGATTGTGTTCTCATTGGTCCAAATAAATCCATATGAATTAATTCTAAGGATCTACTGGTGCTAAGTACATGTTTTGATTTAAAAGATGTTTTGGTTTGCTTTCCCATTGTACAAGGTTCACAATTTGCAACTTGATCAAAAGACAAAGCAGGTAATCCACGAACAAGATCATATTTTACTAACTTTTTAATAGCATGTGAACTAGCATGACCAAGCTTTTTATGCCATAGTTGTAAGGTGTTTTCATTTGCAAGTAAGCATTTACCTACTACTGATTTCATAGAGTTTGGTTTAAGGATATAAAGATTTCCAACTCTATTTCCTTCATAAACAACATTTGTAGTATTTTCTATCAATAACTTGCAGCAGGTTTTGTTAAATAACACATCATAACCACTATCACATAGTTGACTTACACTTATTAAATTATGATGCAATCCATCAACTAGTAGAACATTTTTGATTTCAAGATTTGTTCCAACATTACCTATTCCAACGATTTTTCCCTTACCATTGTCTCCAAAGGTAACCGTTCCACTTTTCTTTTCTTCAAAGGTTTGAAAGGCGTCCTTGTTCCCGGTCATATGTTTGGAGCAGCCACTATCAACTACCCATTCCTGCATTAAAATTTAGATTTTGGTACCCATGTGATGGTCCGATAAGGTTAGAAACTTTTAAAATGCATATGTGTATAAAAGTTCTGATACAGAAAAGTAGTCGGTCGACAATTGTTCGACCGATATAATTCTCGGTCGACAATTTGTCGATCGAGCAGGTTACTGTATCACAATCAAAAAAGAACAGAAAATTTTTCGGTTGACCAATTTTCGACCGAAATGAGTACTGGAAGATTTTCGATTTGTTAAAGACATCCAGTCGGTCGACAATACTTCGACCGACCCAGAGCTCGGTCGACAGTACTTCGACCGACGAAGTTTCTGTTTTAGTACAGCAATGCAGAAAAAATAATACCAATAAGCATAGCATC
Source organism: Alisma plantago-aquatica (assembly GCA_963693085.1). NCBI lineage: Eukaryota > Viridiplantae > Streptophyta > Magnoliopsida > Alismatales > Alismataceae > Alisma > Alisma plantago-aquatica. The sequence goes on from OY856413.1 coordinate 1,118,726,752, forward strand.
GTTTGTTGAGATAGGACAATATAAATTGCAAAAATTAAGTATTTTGTCATATCTCAACTACATTCCATTCTTCTAAGTTTGAGGTCTTGGGGTCCAAACTAAGTTGGACTTCTTAGTCTTGTAGGGGCATGAAAAACAGTAATGTCCAAGACGTAAACAGAAATGACAAGTAATAGAATCAACTTCATTTCTCTTTCTAGCCATTGTGTTTTTGGGTACAAACATAGTTTGGGTCCTTTTGGTTTGGTTTGTCTTTGGAACATATCCCAAACCTTTTCTTCCATTGAAGGTAGTACCACTTCTCAATATGTTATCAAGAATATCTTTTCTTCTTAACTCATAAAGTTCTCTTTGCAACTGAGCAATGTCATTCATTTTCTTATGTAAATCTTTTCTTGCATGGTCTAAATCAGAAAACAATGAATCCTTTTCTTTTACAATATTGTCATAGTCCGAATGATTGCACAAGATAGGTTGAGTTTGAAAAGCTTGTAGTTTGGCTAATAAATCAGTCTTTTCTTTTGATAGAAGATTAACATTGGTTTCCAAAGTAAGTAGCTTTCTAGTGCAATCATCTAAAGATGTTTTTAAAGATGCATTTTCAAGATCAATGTTATTCTTTTCAGAAGAAAGTTCATCTATTTTGGCAATGAGCTCATTGTTTGATTTTATAGTCCTTTTTAGTTTCTTCTTTGCATCAACATATTTATCATGAGTTTCTTGTAAGCTAGCTACTAACTCTTCTTTAGGAAGATCAACTAGGCTTACCTCTTGAGATTCTTCATCTTCTCTTGCCATTAGACATTCTACTTTATCTTCTCCGCTTTCACTTTCACTCGTTTCATCCCATGCCGCTTTATAAGCTTTTTCTTTCTTCTTATGTGAGCTTTTCTTTCCCTTCTTAGCTTTGGGACATTCATTTTTGAAATGTCCTTTCTTTCCACATTCGAAGCACCTGGGAGTGGAAGAAGAACTAGAAATTTTATTAGATTTAAACCTTCTATATTTCTTACCGTTGACTATCAATGCTTCTTCTCCTTCTTCTTCACTAGATTCCTCACTCTCTTGTGAGAGTGCTTTTGATGCTTTGAGAGCCACGTCTTTCTTTGGCCCACGTTGATGTTCATGTTCTCTTCTCTCTTCCTCTTCTAGGTCTGCCTCATGAGCTTCTAAGTTTCCGATGAGCTGCTCCATTTTGAGGCGAGTGAGGTCGTTTGCTTCTGCAATAGCTGTCACCTTTGGTTTGTACTTTGGAGGAAGAGATCGAAGTATTTTTGATACCTGATCTTCCTCAAGAACAGGTTTCCCTAAAGCACTCAAACCATTAACAATAGTAGAAAATTTTGAATACATTTCACTAATAGTTTCGTTTGGATCCATACGAAAATGTTCAAACTTGGTTTTAAGAAAACTAACTTTAGAGTTTTTAACTTGAACAGTACCCTCATATGTTATAGATAATCTATGCCAAATGTCATATGCGGTATCACAGTTTGATACTCTATTAAATTCACTTACTGAAATGGAACAATATAAAATGCTTACTGCCTTTGCATTCATTTGGGCCATTTTTACCGTATTAGCATCCCATACTGCGAAATCGTCTTGTGGGAGTGTGTATTGTGTAGATACCATTCTCCAAAGATCCCAATTGATTCCTTGGAAGTAAAATTGCATTCTTCTCTTCCAGTATTGATAGTTTGTCCCGTCAAATACCGGAGGTCGTGCAACGAGTGTTCCTTCAATGTTGAGGTTGTTGAGCACTCCATCCCCCATCTTTTCTTCAAGACTTTGTTAGGGCTCCTTGAAGCCTGCTCTGATACCAATTGAAAACCTCTATAGGGGGGGTGAATAGAGTTTTATAGAGATTTTAAAGTAATTTAAACTCAAACAACCAAACTAAAGATTAAGAAGAGGAACACAGGTGTTTAGAGTGGTTCCACCTTAGCAAATACTAAGGAGTCAGTCCACTACCCGGTTGCTTACCCAACCGGGATTTTGAAAGTAATAAATTTTATTACCTCTCAAGGATGTTACATAAAATTTACAATACTTTCTAAACACCCTTTGGACAGCCTTCACTTTGAAGTAGTCTTGCCAACCTCGAAGCAGCCTTCCTTGAAGTAACTTCAAGCTCCCCCTTGAAGTAGCCTTCCTCCTGAAGTAGCTTCCCGTCAAGACAGCCTTCTGAAGTAGTCCAAAGTCTTCCTCTTCACCACGAAGAGCTTCACCCTCTCCAATCCGCAGCCTCCTACCTGGAGTAGCAAGGAGAGTACAAGTAATACAAGGAACAAGAAAGGAATAAAAGAAAATACAACTTATCCTTGTAGCTCAAGGCTTGATTTCCCTAGATCAAGCGTTTGGATTTTCCTAGCCAATATGATGTACTTGTGATTGCTAGGGTTAGGAAAATCTAGCCTATAGGACGAGCTTGAGCTAAGGAGAAAATGGCCAATTGATCACAAAGCTCAGTTCACACAGATTGCACAAGAGGGCTCAAGTATTTTCTCAAGTATAGCAAGTGTAAGAAGTGAATCCTAGTGTCCTATGGCTTGTCCTATTTATAGGAATGGCCTAAGTATGCTTAAGGACATTCTAGACAACTTCTAGGGGGTTCCTAGTTCTTAACTAGCCGTTAGGAATAAGTTAGGCGTATTAGCAACGGCTAATTGCTTTTACTCTGCAGATTCTGTCAGAGATCGTCTCGGTCGAAGAACGGTCGACCGAGACACCCACTCGGTCGAAGTGTCGTCGACCGACAGGCTCTCTGAATGTAACGTCTATTTCCAACTGCCAACTAACTTGTCAGTTTAGTCTAACGGCTAATTGCAGAGATCGTCTCGGTCGAGTGAAGGTCGACCGAGACACCTCTCGGTCGAGGACTTGTCGACCGACAGGCTTCTCTTTTCTCAAGTTATATGCAGATATGTCTAACGGCTACTTGGATCTTTCTCGGTCGAGAATATGGTCGACCGAAGGTGTCTCGGTCGAGGAGTTGGTCGACCGAGAGAGATCCTGTTTTAAGGTTTCAAGTTAGGCACTAGTTATACATATGTGTGCATAGGTGGTCCTATTAAATGGATGACTAAGGTGTTTAGCTAGGGAAAATCCAATGCTTGATTTACATGCGATTCTAAGTACTTATACATTATAATTATGTACAAGTTTTTACAATGATTACATTTGCATGAAAATATAAATACTTCATGTTGGATTTCCCTTATAGTTGTGTCATCCTGCACACTCAAGTAGCTCGTTAGATAAATAAGAATGAAATGTTTGTCATAATCAAAACAAAGGGATTTTATAGATGTCCATTTAGCCAACAATAAGGATGACTTAAACCTTATTTGATTAATATCCATGTTTCAATATTGTTGATTAAACCTCAAAAAAAGTTAAGCAAACTTTTCCATATTTGATACACATCATTATTATGCCATCAAATTATTAATCTTAATGACTCTCAAAATCATGATGTAAAACTATGATGCAAAAAGTAGTTTCCTATTGACTATTGATGCCTTTTGCAATCTCAATTTTGATGTGATGATTATGAGCCTAGATTTTGCACTATTATTCTCTAATTCCTCAAATGACAAATTCAAATCCTTGATTTCCAAATTATATGGCTACCTTGATCATGAAAGGAAAGGAATGCAAATATTACTGTGACTTTGAAAAATCTTGACATTATTGCCCTATTATGATTTTGAAACTTGATCACATGACCTTATGGAATATGATTTGATCATTGATACTCTCCCTATTTGAATAAGCTCAATGGATAATAACTAATCATGGTAATGTGCTTGATTAGGGTGGTAGTTGACTCATGACTCCCCTAACCTAGCTCACATCTCTATTATGACTACCTCTAAGTTTTCCTTTTGTTGTTAATTTAGAGTTTGTAAAGGTATTCCTTTTAACCCTATTTGGATTGGTTGACCTAATCCTAATAGGTTAAACCATGGTTGATACTCAATCCTGAATCTTGATTTAATAATGACTTTTAATATATGACAATGTTGACTATAGCTTGTGGTTGACTTCCTAGATAGACCTAGGTCCAGATCATTCATCAATCTTGGATACCATGATAGTAAAATTTTGACATGTTTCTCGAATACTGCTTGAATATTGTTTCTCAAAGATGAGTGATCTCCCCTAAGGTCTAAATAGGAATCTAAACCCTAGCTTTAAAATTATGAACCTATGAATTTTAATGTACAAAAATCTTGACACTTGATACTGATATGTAATAATTTGACTCACAGTTATCAAATTTCAATAATGATACAAATCCTATGATCACACTATTTGGACATTTAGATATATTACTAATGACTTCAAAATCCCAAATCTTAAAAATTTTGAAATGATGACTATTTTGACTCTCTCGGTTTATTACTTAGGGTTTAGCTCTCATTAGGACTAGGGTGGGACCTCCCATTGATTTTGAGTTCAAAATCATGATAATGAAAGTATGATGTTGTCTCAAAATGTTGAAATGTGAAATCTCAAATCATGGATGTATAACCCCACTTAGGACAATGTAGAAGCTAAGACCCTGAGATATTGGGATTGAAAGTCACTTTGTACACTTGATTCAAGATATCTATTTGCTTGACCTAAAATATGATCTCTCCAAATTTGTGGCCAATAGGATGCTTTCCATAATTGTTACTCATATGATGACTTTGGACAATATATGCATTGACCTTGATACTCAATTTTTTGATGATGAAATGATGTTGGTACTAAGTTGGTTAAAATATGAAACATGGAATCCCAATTATGATTATTGGACTATTTTAATTTTGAGGACATAATTTTGATTATATAGTTGTGAATACTCTAGTATTTGAGGATACTATATGGATTTTGGATAATCCCAATTTTGATGATATTTTTGAATTTTGGGGAAAATTCTCCTTTTAAGGAGGGAAGGATGTGACAAAGTCAATTTTAGCATAAGTATGATTTAATTACAATTTTACCCTCATTATGTTCACTCTAGACCCTAATATTTTTTTCTTGGACTCTTAATCATTATTGAGACTCAAATCCAAAATTGGGTGATCAATGTGGACTTTATACACATTATAACACCACAAATTATATTCAATCATCACTTTGTCCAAAGAAGAAAATTGGTCAATAAAAATTCATCATTTAGTTAGCAAACTTTTGCTAGAAAATATCCAAATTATTTTTAACCTATGATCCAAATTTCATCTCCTTTGGACATTCCTACAGCTGTTTACAAATTTTTGAAGTTTTACATCTAAAAACCCTTTTTATTGCCTTTTATTTGCCCTTTGTTTTGCTATTCCAAGTTAGTGATCTATGGGTTGCTTGAAGGGAGGGACCCTGACCCTCAGATCAAGTTCCCATGGATCAGGGAGCTGATCGAGTTGTCGAGGAGTCATCTCCTACCTCCCGCTAATTGCGGGGAGGAGACAAAGAGGCCTTAATGGCCAATTTCCCGCTCACGGCCATGGTTTGAAAATCTAAGTGAATGGAAATTTTCCTCTTGAGATTTCGAACACAACTAGCCCTACTATGACCACCTTTCAGGAATCTATTGTGCCACCAACAAGCATCCCTTACTCTCCCCTCTCACTCAGGCGAGCATAGCCACCACCCCAACCTCTAAATAGCCCTAAACCTAAGTCCTAATACTATATAAACCCCTCCCAAAGATTGCATACACTCCACCATGCTCAGAGCCTCGCCCTTCCTCACCCCCTCAGTCCTGAGTGCCCCTCATTGCTCTTCCAAATGTCTGCTCCAGTAGAGGTGCCTCCGTGTAGCCCCAGTTGGGCCTCCTTGCCCCCTATACTCTTTATCTATCCCCCATCACCTTTATGGGACCCCGACGACCCCAATCGGCACCCTCGCTGCCGCCATAGGAGCCTCCTAGTCCCTTTGGCCCTAGCATCGACAAGCTTGCTCAGCCACACATGTGTGCTTGTGCATAAGGCCTAGAGCGAGAAAGAAAGGAGTCTAGAACCGGCCGGTCCAGAAGGGGGTCCAACCAGGACCGAACTGGCTGAGAACCAGTCCAAATCAATGAGTGAACCGCTCAATTAAGAAGTGAACCAGACGATTGGTGATTGAATCAGACCCTAAACCAAGCAAGCCGCCTCATCTGCATGGCTCGATCTCGGCCATTTCTTGTTCATCCAATGACCTTCATTTTTCCATTTATGGTAATTGTTACCTCCTCTCTACTCGAATATTCAATTAAACTGTCATATTTTGTTTTAATCATAGAAAATGCATCCGAACTCCACAAATTACATATATATAGTTTATTTTTATCATAAAAACCCAAGGGATTTATTAAAATACTTTGGGAACCTAATTTTTATGGATCTTGCTGATATCCCTATATTTGAACTCTTTCTTATTTATCTTATCAAATGATTCAACAATGATGTTTAATCTTTGGAAACCCTAGATTTGGACTCTGATGATTATCTTGTAACCTAGATCTAATCTAGTTGAATCATCAACTCTTGAAAATGAATCATTAGTGATCTAGATCTATTTATTTGATTCAATCTTGATTATAATGAATAATGAGTAATCTTGATATTGATCTTAATCTTGCAAAACCCTTGATGTACTTTTGACCCATTGATCTGATCTTGAATTCCAATTATACTAAGTATCATGATGATGATCTACAAATTTTATGATGAATTGGATAATGACCATAAATTAGGGTTAACACATATGATCCTAGAAAACCAAGGTAAGTCATTCACACTCGAAAATACTTGACACTTGAAAGAGATAGACCCTAAAATATTGGTTGATTATAAGTGAATGACCCAACCCTAAGGTTGGAATAGGAAAAGTGTAACCCTAATCTCGAATATTGAAACATGATCACAATCTTGACCCTTGATCCAAAAATGGTGATTTAGGATCTGACTCGAAGGATTGACCTATTGATTCAGATGTTGATATGTACTCAAAATCTTTAGTGAAAGTTACGCTATTATACCTTCTCTTTGGTTGCAATAAGGATACTTTTTATGTATCTCTTGATTATGTACTTGTCTATATACTTGTTTGAGATATTGTTCCCTATTGATTAGGATTCTGTATTTCTTATATTATATTTTGAGACAAACTGGAAAACATAAATGGCATGCCCATTATGACTGCTCATATACTGATAATGATGATGATAATGTTGATATTGAGTGAAAGAAACCCCTCATTCGGAGGTGGACTTGTACATTGACCTCCTATCTCCTATGTTGAGAAGGATCATGGTGACCTACCCATTGTTTTGGGGTAATAGAGTCATACAAAATATATAAGCATGCTTATTGATTAGAGCATAATGGGAACTCATAATAAAAAGTGAATTGTTTTGAAATAAACATCTTGTTGAATAAATGTTGGTTATTCCAATTGCTCATTATACTTTAGAAATATAAGTCCTACCAAGTACACTAATTTTGTTATAAACCATTTTACTTGTTTTTATATAGTGTACTATTCAATTGCATTGACTTTGTGTCCTGATTTTCTTGATTTTAGGCAAAACATTAGAACCTTGACTATATCACTTCCACACTCATATACTCTGATAAAAAAGATTGATCTACAAATATCTCCTATATTGGGTTAGTTGTTCTTTAAATTTTCTAGTTTTTGAGTTATTAATTCTTATTGTATATGCTAGTGTGTTAGATCCTATCGGGCCACTCAGGGATGGGCACTTCAATCCTTTTACTACTGTCTAGGCAATAGGATTGGGATTGGGGTAAGAATTGTTCCTTGACAACCTTTTCGGGACAAAATTCGAAGACTTCAAGCCCCAAAGAAGATACAAATGTTGCTCTAGATAGTGGGAGGCAATTAAAGTGACCAATAAAAGGAGGATCAGTGGAAACTTTTAGTGTATGACTCATGTCATAGATGCAGAACTATAGTGGAAACTACTCTTCATGCTTTGAGGGACTATCATAAAGTTGAATTAGTGCGGAGGCAATTCCTAAGTGTAGCTATGGTAGCCCAATCCCAACAAGATAACACATTGAAATGGATTGAGGAATGTCTGGAACTAAACAATCAAATGATTGTGCAATTGAGCAGGATCATCTGAATCATCTGGCTGTGTAGGAATTGAGAAGTTTTTGAAAGAAAAGAGACATCTGTCTCCAATGAGGTTAATCAAATTGTCTTGATGGAGAAGGATCTCAAACTGTTCAACCCTTCAGTACTCACCGCTCTAGGGGGAGTTGAAGATAGGCAACAATGGTGTGTACCTGATGAAGCATGGTTCAAGATCAATGTTGATGCTTCCTAGAGCCTGAATAAGAAAGCTATAGCTGGAGTGATGAGAGATCACGAAGGAAGATGGATCACGATGTGGTCAAGAGTCATCTCAAGTGATTTTGAAATTGTGGGGGAATGGAGGCTATTTGCTGGGGTGTCTCACAAATCATATAGTCGAACATACCCATGTGCATCATTGAAACTAATTGTAAGATGGTTGTGAGGGCATTGAAGGACAAGATTGATCAATTACCTAGGGCATCATACTGGATAAGAAGGATAAAGCATGTGCTGAAAGCACAGAACAAAATCATGATAAAGTTTGTGGACTGAGAGGCCAATTTACGTGTTGATAGTCTGGCTAAATAACACCCAAAAAACAAAGAGTGTATTCTTTACACTCAACCCCCTACTACTAGTATAAGTAGAATTTTCAATTCTTTACAATGTAAAGGAAGCCGTACTTCCCATATTAGAAGTCCTTCTATCTCGAATATTTATGCAACCAAATTTGTTGTTGATCCCATTAGAGGAGAATGGGATGAATAAGAAGCTCTCCTGGATTTTCCTTAAAAAAAACCGCTGCTACTTTGGTTATTTTTGCATATCATCATTTGAGAAGCAAGAAAAAATATGTCTATTCAAGCATGCTTGTAAGTATGTTTGGATAGATGATTTTATTCTCAAATTTAGTAGGGATTGGATCCCCTGTTGGGTCCCACTCCTCCAACTTTCCATACTCAAAGAATTTAGTATAAAATTTATAGAAAACTTGGTACCTAACATTTTATTTAACTTGTATTATATTCTTCTAGAGAATTCAATTATAAATCCAACACAAAAAGAATACATAAATCAGAGTACAATGAGAAAGTTATTGCAATTTTAATATTTATTTACATAACAGACAATAACTGACACACAAATAGTTGGTGGTGAGAAGCACCATCATTTAGGACCACTCATGAAAAATGGCATAACTTTTGATATGATCAATAGTTTTCAATGAAATATTGATATGTGGATTTGTATTTCAATCCACTGTCTAAGTAACCCATAAACATGATCTTTGTAGGTTTGTAGGATGACTTTCATGATGACCAAGGGGGAATCTGGGTAAAGAGGAATGAATAGAGCTATTTTCTTGCATATTTCTAGCTGAAAACTTCGGATTTTTTTCCGTTTTATGGATTTAACATTGGTTCCACCCTGATATTAGAATAGCTATTTATTTCACTTTTGCTTTCCCTCTATGAATTTTGTTTTTAGAGAAAAATGGTGATGTGCTTCTTGCCTTCTTCATTCTTTTCTCCATGGTCATTATTGAATGGAAGATGACTGGTTTGAGAACAATACTTGTTGGAAGAATGTTTGATCGTACTTTTCTTAACATATTTCAAAATTTTCCTTTCTAAATCAAGGTGAGTAGATATGTATTCTTACTACTTGTACTACACCTTTCTTCTTCTTCCTTGTTTCCTCGAAACAACTTATTGTTGGAATATGTGTGAATAAGATCATATGTGAAATATGAAATTTGACCTTCCTTTGTTTGAATCTCTTCATTTTTACTTAATTTAAATTTTTTACTTATGAAAGATGAATAAAAATTGAGTTATTTAACTATATATACTTAATTTTTGTTGATTTTTCATAAGAAGATCATAACATGAATCTATCTTCCATCCACTTCTAAATCAGACTTTTAGAAGAGTATACAACTCATGAAAGGCATAGGAACATGAAAAAGATGATTATTAATTTGTTGTTATATGTGAATCATTGATATTCATGATATTAAGCTCTTATTGTTGGGAAGTTATGGCTTAAATTAATACTAGGAAGGCCTAAAACAAATGTATAGTTTTCTAAATTTAATATAATACTTAAATGACAATTGTGGAAGTAATAAAATGGGGCAATTCAGTACTTAATTCCTTAAAAGAAGGCTAAATAATTCATGTGATAATCTTATAGAATGTTAAAGGCCTGAATGTAGTTGAATGCCACTAAAATACTTCCTTTTCAACTATTATTTATTTATTATTATGTAATGTTTTTTGTCTGATGATTTAGAAGAGGAGCTTGGGTGTGGGTATGCTTCACACCTGCGGTTTAGTATAAGCAAGAGCTGTAATTTTATGATGATTTAGCCCATAAGAGGGGTGTTGGATGAATAAAAGCGACCCCTGGCTTAATTTTTTTAATATAAAAAAAGGAGCTTGGGCCTGAGCTGAAGATGGATGAAAGGGTGCGTGATGAAGGATGGAAGCACTTGTTTGTCATAAAGAGGGGAGGAGCCTAGACTTGTATATATTTGTCTAGGTGGAGGATCCGAACTTGTTTTTATTTGTCCTGGGGGGATCCTGGACTTAGTTTACTTTGTCTAGAGGGAGGAAGGATCCAAAGTTGTTTTTATTTGTCCACAAAAGGGAAGGATCATGGACTTGTTATGAAACTTATTATTTTCTATGTATTTTTGTTATAATGCTTATAATTCCTAAATGATGTGCTACTCATAATGTTCAAAAACTAATTGTTGAATTACTTTTATAAGAAAATTGCAGTAGTGTATTATATTTATGTATCTGTTCACTTAGACATTCGAAAAACAACCAATGAACAACTTTTAGGTCTTGAAGGCAAGGACCATCAGTTAGTTGATCCTCTTCTCTAGCTGAGTACATTACTTAGATTTGTAAAGTTCTTACATGATGTGTGATGTCTATATTGTTCTATATTGAGGTCATGGGAAAAACATGGGATTTTTCCTTGAGTTTTTTTAGATTAGATTAACATTTAATGCACATCCTTGTATATAAGACGAACAATTAATATTTTTTGTGAATGGTGTAGAAATGAATTCACAATAGTTGTACTTTGTTGATTAATGAGAAATGGCATATATATCAAGTTGTTATTAGTAAAAAATTGCTCTCTAAATGAAAATGTTTCTTACTTGTAATCATTTGTTTTCGCATTGAGGGTTAGTGTATCTTAAACCATTGGATATGTTCCTAATAATCGGTGTTTGGTTTCTTGTTGGAATTGTGTCCCAATGTCCTTGGTATTAGAGATTAAGTTTGTAAATCAATATAAGAACATAGGATGTGTTGATCCTTTTTCTTTTGTCATTATTCGTAATATGTATATCTCTTACAACTATGAATACAAGAAGAGGAGATCAGACCTTAGACCTAAATGTTGGTGTGAGTAGAGCCCAGATAGTTGTACAAGGATACATAGAAAATGAATCTCATCCATCACTTCCTCTATCTTTTAGGGTAGTCATTTTCACGGTGCTAAGCATGTACCTGATGTTGTAGAAGAAATGAGGCCTCAAAAACATCCTCATTCTTCTGATCAACTATTTTCTCCTAAAATTCTAGAGATGGAACAAGGTTTTAGGTCTACAATTGACAACATGGAGTTCTAGGGAAACTGCAGGACAACCAAACCCTATAGAGAATTTAGTAGATTATATGAAAAGGTAAGAAAGATTGAGGATTATGACTTCCCAAGTAGTTCAGACCCAGATGAAGTTCATGCATGGTTATTTGAGACAGAAAATATTTCAATTATCACATGTACTATAGAAGTAGAAGGTGGCATGTGTTGTGTACCTATTAAAGGGTAGTACTAACCAGTAGTGAAGGTTAGAGCATATGCAAGGAGTTTGAAACAACATGATGTATAATGAATTTATGAGACATTTTGAGACACGATATTATCCTAAGACATATGTGTGACAGGATTAGGTAGTTTGAGACACTAAAGCAAGGTAATATGTTAGTGACTGAATATGAGTTCTTATTCCCAGACATATTAAGGTTTTATCCTCAACTCTATGTGACTGATGAGGACAATATTAGAAGGTTTGACAATGGGTTGAATCCATCTATGCAAGAAAAGGTGGTATCATGAAAACTCATTCACATTTCCATGCCTTTGTGGATGGCTCTAGGAGGTTGGAATGAACTATAAAAGTTAGAAGAGGAGTTGAGGGGCGAATGAGAGTGGGCACTAAAATGTTCAAACCAAGTTCTAACGGTCAACCAAGGACTGGTAAACCGCCACCATTGTAACACCTTGTAACGCTAGATGAGATTACTCAAAAATGAAACATGTGATCAATCACTAATTTATCAAACAATCAGAAAAGAGGATAAATTAAAACCAATTTAAACATTATTTTTACTTTTAAAAACATTTACATAAGGCCCAACAACTTGCATATCAACACACACCATGTCAGGTATTTACATGTATGTCCTATGGGCTCAACCACAATATGTATACAAAAGATATTGTTCCACATATACATGCCATATACAATCATCAGCACACTACCATAAACTTGAGTCGATATACATATCATCTACAAAACATCCCATTCCTGGACCTAAGAGTACAAGGAAGACTCTAGGATACTACTAAATACTAGCAAACCTTCTGCTCCTACTGCTCCTCAGGGTGCTCTTCCTGAACACCACGACCCTGATGATATTGTTGATGACCATTTAAAAAGATATGGTGACCCACAAGGTTGTACCAACGTCCCAGCGAGAGATATAACTCTCAACAATGATTATTGATTAAAACAATTTATGTTATTAAATAAGTTAAGCAAATTATATAGATTGATCAAGTTAAACATATTGGCATAACAACAAGCATAATTCACAAGTATATACATAAACAAATAAGACTAACATTGACTAAACAATTAAATTATCCTACTGCATTATATAATGATTGGATTAAATATGTTATTAAACCCTAGGGAGTTTGAGGTATACCACTCAAATTCCAACTCACTGTCTCTTGGTCACAATCAGTTCCATACAATATCTAGGAGAGTCAAAATCATAAGATCTCTCCCCCTCGGTCAGTACGAGTCAATTGTAGTGACATATCAGTCAAATTGTCCCCAATGATATATTAGTCAAACTACAAGCCAGTCTAGTCCACCCTTGTATATAGGTCGTGGCACTACTAATCAAGGTATATAAAACCCTATAATGTGATGTACAATAGTAGTTGTCCTCCAACACATCACAGATATACAAGTATCAACTATTCTTAAACTGAGGTATGATTGTAGTCATCCTCCAAAACCTTGGGATCAAGATGACAAGGACACACAATCTCCTGCACCCCACATACTCAATAGTATGCACTCTAAGTCTCCCTTAGGAACACTCATTTCCCCATCCAGCAAGTCCTAGAACTGAATGGTTCTACGACATAGGGCACTAGATGATTTGGGTTTCACTTTATTAGTTAATACCTATTGGGTGAGTTAAGGTGACATCAATCAAGTTACGTACAAACCCTAAAAGATTTCTACAAAAAGAAAGGTATGTTACAACTTCATAAGATATAAAACGTATGAAATGAAATTCTTATCACATCCTCATAGGATACACCTCCATTAGAGCTCAAAATATGCCCAAGTCCATTAAGACCATCACATTATTCCTTGTAGGAACATCATTATCTTTACAAGTCATACCAAAGGCTCATCAAACCATCACCATACATGTGTCACATCAGTTCAAGATAACATTTGTATTTAAGGGCTTATGATGTTCATATGGTAACATTTTAGGGTTACAAAACATTGAGGGAGAGTGTTTCCCATCCTACTATTCATACAAGGAAGCTAAGTATGATTAACCATGAACACCTATTTATATTATGGTTAGGTTCAATATGATAATTTGAATTAAGGTTACAAAGCATCACTCAAGGATAACCCTAATTCCTAACATTTCCATCAGATTATGAATGCATAATGTCAAATATAACATCTAATTACATACCCCAAAGCTCTTAACGCATATCCATAGGATCATAAATGCATCAATCATTGGTCAACAAAACATAGTGACCACTTAGGTCAAAAATTCTCATCGACCACTAAGGGTAAGGAATCTTATAAACCACAAAGTGTTGGAAAACATAGAGACTACTAAGAGTCAGAAATCTCATCAACTACTAAGGGTCGGAAAACATAGAGACCACAAATAGTTAGAAACCTCATCAACCACTAAGGGTTATAAAATATAGTGCCCATTAGGGTTAGGAAAACTCATTGACCACTAGGGTGTAAAAAGATAGCGACCAGTAGGGTTGAGTATTTTAGGTGACTGCCAAGGTTAGGTATCTCATCAGCCAACATGGTGCCAAAACCTTAGTAACTACATAGAGGTACAACTCTCATCGACCATCAAGAGTCAAAAACCTATTGACCACTAAGAGTCAAAACCTTCATTGACCACTAAGGATCCAAGACCTTGGCGACCAACATGAAATCAAAATGCATTGCGACCAAATAAGTACAAGACAACATTGACCACATGAATAAAAACTTGGCAACCAACATGAATCACAAACTTGATGACCAATCAGAGTCCAACATCTTAGCAACCATAAAGAGAGACACAAAAATCTTGGTGACCAACCTAAAGATACAAAACTCATCGACCATAGTGAGAGAAAGACTTTTATATATATATATATATATATATATATATATATATATATATATATTATATATTTTTGTAGGTCACATTTTTCTAATTGAAATAGAATAATAGATCATATTTTTCAAGCTTCCTACCAATTTCTAGGATTTGTACTAAGTTAATGTTGGGACCTGATCCTAATAAGAAACCAAACACCAATTATCAGGACATGATCTGATGGTTTAAGATACATTAACCCCCAATTGAAAAACAAATGATTAAAAGTAAGCAACTATTATATTTAGTGAACAATTTTTAATAAAAACAACTCTCTTTCTCTCTCTCTCTCTCTCTCTCTCTCTCTATATATATATATATATATATATATATATATATATATATATATATATATATATATATATATATATATTGTTTCTCATTAATCAGCAAAGTACAACTAGCATGACTTAATTTTGTTTTTCACAATGATTATTCACACCATTCACATAAAGATTAATTGTTCTTCTTATATACAATGGTGTGCATCTAAAATGTCAGGCTAATCTAAAAAATTTAATAACCACATGTTTGTCCCATGACCTTAGTATAGGAACATTCCAAACATCAAAATTAGGTAAGAACTTTACCAATCAGAGTAAGCCACTTGGATGGAGAAGAGGGTTGGCTAGCTGGTGCCTTAACTTCAAGACTTAAAAATTGCTCATTGGTTAATCAACCATTGTCTAAGTTAGAAGGTACATAAACATAATACATTTATGTTATTTTCTTGAACTTAGCAACATTTTAATAATTAATAGTTGAACAATTCATAAACACATCACTTAGGAAAAATAACTAGTATAACATAGAAAACATTAAGTTTCACAACAAGTCCAGGATCCCCTCCAAGACAATTAATACTCCCCCATATGAGCAAATACAAAGAAGTCCAGGATCCTCCCCCTAGAAAATAAAACTAAATCTAGAATCCTCCCCCCCCTCTAGACAAATAAAAATAAGTCTAGGATCCTCCCTCTTTGGACAAATAAATATAAGTCCACGATCCTCCCAACTTTCTGGAAAAATAAAAATAGTTTAGGCTCCTCCCCCCTCTGGAAAAACAATTTCTTCCTTCCCGCACACCCTTCCTCCATCTTCATCTCAGGCCCAAGCTCCTCATATAAATCAACATACACAAGGCCCATGCATCATAACATGTAAATAGCAGTTAAAATGAATTATTACAGCAGAATTCAACTACATTCAAGCCTTTAACATGCCACAAGATTATCATAGGTATATTTAGCCTTCTTTCAAAGCATCAATAACTAAGTGAACACTTTTAATTACTACCACAAATTCCATTTAAGATATATTATTATACAAATTATATATTCATTCCAGGCCTTCCTAGGTTTTCTTTCAGCCGTAACTTCTCACGAACAAGATATTTATTTCAATAATATCAATGATTTAATTATAATAGTAAACAAACAATTATCTCTGGCATGCTCACAACCTACTAGTCACGTGTTAAATGTTGGTTGTTATGTACATGCATATTAAAATTACAATAACTTTCTCATTTTAACTCCGATTTCATCCACTCAGTTTGCATTATATTCCTAATTCAATACTCTATAATATTACTAATAGTGTAATAAAATATCAAATACCAATTTATTTATAAATTAAATACTGAAGTCTTTGAGTATTGAAAGCTTATGCATTATGTTTGTTCTACCTTTGTCTTTATAAGGTTCTAACTTTTGAGTCATTTTTAAGACACATTCTTTCTAGTAAGTGTGTACTATTTATTGTTTCATATCATCGAAACATAATTCTTAAATTAACAAGATGAGATGAGGTTTAGGCTAATTATGATGACTAATTTAAGATTTAGAGGTAACATGAGTTCGGTTCGTTGCAAATTCTATGCCCCTTAAAAAGTTTTGTCTTTGAAATATAGAAACACTCAGGATGAATTCTCCTCATCTCACTCTCAAGCTCCCATGTTGCCTCTTAGACATTGTGGTGTTTTTAAAGTACTTCAACCACATGTATTTCATATTTCTTAAGTTTTTTAACCTTTCCGTCTATAACATGTATTAGTCCCTCTTCATAGGTGACAAAATTTTTCGAGTGTACATCTATATGTCGTTAAATATGATTTTTTTAGTTCCTTAGCATCAAAACATGAAATAGATCTTGTAACTGGTGTAGCTCCACTAGTATCCGCAATATATAGGAAACCTTGTATATCTTCTCTATAGTATGATACAGACCTACATATCTAGGGGTCAACTTACCCTTCTTTCCAAATCTAAGAATACCCTTCCATGGAAAATACTTTACAAAAACTTTACCACCAACTATAAACTCCAAAGGTCTATAACTTTTGTCACCATAACCCTTTTCACTATCCTGTGCAATCTTTAGATGTTGATTGATCACCTCGATCTTTTCTGTAGTTTGTTGATCCATCTCAGGACACGTCATTTTTTTGCTTCCATTGCATACCAAAATATCAACAATCTACATTCCCTACTATATTATGCCTCATATGGTGCCATTCCTATGCTGGATTGGAAATCATTATTGTAGACAAACTTTTTTAAGCTTACATGTACATCCCAGTTTCTTGAGAACTATGGAATACATTCTCTCAACATGTCTCATAATGTTTAAATTGCTCTTTCTAATTACCCGTCACTCTAAGGGTGTAAAGTCGTACTAAAGTTTAGCTTTCTTCCCATAGAATCATGTAGGTTGTCTCAAAATATAGATGTAAAATGTGGTCCTCAATATGACACTAATGTCAAAGGAATTCCATGTAGTCTGGCTATTTCATCTATATAAATTTGTTCTAGTTGATCTACTACATATGTAGTTTTCACTTGCTTTAATGAGTTGACTTGCTCAATCTGTCAACAATAACCCATAAAGAGTGAAAACCTCACGGTGTACATTGTAGTTCTATCACAAAGTCCATCGTGACGTGATCCCATTTCCAATTTGGAATAGGTAAAGGTTGCAACATCCCTACTGGTTTCTGATCTTCTATCTTTACTTTTTGACACACCCCACATCGTGCTACAAATTTAGTCACATCCTTTTTCTATCTCTACCACCAAATAAACTCTTTTATATTTTGGTACATATTAGTGCTTCTAGGATGCACAACATACATAAAATTATGTGCTTACTCTAGAACTACCTTCCTTAGTTCTTATTGATTTGGTACACATAAACTTCCTTTGAATTAGAAAATATTATTATCTAGAAATGAAATCCTTCACCCTTTCCTTGTTGCATATCATGCTTAATCTTTTGAATCTAAGAATCTATACCCTACTATCATAAAATATCCTGTTCTAGGATTATTTTAATATGTAACTATGCTAAAAGTCCTTCCTCATGTGATATACCCAACCGAGTACTCATCCATCTAAGATCCAACAACATATCTCTTCTATAAAGCTAGATGGTACACCCAAGCTATAATTGAAGAAGATGATTTACGACTCAAAGTGTCTATAACCAGATTGGCCTTACGGGGGTGGTACTCCATTATGCACTCATAATATTTAATCAACTCAAAGACATCTACATTGTATCAAATGCAGATCCTTCTAGGTACTAAAAACTTAAGGCTCTTATGATATGTAAATACTTGGCATGATTCTCCATAGAAATAATGTATCTAGGTCTTTAGGGATAACACCACTACAACTAATTCTAAGTCATTAGTTTGGTAATTCTATTCATGCTTCTTCAACTATCTAGAAGGATATGAAATTACCTTGCCATCCTACATAAGCACAAATTTTAAACCCTTCCTTGAAACATAAAAGAAAACTGTAGAGCCTTTACCATACTCAGGTAATGACAAAATTGGTGCCATAGTAATTTTTTGCTTAAAAACTTGGAAACTTTTTTCATATTCTTCTTTCCATACAAAAGGTTTTTCTTTCCTTGTTAACCTTGTTAATCGTAAGTCTATAACACTAAAATCATGTATAAACATCTATAGTATCCTGCTAGTCTAACAAAACTACAACTATGTATTAGAGTCTTGGGCTATTTCCACCTTCACTAACTCAACCTTCTTGGGATCTACATAAATCCCTTGTATATAAATAATATAGTATAAAAAAGGAAACTTCTAAATGCCAAAACTCACATTTTTTAAACTTTCCATATATAGGATGTTTTCATAGAAGTTGTGAAGATGTTTCTAAGTGATGTTCATGTTGCTCAACATCTACAAAATATATTGGTATATCATCTATGAATATAACAAAAAATTGATCTAAGAACTGTTTGAATACTTTGTTCATTATATTCATAAATAGTAATGGATAATTTTTTATTCCAAATGACATAAAAAGAAACTTATAGTTTCCATACCTCATGCCAAAAGTTGGCATCTTTGGCACATACTCTAGCTTAATCCTCTAAGACCATCTTAATTCTATCTTAGAAAAGATAGTAGACCCTCATAGCTGATCAAATAAATCTATAACATCCCAAAATTTTCAAAGATAATTTAAAACTTTTAATGTGGTTCTTTGAAATAGAATTCTTTGAGGGTTTTAATGATAAAAGATCAAAAAAATAATGTTTCTTTTAAAATAACAAGGCAAGGAGAAATAAAAAGGGACTCGAAAACATCTTTGCTCTTTTATGATGAACAATTGGTTTTTCTCTTTATTTTCTATCAACAAAATATAAAAAATATGCAAGAGAAAGACAAGAGGCAAGGGATTCAAAATTTAGAATTATATGACTTGGATTGGAAGTATTGTTTTCTTCTAATAGATTTTAGGATAAGAAAATCATTAATATATTTCATTTTCTCTCTTCTTCAATAAAATTATTCAAAAAGGGAATAAAGAGGTGTTATATGACTCTTAAATGAGTGGTTAATATTTTGACCCAAGGATTCACTAAGGGAAACATTTTTCAAATGGTCTTATCTTTTAATACATTATAATTCAAGATTAATGTTCATTATAGAAAGTATGGACCAAACGTGTACAAATCCTAAATCTATTTGCCTAAAAATGTTCTAGACTATCAAATTAGCCTATGATTCAAATTTGGAGTCATTTGGATCGCGTTTGACCCACCATACTAACTGTGAGTCATGTAGATGGGATTTATCCCTCCTATAGGAGCATGATATCCTAGGCCTCTTGATTAACAAGACTGACAAATGCATGACCATGCACATGTGAGTCTATATCTAATATTGAGCTTATACATATCTCAGACAGTCTGCTCTGGTTCATAGAACAAGATTGAATGTTGAAGAGGGTGACTACTGCAGGCCTCGAGTTCAATCTTGATATCAGTGACAAAGGAACTATACAAACACTATAACACCATGCACAGATTGTAGGTTGAAGTTGTTCTCCAACTTTCCATTTACTTGGGTAGGATTGATGTGTGACTAGGTACCACAAATTGTGTGTGATGTCTTAAGTATGATATGGACATTCACTGTAATGCAATATGATGCCTTTAGGGTCACACTAATAGTTATTGACCTAGAAGAAGAGTTTAATATTGAATGAATATTGAATTGATTACTAAAGTGTTCAGGTATTCCATTCACACAACAAATCAATTGTTTGGACTCTCAACCGATCGGCTCATGTGATGAAATGGTCGGTTGGAGTGTCAAGTTGATTGGATATTTCATGAAACTGACACAAACTGATCGGCTCACTCGGTGAACTGATCAGATCAGATAGAGCAAGATGACTGGTTCACCTAGTGAAATTATCAGCTCGGTTGTACAAGTGGAAGGTTCTAGTGACTTTTCCAAATTCATGAGAAAAGAAGATTGTTTCACTTGCTCAATATGCAAGGAATTGATGTTTAGCATTAATTGGAAACAAATAGCCAAATCCATATGAAATTGGGAAACTATGAAACAACCAGTTGGCAGTGCAAACCATTTGTCTCGCATTCCATACGATAGTATTAGTTGTTAATTGATCGGTTCTTCACTTGTAGGTTGTGAAAATTCAAGATCTTTTGGTTCCTTCCACTCCCACACAGATTGGGAACCCAGACCCTAACCCCTCCTATAAATAGAGGGATACTGGGGGCTTCCCAGAACAAAACTCAATTGCTTTTGACAATTTTTTTTCTCTCTGGTTGTGGTAACTAATAGAGAGTGTTGCCAAGTTCTAACTGCTAAAGGGAGGGATAGCAATGGATAAACAATTATGGGAGAGCAAGTTGGTGACTAGTATACCAATGAGAGGGACAACTCTTTCCTATTCATTCTAATAGGACGAAAAGAGTTCTAGGCGGTCCGTGTGGACTTCCATAAAGGCATGGAGGCTATCATTTACTTCTAGGAGGACAACGTCATCCTGTAGTCTGTGGTGCAAACCAGGAGGTGCAACAATCAGACGTGTCCCAGTGCAACTAGAAGACAGTTGTGCATCTACAACAAGGAGGAGATGTCACTAGAGTTTCTCGAAGAGTAGGTATATCCTCAAAACCATCCTTCCCATCTTATAGTTATTAACATGATCCGCTAGTTTATTGGGAAAAAGGTAATTAAAATTATTTTTTCGGTTGTCTATTATGAAGCCATATCTCCCTACATGTGTGACCCAGCAACAACACAGTCATTCTTCACTGAATGGGCATAGTCTTCCTCGGCCAAAACAGATGTGATAACTAACACGATCGTGATATCAATGATGTGCTATCAATAACCCACCATAGCCATGGTGATCCCCATGGTCGTGCCACCAACCACCCAAAACTTAAAAGTTCTACTGTAACTTTTCCATTTTTTCACCTCACCTATTACATTCCACCATCGGCGTGCTCACCCCTACCCACTATGACCGTGCTTCCTAGCACGACTGTGCTACATGCAAACCTAACACATGTTTTGCTCTGCATTTCCTATTATACCCCCACTTAACCTAGTGCTTCCCCACCACCTATATATACTTGGGTGGAGTCTCTAGAGAAAAGGTTAGATACCCTACAACCACTCTAGCCTCCCCATTTTTTCTCACCTCCATCCCCACCACATTCAACCTCCATTCCATCACCTTCCACCCCAAAAAACACTTGTTTTTGGGTTTTTGGCCATTTTCCACCATACACATATGCCATTCCACCTTGGAGGAGGGTTGTGCTTGAGTTGATGCTACTAGGGGGTGGAGAAGGAGGAGTGTGAGAGTGATGCTTGTGATTTTAGTCACTTTTATAGGCTCATTTTCCTTTGTTTTTGTGTGTAGTTTGGACATTTATATGACCTATTATGGATGGAATGTCTTAGCTAGCCTATATTTCCTTGTTTGCATAAAATCATATGATTTCAATCATTTTTACTAGAATTTATGCATTTTGAGCACTTAAGATGCTTTATGTGTTTTCAGGTACAAGGAAGATCGACGTAGCTCGGTACCACAAACACCACAAAAGTCGGTGGCATTGACTTGACCTAAGAGAGCCACCCGAAAACAACCCAAATCTCAGTGCTACCGACCGAAGCATGTGGTGCCACTGAGATACCATCAGAGAGCCCCATGTGAATCAAGAAAACTCAGTGCTACTGACCCAAAAAGTCAGTACCACCAAGTTGACGTCAGAAAGGTGGCTTGATTTCACCAAAAGTTGGTGCCACCGAGACATTGTCGATGGTATCTACGGGATCAGGATCGCGCAACCTAACTTAAGAGACTTGGTACCACCGACACATTAAGTCGGTACCACCGAGCCTGCTTGATCAGGCAAGCCACATGTTTTCTTCTAATCCTACGGTGGATGAAATTTCACACCCTAAGTCATGCCTATGACTTAGGGGGGCGATTTACATACCTAAGGAGCAAGCTATTTTCATTGTACGATGACCAGAGAGAAAGAAGAGAAGGACGGAGGGCCAAAAGCTTCACCGGGAGTGATCTGAGCACCTACAGAGGACTTTTCTACCATCGGAAGATAGCATACTGCACGTACTATATAGGAGATCGTCCAGACAACCAAGGATCCAGGGGTTACCTTAGTTTTTACTATGTTCCCCACGTTTTTCTTCTTCCCTTTTGTGTGTTTTGTCATGAAAACCATGCGAGGCTAAAAACATTTGTTCTTTAGGACCCGGGAGTAGCCTGAATATACACTACAATTGATTTCTATGCATTAATATCAATTTATCTCTTGTTACTGGATATAATTCTATGGATATTATTTGTTCTATTTATGCTTGATCACCATGAATGTATTAATAGACACTTAATTATCTCAGGAGAGGGATTAAGGGTTGGAAAACATAGAATTACTCATTTATTGTACCCTTTGGGAAAAGTGGTGAATAGATGAGGGGAGAAACCTAGAGTATTTATGTAAAGCACCTAACTAATCAAACCAATAACCACAGGAGTGGGATTTTCATTAGTATAGGTAGTGAATTACACTGCAAAAGTAGGTAATTCTGACTACAGGCTCCCTATCCAGGAATTGAGATAATAGGTATTAGTGTGTAGGATAGAAGGTAAGTGATATCTGTGGCGAAACCATCATCCTAAGGAACTCATTCTCTTTCTGATTTACTCAATTCATTTAATTTGTTTACTTTAGTATTAATTTAGTAATTCAACCCAACTCAAACACCCATCATCGGCTTAGCTAATCGGTTTGTAGTTAGTAGTAGTTTCTAGAGAAACGCTTCCCTGTGTTCGACTTGGGCCTCACAGGTCCATTATTATTGTGATACATTCACTTTTGTTTTGCGCACGATAGACAATGCATCAGAGAGGAGTGTAGAGTCTACTATAGATCTTCTCATGCCTATATTAGGGAGTGGAATACACTACCAGTCATCACCCTTCCCTCCTCCACTTTCAATTTCTCCTCTTGTGCCTCCATGCTCTAGGACTTGTGTGACATTCATCTCTGGTGACGATGACTTCTCTCCAGCCTCCTCTAGTTCAATTGAGAGTTCGGTGGGCATCTCCTCCACTTCATGCTTGTTTTGTATCAACATTTTGCCTTGCTATACATCCAAACATTGTACCCTATAGGTCGGATTTGTCACCTTGTTGGTTCTTGCCACCCTAGTGCTTCAGTGCCTCTCCTACCAAGGAAACCCTACTTCAAGCTTTGCCTAAACCTCTCCATCTTTTTCTGATCTTCAGTTGGTCTTTTACTGATCTCTTTCTTTGGTTGTGGATCTCCAATTGCATTCCCTTTTTCTACTTCTACCAGCGCATTGTAGTAGTCTCCTTTTTCTTTTTTACTTGTCTATTTGTCAACATACATGTTTTAGATTCTATAGACTCCCGTGTTGATGCTTGTTTTATTTTCCTATCATCACGGTGGTCTCCTCTCCACCTAGTTCTACCAGTTACTAATGGCCATGGAAAAGGTGGTGCATACATCACCCCAATTCTCGCCTGGGCTCGAGAATGGGGTTTCTAGATTCGCCTTGGAGCAAGGAAGTTTCTTGGGGTCTCGACCTACTACAAACAAGCTTTGTTCTTGAGTGGTGGCTGGAGATAGCACCTCCTAGAGAAGGTGCTCGCACTATGATCAAAGGGGAAGAAACTCGGTCATTGAGTGACATGAGTGCCCCTGTAGGTTTAATGGATTAATCATCATCGCATGAATAGATTTTTCAATTTGATTTTTGTTTTTTTGTTAGTGACGTGGGTTTTTGGCCACTAAGTTGGAGAGGGTAGAGACTACATGTCCGACTTTGATAGGGCCACATAGGAAATAGGCTCCACTCCACTCTCTATGGATAATAGTTCCTAGGTGGTGTTTTCTTATTTTTGTATTGGCCAATTTTCTAAAATTCATAGTAAACCATTGAATGCTCAGAAAAATGAAAAAACATAGGTTTTGGAAATGGTTTTTCATGAAGAATTCGAATTTTGAGGTTTAGAGTATGTTTCTAAATCAATAGACCTTGGTTTTTATGGAAATGAGCTTATGGTTTAATATTGTGTATAAAATGTATATTTATGTGAAACATGCTTTAAACATGGTAATTAGGGTTTCCAAATCCCTGGAGCATGATTGGCATTTACTCAATCTAGGAAGAGAGATAAAATCACTCTGAGTAAAAAGGTAAGTGGTCCATGCAAATTGAAAATGATTAATAGGTTGCTTAATATATTTTTGTATGAAATGTAATGAGTGTCATATATGTTTTATTTACTGTTCCAATTGCTAAATGTCAATAAATTTGAATGAACTGAATTTTATGTCTATAGTCAATTTTATTGTATTACCCTCATGCACACTAAAGATAAAGTTAAAATAAGGTCCAAAGTAAAGTTAAGAGTTTTGAAAGAAAGATAATGCTAAAAGTGAACTTCTATAAATTCCTCATTAAGAGGCTCCTTGAAGTAAATTTTAAGAGGAACTTTGGTGCATAAGAGAAGAGGCACATTTGAGCAACCCAAGGATCCTTATATAGGTCAAGAGAAAAGAAATTGAATTAAAAGAAATTGTGTATCTCTTCAATGTTCAATGTTCAAAGCTTATTTTTAGTTTCAAGTTTATTTATAGTTATAATATGTCCAATTTCACTTACCATTAGTTTTATGCATGGTTGTGGGTGTGATGCCCACAAATTAGGAGCAAGCTTAGGAGGGATAAGCCATCTGAAGTGAAGACCCTAGTTCGAGGATCTACAAGGTCCAAAGCATTGGTGGGTGCCAACTATACCTAGATTAGAGTTTTCCTTTCTTTATACATTAATACACGTCTATTTGAACCTTATTAAGGCTCTTAAGAATGGTATTTGTGTATATTTCCCTATGATGGTTTATATAAAATTTATTTTGAGCTATGAATATCATGTTTGTGACATCCCCTTGATGTGAAGGAAAATATATGCTTCCTCTCTATGTTGTCAAGTGGGGTGTTACAAGATCATCAATTATAGGTAAGGGGTACATATTCTTGGTAGATACCTTATTTAATTGTCTATAGTCAATGAACAATCTCATTATGTCATCTTTCTTTTTCACAAATAGAACTGGTACTCCCTAAGGTGAAGTACTTGGCTATATAAAACTTTAATCTAATAAATCTTAGAGTTGTGTTTTTAGCTCACTAAGCTTTGTTGGTGTCATACCGTAAGGTGGTAAGATATTGGTAATGTACCATGATCTAGGCTAATCTCAAAATCTACCTCACTTGGTGACGATAATCCTTGCAATTCTTTAGGAAAAATGTCAACAAACTCCTAAAGTATAGGTTCATCTAATAAACTAGGATTCTCAACATGAGTGTCTATCACATGTGTTGGATATCCCTAACATCCCTTTCTCCACATCTTCTAAAAAATATCACTAAATCATACATGTTGGTAGGATTATTATATCCCCAAAAGGAGTACATGTTCTATCTTGATCATGAAACTCCACATCTCTTGTAAAATAATCTAATATTTCTTTATACTGCTCTAAATAGTTCATACCTTAGATAATATTGAATATGTACATTTTAAGTGGCACAAATCCACTTGAATGATACAAGTATTATCGAACAAAATGCACTTTGTGCATATTTCAATGGTATAAATAGGTTCTATCATGGGTATTTCCAAAACAAAATCACACGGTAAGGGAATTGATAACATTTTAGTTTTTTCGATCACATCCCTAGTCACAAAAGAATGAGTGGATCAATTAGAACATGTACATGATTAATGGCATCCATATATAATTGTATATGACCCATCACTAATCATACCTCCTTCTTGTTGATTTGTAGCATAAGCCCAACCACTTGTATGCACCTTTCCTTTTTTCTACTAGTACTACTTTGTGATGCAGCTCCCTGTGCACTAGATCCTACCTGTGAAATTTTACCTCTTATACCCTCTCTCTTGTGTCTACTGGTTTGATAATATTGACCCCGCGATCCATGCCCTTGCTATGTTTGTTGTCCTCCTCGTGGGCATTGTCTGATAAAATATCCATGTTGCCACACTTGTAACATGGGGTGGATCAAAATACGAACACTATCCTAGATGTGCATGTTGACAAGTTGTACACTATTGTGGTGCTAAATCACAACTAGGTGCTCCATACACTGGAGGACTCAAGACTACACAAGATTCTTCACTATTTACTCTTTGAGGATGGTATTACCATGATCTCTATTGCTTCTACCTATGCTTGTTGTTTCCTAGGCGGTGCACTAAATGAAGATAGTGCCCTTGTGTATGGTTGTAAGACCCATGATCTTGCTTTTTGGTTAAACATGTGTTCTTATCATAATTACATTCTTAGTACCTTATCTAACCCTATGATGTGCTTTAATATCATGTGACTAGATTAAGTCTCACATTTGGACCAGTTTGGACATTGTTTGCACAAGTTATGAGAATATGTGCTTGTTTTGGGATTTTGTGCAATTTACCCATATCTAGGGTTTTCCTTGCAATTTGTCACATTCTTGTTGTTCCTGACATGTTTTGATATCATGTTTGTTATAGTTTTACTTTGAGGTTCCTTGTTACACCTTGGTTTGAGTGGTGAGATCTAGCCATGTTGAGATTAGGGTTTTCTCTCATGGATGCCCAAACTCCATGGTTGATCTAGGGAGTTGAGCCACTCTGTGTTGGTGGTCTCCAAGTTTTCTTGAGGTCCCTACTGTTGGATATCTCCAATGTTTCTTGTGAGTCATCTAGAGTTAGCTTTCAATGGGATATTGAACTCTCTTGGTAGCCAGCTTTCCTAGGGTTGGCGGTCACTATGTTTCTCTAACCATCTTGGTTGATGATAATTTCATGTGGTCACTATGTTTTTCTAGTCCTCTTGGTCTGTGATTTTTCTTATTGTGGTCGTTGGTTTTGTGATCAAAATGCTTGACCTAGTTGCATTGATGAGGTTCTTCCAAGGACGAGATGTTTTAACCTTAGACACATGGCATGCTTAGCTTGATACTTAATGCTTCCTTTCTCTCTCCAACCCTAAGATTTATATATACCTCCCTCATTGCATGCAAACAATCTATTTACATACCTAGATCTCTATCCCTTCTTCCTCTCTTCTTCGAGCTTGTCCCCCTTTGCTAGGATAATAAGGAGGAGCCAAGGAAGGACAAGCTTGGCCTATCTACCTTCCATGTGCACCTAGCGTTTGGATCCACCCTTGTTGAGGTCATTTGGTGCTTCCTTGCTTTGCTTCTTTGTCTTGGTAAGTGATATATCCCACTTTCCTTCATTTTCCTTGATTTTCTACCTTCCTCTCTCTTCTTATTGCTCAGATCCATGGTGGAGCTTGAGTTAGTGGTTTAAGAGGTCTCCTTTCTTGCATCTTTGACTTAGGATTTGCTTCCATTTGGAGGAGGAGCTAGTTTGGCTGAGTGGAATGCTCAAGCTAGGGTTTATACCTTCTTTCCTTGAGCTACCTTACAGTTTGGAGTTTCTTCATCATCTCCAAGGCATGTTATATAACTTTCTCTATGACTATTTCTTACTCTCATCTTGCATGTACATGATCTTTCTCTATTATGTTGTTCCAAGTAGAAAGACGTTACCTTTGCCTAGGGTTGAGTTTAGATGGCAGATTTTTTAGTAGATAATCCATCTTGATGTGTTTCTAAACTTGATGAATGCTTATTCCTTGAAGATAGACAAACCTATATCTTGCTTGTGTGTGTAATGATTTGTAGTTGCCAAGATTTTCTCTCACTATGGTCATGAGTTTTGCATCTTTAGGTTGGTCACCAAGATTTTTGTATCTCTCTTGATGGTCGCCATGATGTTGGACTCTCATTGGTTTGTGATTCATGTTGGTTTCCAAATTTCGATTCATTAATTATGTCTTGAACTTATGTGGTCACCAAGGATTTTGATATTATGTTGGTCGTCAAGGTCTTGGATCCTTAGTGGTCAATGAAGGTTTGGACTCTTAGCGGTCTCTAATTTTCTGACACTTGATGGTCAATGAGAGTTGTACCTCTATGTGGTCACTAAGATTTTAGCACCATGTTGGCCGACGAGATGCCTAACCCTAGTAGTTGCCAATGATACCTAACCCTAGTGGTCGTTATTTGTTTTGTCCTTAGTGGTCGATGAGTTTTTTTAACCCTAACAATTGCTATGTTTTATGACCCTTAGTGGTCGATAAACCTTAATTCAACTAATCATGTTGAACTTAACCCTAATTCAAATAGGTGATGATGGTTAATCATACTTAGTTTACTTATATGAAAATTAGGATGGCCAACACTCTCCCTCAATGATTTGTAACCCTAGTATGTTGTCATATGAACTTCATAAGACCTTAAATACAAATGTTATGTCAAACAGATGTCACACATGTATCGTGATGGTTTGATGAGCCTTTGGTAAGGCATGGAAAGATAATGATGTTCCTACAGGGAATGATGTGATGGTCTTAATGGCTTCTGGCATGTTTTGAGACCTACTTGAGGTGTAACCCTCTTCACTATGTGACAAGGATTTGGTATCATGTGATAATGTGATGAAAATTTCATTTCATACATTTTATATATTTTGAATATGTAAAATGCAATGCTTTTTGTAGAACTCTTTTAGGGTTTGTATGCAACTTGATTGATGCAACCTTAAATCACTCAATTGGTATT
This sequence comes from Alisma plantago-aquatica, assembly GCA_963693085.1. Taxonomy (NCBI): domain Eukaryota; kingdom Viridiplantae; phylum Streptophyta; class Magnoliopsida; order Alismatales; family Alismataceae; genus Alisma; species Alisma plantago-aquatica. Next base: position 1,118,756,136 of record OY856413.1, read on the forward strand.
AACTAATCAAGTGAAACCCTAATCATGTAGTGCCTTGTGTTGTAGAACCATTTAATTTCAAGACTTTCTGGATGGGGAAATGAGTGTTCCTAAGGGAGACTCAAGCGATTGAGTATGTGGGTTGCATGAGACTGTGTGTCCTTGACATCCTAATCGCAAGGTTTTGGAGGATGGTTATGGTCATGCCTTGGTTTAAGAAAGTTGATACTTGTATATTTGTGATGTGTTGAAGAACAATTATAGTTGTACCTCAGACGATCTGGTTTTGTATACCTTAGTTACTAGTATCATGACCTCTATAGTAAGGTTGGATTAGGCTAGTTTGCAGTCTGACTAATATGTCATTGTGGGTAGTCTGACTGATCTGTCACTGCAGTTGACTCGTACCGAACAGATGGGGTGAGATCTTAGGATTCCATCTGTAACATACCAGAATTAGAACTCTACCCTAGAAGTTTATCCTTTTGGACTTAGCCAAACAAGGCTGAGGTTAGAGTGATCCTAATAATCAAATGTATGAATAATGTAATCTAATATGTCATATAACTCTTTTGGATGATAATAAGAAATTAAAGAACTTAATTGGATAAATATTTCCTATATATTCTTAATATAGGGTTATATGCACAAATACTTCAGTTGGGTTTTTAATAATGGGTTTGAAGTACAAATTGTACACTAAGTAATAAAATAATGAGATATTTCATCCTAGAACTTTCTAGTGCTTTTTAGAATATGAAAAAGAAAATAAATCCCAAAATATATATAAAGGAGATGATAAATGTAATAATTGGAGATAATATGGGATATATTGGATAATAGGAGATAATGTGGAATATATTATTCCAAAATCACAAATAGGAAACCATGAGATAATTTGATATTCAAATTCGTTTTCTTGATCTAAAAGAAACTTAAGGGCCAAGTATCATCTAATATGGAAGATAAATGCATATATTAAAATCTTTATTAAAAGAAAATAGGAATTAGGCCAATAAAGTGAAATAAAATAGTTAATACCCTCAAATTGGAAAACTAACTCCAAATTCGTAATCTAAATATAAAAATAATCCTTTGGGCAAATTTGCAACTAATTTGGATAATGTTCGATTAATAGGTATATATAGGAGAGAGAAAATGCCTAAAAGGTGTAATTAATAAATAAATATAATTCATGACACCAAAAGTTGGAAATAAAGGCAAATTTGTATTCAATACACTTAAGTTAACTTGTGGATGAAGTTTCACCCAATTTGGTTAATCCATGAGTCATTAATGCATCTAGAAAGAGAAATAAAGAATAAATTAAATAACATATCTAAAGTTGCCAAAAGTGAAAGCTAATGCCATAAACGGTGTCTCCATATTCTTTTTGGGTTGGTTACCAAATTTGGTATGCTTTGTGTGTTGTTTGGGTCCTCAAATATATAAGGGAAGAAAAAAAATGAGCTTTAAATGCTTAATGATCGATGCATCTAATCAAATACATATTATTTCTCATTTAACCCATGTCACGCACAATTTCTTGGTCACGGCTCCTACTTTATCTAATTTGATTTTGTCGCAATGAGTTTCCCTTTATCCTCCACCGGTTCTGCTTTCTTTTCTCACACAAGGGACATGCCCCCTATTTCCTTTCCGGATTTTGATCCCCCTCTCGCTTCCTCCTTTATCCCCGATATCTTCTCCTCTTAATTACTTGCTTCCTTTCATATATGATTACCCTAGTATATATGGGGTTGGGGGTGTTTCGGCCCCCATGGAATCTTCCGCCTAATACCTCTGTTTCACTACTGTTTCTCTCCACGTTTTCCTCCTCCTCGCGACCCCTATGCATCGGACCCATAACAAACATATCACTGACCTCCACTACATTGCCTATTATTGCTTCCCATTGCCAGTTTGGCCTCTACCAGTCCTGAGGTTTTTTTCCCAACTCATGTTCTCTCTAGCGGCCAGTTCGGTTATGGCGCAATGTCGAATCCTTGAAGGCACCCAAAGATGTTGCATGACGGTTCTCGTGCTTCAGCGGAGATGTTCCTGAAACCCTCACCCAAAGTGTTTGAAATCTTTAGTGGTTTCAGTTTTTCTGGACCCGGAGGTGATTCCCTATTTTGCTTCATTGCTCCTCTGCTTACTGATCTGTTTATTGATTTTGGGATTTAGATGTTTTCAGTCAGTTTCAATTTGGGATTTTTCACTTTGTCTTTGCTCTAGTCTGAGAAGTGCACCTGCAGTTTTCATTTTCCCCGAATGAAATTGCTAGTCTACCTATGGTTGAAGTCAGAGTGGTTGTTGTGGTCGTGGCTTCCGGTGGGGGTGAAGAAGATGTTCTGTCAATTTCCTTCTTTACCCTTTTCTCAGTTTTGGTTTAGTTTGGTTGTGATGGGCAATTCGGTCTTCTCAGTGCCTAGCATGACTACCATCATGCTAGGTTGTGTGGCCAGCCAGACCAGTTGGCAATTGGTGGTTGGCCCACCTCAGCTAGCCTTTAATAGAGCTGGATAATGTTAATACGTGGTTTTTTGTATTTCCTGGTCAGTCTGATTTTTTTTTTAATTTGTAGCAAATTAAATATGGTTTATAAAATAAAATATAATGTGTTATAGAAATAAAAAAATATAATATGACTAATGATACCAATTTCATTGCCAAATTCTAATATAATGTTTTTTTTCTAATTGGTTATAATTTGCATAATTCATAACTAATAATATATAAGTCAAAAAAATGTTATAAACTTAGAATAATATGACATATAACATGGCATGGTTTTAATAACCTAATTCACACATAATAAAAAGGTAATTTTTAGGATTTTGAATAATTAATGAAAACCTAACTCTAATTCCACATATATGCTTAATAGGTTCTTTGGATGCCTAGGCTTGGACCTAGATGTGTCTTTGGATCATTTGAATTTGATGTTGAGGTATGTTGTATCCCCTATTACTTTATGTTGAGCAATTCACCTATATTTTATCTTTCTTTTGGTCCTATGGACATTAGCCTATACATTGTCTTGTTCTTTTGAAATCATGCTTCATGTGAAGTATCTTATTTTATTATTGATCTTGTGATCATGGATATTCTCTTGGAATCTTATCTTGTTTCCTTGGTGCAATTTGGACTTTTGATATTATATGCCCACTGTGATGTGGAAGTTACTAGTTGACATGTGATGTCTCTTTCCCACTTTGAAGTGGATTTGTTTATATGTTTGTGTTGTACATTGTGTGATGGCAACAATTGTATAAATCTGACTATACTTTTCTACTTGCCTCTACATTTAACATGCTATGTGATTCAGTAGCACTAGAGTAGTGTAATTACATTGGTTTTGTCTCATTATACAACATGACAACATTGTGATATCTTTGGGATGGAGGATGTGTGATTCCCCATACTCGGGCAGGATGTGTGATTCCTGGCCCATGTTATATATATATTTGGATGGTGGATGTGTGATTCCCCATGCCAGGGCAAGATGTGTGATTCTTGGCCCATGTCCCACCAGGTTCAAGATGTGTGATTCTTGACCGCCATTGTTATTTATATTGTTCTAGGGCTATGCTTATCTCACATGCATGTAGGTTGTTGATGTTGATTGTGGGGTGTGTGTCCTACTCTCTTTATGTGCCAGTATTGCACATTCTTTATTGTTTTGTTTTATGGAAAGTATCCCTTTTGTTGTGATCTTTTCTCTTGATACCCATTTGGGTGGTACTTATCTCTTGCATGGGAAGCCTTTTATTTTGATGTTCCTTATTCTTTATAAATTGATCAATTTGCTTTTTAGTATGCACATACCAGCCTTTGTTGATGTATCCTATTGTTTCTCTTTTGTTGGGGTATGCTTCCAACCCTAGGTGGAAGACTTGGATGCATGGCATGTTGACCTAGACTTAGTTTGTGATGATGAAGCTTGGAGACAATCTTGAGGTGGTTTAGATTTCCTCTACATGGATCCTTATGATGTAAGTTTGTAACCCTTTGTTTTATAATTGAATATAGTCATGTTTTTATTCTGCTTCTATACTTTGGTCTTTTGTTACCATTAAATAAAGATTTGAAAATTTTACACCCACTCCATCATACCTTCTGAGTGTATTTGGGCTGGAGGTTTTATTGTTCCAATTTTTAGTAGAGAAGTGGGTTCACTTATTTACAGCATGATATCAGAGCCCTTGGTAGTCAGAATCTGACTATTTCAATTTTGTCTCCCTCTAGAACCCTTGACTTAGTTAGTTACCTCTAAGTGAGATGTTGACCCTAGATTTGATCAATGATGATCTTTTGTGTAACAATGTTTGGTTTGAGGATAAGAATATGTTAGGAGATCTAAATATGGAAATATTGTGACTTGGTTTCTCGCTTTGATTTTGGGCCCTAAATTTCAGTTTTAATCACAAAAGTTTTTCACAGCAAATTATTTTCCATATAATACTATGTACAAAAGAAAATGCTTTCTCTGGATTTTATCAATGTTTTCTTGAACTAAGTCATAATGAATAGAAACTCTAGTTTGACTAGAATCTAACCCTAGTTTGTGACTAGGATTGATATAATGGTGTAATTGACCTACCCTATGACTTTTTGGATTTTCATGTAGGGTTGATAGGTTAGAGACACAAAGACCTATAACTCATCCCTAGATGGATCTGACTTTAGTTGGATACATGAGAAACATAAATCTCTAAAACTTTCACAACTAAGATATGTGGGTAGCCCTAAAAGTTGACTAGTTCGACTTGTTAGGTTGAACCTTTTTAAGGGGTGGAGAGTATTTGATCGTTGATGTTTTAATCTATAGATTTCGAGGATGAAATCCTTTTTAAGGGGTGGAGTGTCGTAACATACCAGAATTAGAACTTTACCCTAGAAGTTTATCCTTTTGGACTTAGCCAAACAAGGTTGAGGTTAGAGTGATCCTAATAATCAAATGTATGAATAATGTAATCTAATATGTCATATAACTCTTTTGGATGATAATAAGAAATTAAAGAACTTAATCGGATAAATATTTCATATATATTCTTAATATAGGGTTATATGCACAAACACTTCAGTTGGGTTTTTAATAATGGGCTTGAAGTACAAATTGCACACTAAGTAATAAAATAATGAGATATTTCATCCTAGAACTTTCTAGTGCTTTTTAGAATATGAAAAAGAAAATAAATCACAAAATATATATAAAGGAGATGATAAATGTAATAATTGGAGATAATATGGGATATATTGGATAATAGGAGATAATGTGGAATATATTGTTCCAAAATCACAAATAGGAAACCATGAGATAATTTGATATGCAAATTTGTTTTCTTGATCTAAAAGAAACTTAAGGGCCAAGTATCATCTAATATGGAAGATAAATGCATATATTAAAATCTTTATTAAAAGAAAATAGGAATTAGGCCAATAAAGTGAAATAAAATAGTTAATACCCTCAAATTGGAAAACTAACTCCAAATTCGTAATCTAAATATAAAAATAATCCTTTGGGCAAATTTGCAACTAATTTGGATAATGTTCGATTAATAGGTATATATATGAGAGAGAAAATGCCTAAAAGGTGTAATTAATAAATAAATATCATTCATGACACCAAAAGTTGGAAATAAAGGCAAATTCGTATTCAACACACTTAACTTAACTTGTGGATGAAGTTTCACCCAATTTGGTTAATCCATGAGTCATTAATGCATCTAGAAAGAGAAATAAAGAATAAATTAAATAACATATCTAAAGTTGCCAAAAGTGAAAGCTAATGCCATAAACGGTGTCTCCATATCCTTTTTGGGTTGGCTACCAAATTTGGTATGGTTTGAGTGTTGTTTGGGTCCTCAAATATATAAGGGAAGAAAAAAAATGAGCTTTAAATGCTTAATGATCGATGCATCTAATCAAATACATATTATTTCTCATTTAACCCATGTCACGCACAATTTCTTGGTCACGGCTCCTGCTTTATCTAATTTGTTTTTGTTGTGATGAGTTTCCCTTTATCCTCCACCGGTTCTGCTTTCTTTTCTCGCGCAAGGGACATGCCCCCTATTTCCTTTCTGGACTCTAATCCCCCTCTCGCTTCCTCCTTTATCCCCTATCTCTTCTCCTCTTAATTACTTGCTTCCTTCCGTATATGATTACCCCAGTATATGGGGTTGGGGGTGTTTCGGCCCCCATGGAATCTGCCACCTAATATCTCTGTTTCACCACTGTTTCTCTCCATGTTTTCCTCCTCCTTGCAACCCCTAGGCATCGGACCCATAACAAACATATCACTGACCTCCACCACATTACCTATTATTGCTTCCCATCGCCAGTTTGGCCTCTACCAGTCCTGAGGTTTTTTTTCCCAACTCATGTTCTCCCCAACGGCCAGTTCAGTTATGGCACAATGTCGAATCCTTGAAGGCACCCGAAGATGCTGCATGACGGTTCTCGTGCTTCAGCGGAGATGTTCCTAAAACCCTCACCCAAATCATTTGAAATCTTCAGTGGTTTCAGTTTTTCTGGACCCAGAGGTGATTCCCTTTTTTGCTTCATCGCTCCTTTGCTTACTGATCTATTTATTGATTTTGGGATTTAGATGTTTTTAGTCAATTTCAATTTTGGATTTGTCACTTTGTCTTCACTCTAGTCTGAGAAGTGCACCTGCAGTTTTTGTTTTCCCCGAATGAAATTGCTAGTCTGCCTATGGTTGAAGTCAGAGTGGTTTTTGCGGTCGTGGCTTCCGGTGGGGGTGAAGAAGATGTTCCGTCAATTTCCTTCTTTACCCTTTTCTCGGTTTTGGTTTAGTTCGGTTGTGATGGGAAATTCAGTCTTCTCAGTGCCTTGCATGACTACCATCACGCTAGGTTGTGTGGCCGGCCAGACCAGTTGGCAATTAGTGGTTGGCCCACCTCAGTTAGCCTTTAATAGAGGTGGATAATGTTAATACGTGGTTTTTTTTTATTTCCTGGTCAGTCTGATTTTTTTTTAAATCTGTAGAAAATTAAATTTGGTTTATAAAATAAAATATAATGCGTTATAGAATCAAAAAAATATAATATGACTAATGATACCAATTTCATTGTCAAATTCTAATATAATGTTTTTTTCTAATTGGTTATAATTTGCATAATTCATAACTAATAATATATAAGTCAAAAAAATATGTTATAAACTTATAATAATATGACATATAACATGGCATGGTTTTAATAACCTAATTCACAAATAATAAAAAGGTGATTTTTAGGATTTTGAATAATTAATGAAAACCTAACTCTAATTACACGTATATGCTTAATAGGTTCTTTGGATGCCTTGGACCTAGATGTGTCTTTGGATTGTTTGAATCTGATGTTGAGGTATGTTGTATCCCCTATTACTTTATGTTGAGCAATTCACCTATATTTTATCTTTCTTTTGGTCCTATGGACATTAGCCTACACATTGTCTTGTTCTTTTGAAATCATGATTCATGTGAAGTATCTTATTTTATTATTGATCTTGTGATCATGGATATTCTCTTGGAATCTTATCTTGTTGCCTTTGTGCAATTTGGACTTTTGATATTATATGCCCACTGTGATGTGTAAGTTTACTTGTTGATATTCCCACTGTGATGTGGAAGTTACTAGTTAACATGTGATGTCTCTTTCCCACTTTGAAGTGGATTTGTTTATATGTTTGTGTTGTCCATTGTGTGATGGCAACAATTGTATAAATATGACTATACTTTTCTACTTGCCTCTACATTTAACATGCTATGTGATTCAGTAGCACTAGAGTAGTGTAATTACATTGGTTTTGTCTCATTGTGCAACATGACAACATTGTGATATCTTTGGGATGGAGGATGTGTGATTCCCCATACCCGGTCAGGATGTGTGATTCCTGGCCCATGTTATATATATATTTGGATGGTGGATGTGTGATTCCCCATGCCAGGGCAAGATGTGTGATTCTTGGCCCATGTCCCACCATGTTCAAGATGTGTGATTCTTGACCGCCATTGTTATTTATATTGTTCTAGGGCTATGCTTATCTCACATGCATGCAAGTTGTTGATGTTGATTGTGGGGTGTGTGCCCTACTCTCTTTATGTGCCAGTATTGCACATTCTTTATTGATTTGTTTTATGGAAAGTATCCATTTTGTTGTGATCTTTTCTCTTGATACCCATTTGGGTGGTACTTATCTCTTGCATGGGAAGCCTTTTATTTTGATGTTCCTTATTCTTTATAAATTGCTCAATTTGCTTTTAATATGCACATACCAGCCTTTGCTGATGTATCCTATTGTTTCTCTTTTACTGGGGTATGCTTCCAACCCTAGGTGGAAGACTTGGATGCATGGCATGTTGACCTAGACTTAGTTTGTGATGATGAAACTTGGAGACAATCTTGAGGTGGTTTATATTTCCTCTACATGGATCCTTATGATGTAAGTTTGTAACCCTTTGTTTTATAATTGAATATAGTCATGTTTTTATTCCTCTTCTATACTTTGGTCTTTTGTTACCATTAAATAAAGATTCGAAAATTTTACACCCACTCCATCATACCTTCTGAGTGTGTTTGGGCTAGAGGTTTTATTGTTCAAATTTTTAGTAGAGAAGTGGGTTCACTTCTTTACACCATCTCTCTGAGATCTTATACGAAACTGATTGCGACCAAGCGGTTATCATATAGAATTTGAGTGGCATACCTCAAACTCCCCAAGGCTAAATAAAAGATGTAATCCAGTCATGTAGCTTATCTATTTAAGGATTAAACATGAATCACATTGGTTGATAACCCTTTCATTGTTTCTCATACCTCTTAGTCGTTATATAATGCAGTAAGAGAAGTCAATTGTTTAGTAAATGATAATCTTATCTATTTCTATATACACTTGTAAATTATGTCTGTTGGTATGTGTATCTGTTTAACTTGCACAATCTATTTAATTTTATTAACTTGTTTAATAATATAACCTACTATAATCAATAACTGTTGTTGAGAGTTATATCTCTCACTGGGATGTTGGTCTCACCTCATGGGTCACCACATCTTTTTAGGTGGTCATCAATGACATCATCAAGATTATGGTTGTGAGGAAGAGCAACCTGAGGAGCAGTAATAGTAGAAGGTTGGCTAGTAGTTAGTAGTGTCCTAGAGTCGTCCATGTACTCTCATGTCTAGAAAGGGGTTGTTTTTTAGATGATATGTAGATCGACTCAAGTTTTTGGTAGTGTGCCAATGATGGTATATGCAATGTATATGTGGAACAAAATCTTTTGTATATAGGTTGTGGTTGAGCCCAGTTGACATACATTTAAATACCTGATATGGTATGTGTTGATATGCAAGTTATTGGGCCTTATGTAATGTTTCTGGAAGTAATGGTAATGTTTAAATTGCTTTTCATTTACCCTCTTTTCTGGTTGTATGATTAATTCATGATTGATCGCATGTTTCATTTTTGAGTAGTCTTGTCTAGTGTGACAGGGTGTCCTAGTTTGGTTAGTATCAGATCTTTAGATTGGTCAAGCCTATAGGGAGACAAGACTTAGGTTTTGTTTCTGTTCTTACGTAATCCAACATATCTGATCACAACCTATGTTCATGTAGATATGTCTAGAGAATGTGAAGAGAATGCAGAGAGTAGATATGCCATCCCAGGAGGTGGCAGTAGGAGGCTGGCACATGATAAAAGAGTGCCAATGATGGGGCCATAACAGCCCGAGATGCCTTAGTTCAACTTTGCAACCATTGCAAATCTTTCTTTCTAGTCCTTGTCTGGACAACTCATGGCAATAGTTACACACTTAGTTTATAGGGGGCGCGTACCTCAAGCTAGGACAGTTGTCCCTAATGCAGAATCAAGGGTTCTAGGAAGACATTTGAGAGGTTATAGTGTGTGGGAGTGATCGAGTACCTATGTACAACAGACCCAACTAATACAGATATGTGGTTGATAGAATTTGAGAAAGAATTCAAGATCTTAAAAATCTCAAAAGTGGACAAGGTGATGCATGTTTTTTACCTATTGAAGGGCAATATGGGCCACTGGTGGGCTATAGAGGAGAAGAAGAGACTGGGAGTTGTGATTGGATGGGAAGAGTTTTGGCTGGAGTTTGCGAGTCGATACTTCCCTGAGATGTACCTAGATGAGGAAAATGGCTCATTTTGAGAAGTTATGTGAAGGTTCCATGTCCATCAATGAGTATGAGGCTAAGTTTATTGAGATTTTGAGGTTCTATCCTCATATGGAAACATCTGAGAAAGAGAGGATCCGTAGGTTTGAGAAGGTTTTGATCTCATAGTTTTCTATGACATCGTTTCCTTTAGAGAATAGAGAGAGGTTCTCTACCTTTTTGGAGTTAGTAAGGAGGATTGAGAGGTCTTCTATCGAGAAGCGTGAATTCAATGCTAGGAAGAGGCCTGCTAAGATCCAAGGAATGACATTTGATGGCTTTAAGAAGCCAAGGTTTTCATCACTGTAATCATAGAAGAGATCAACATTTTCTAATTTGAGATCAGGAGTGTCGTCATAGTAGTATGATACCAGGACTAGTTACAAGTGTGGGTAAGTCGGGCATACAAAGTGGGTGTTCTCTATGAAGGATTAAGAAGCGACACAATAGTTGAGGCAGAGTCAGCAAGGTTCACAATAGCAAAAGTATAGAATTGGTGCTGGTAGAGGACGCATACATGTGTCACAAGCGGGATCTACTGGGCCAATTGAAGAGGATGTGGATGACAACAGGTGATGAATAGATTCAATGCTATGAGTCATCCAGAGGGAGTGGTCAATCCGTAGGTCATGATAGGTCAGATGAAACTTTTTCATTATAACTCAACTGCTTCTTCTTTCATATATGTTTTGGTTGACCCAAGTGTGATGCACTCTTTTATCACCAGAGAGGTGATAAGTACTTGTAACCTGACATATGTCATGGATACCAAGCTGAGAGGCCAAATATCTAGGAGGTATAGGTAGTGTGTGAGTTTGAGGATGTCTTTCCTGAAGAGTTTCATGGTGTTCCCCCTCCTAGAGAGATTGATTTTGAGATCAATCTTGTTCCTAGAACTCAATCCATAGAACAAGCACCTTCTAGGATGGCATCAACATAGATGTAGGAGTTGAAGAAACTGTTGCAAGATTTGTTGGATAAAGGTTTCATCAGACTGATCACTTTCTCTTGGGGTGCTCCCATGTTGATTTTGAAGAAGAAGGATGGTGATATGGGGCTTTGTATAGAAATATCGGTAGTTGAACAAGGTCACAATAAAGAACAAGTATCTATTGCCAAGGATTGATGATATTTTTTATTAGTTGAGAGGTGATATACTGTTTTTCAATATAGATCTGAGGTCTGGTTATCACCATCTGAGGATTAAGGTGGGTAACATACCTAAGACAGCTTTCAGGACTAGGTATGGTCACTATGAGTTTGTGGTTATACCGTTTGGGTTGACCAACACACCAATAACCTTTATGGACTTGATGAACCGAGTGTTCAAACCGTACCTTGATCAGCTTATGGTAGTGTTCGTAGATGATATCTTGATATAATCCAAAGACAGAGAATAACTTGAGCAATATTTGTGTCAGGCATTGATGTTGTTGAGGCAGCACATGTTGTATGCCAAGATCAGCAAGTGTGAGTTCTGGTTGACTGAGGTGTCTTTTCTTGGTCACATTATACCTGCCAAGGGTGTTTGTGTAGACCCAAAGAAGGTAAAATCTATGTGGAATGGGAACAACCTAAGATACCGATGGAGGTTTGAAGCTTCCTATGTTTGGCTGGTTACTACATGAGATTCATCAAGAAGTTTAGTTTTGTAGTATTACCCCTTACCAAGTTGACCAGGAAGGGTGTTCCTTCTTTCTAGGATGATAAGTGACAGTGTTCTTTCTATCTTTTGAAGGAGAAATTGACCAGTGTACTAGTGTTAGTGTTGCCAAAGTAAGGGAAGGGTTACATTGTCTTCTGTGATACTTAGAACAATAGTTTTGGATCTGTGATGTTGCAAGACAAGAACGTGATTTCTTTTGCTTTGTGATATATTAAGAAACATGAGGATAACTATCTAACACATTATCTGGAGATAGCAGTAGTGGTTCATGCCCTAGATATTGGAGGAACTGTCTCTATGGAGAGAAGTGTCAGATCTTAACTGACCACAAGAACCTTCAATATATCTTCTTGAAGCAGGAGTTGAACATGAGGCATAGGAGATGGATGGAGTTGATCAATGAATACAACTAGACGATAGAATACCATCCAAGTAAGGCAAACATAGTGGCTTATACATTAAGAATGAAGTCCTCTTTGTCATTACATGTAGATAAGGCGTAGTTACACTCTATGGTGTGTCACACACGGGACTTATTAGTATTGCTTCATCAGATGAATGTACAACTGGAAGTATCTCTATTAGTATGGTTGTTAACACAACTACAGGTAAAGGCTACCTTCATACAATAGATCAGAGATGCCCAACAGAATAATATTGTGATACAAAACATCAGGTCAGAATTTGGCAACAAGAAGTTTAATGGCTTCCATGATTCCCAAGATTGTATAGTTTGCTTTCAAAATAGGATTGTGGTTCTAGATGTTGATGGCTTGAGGAAGATGGTACTTAAGGAAGCTCATTCCTCAAAGTATGTGATGCATCATGGTAGTATCAAGATGTACCAAAATATGTAGGATTTGTACTGGTGGCCAGGTTTAAAGCATGATGTAGCAGAGCTTGTTGCTAAGTGTCCTGTTTTTCAGTAGGTCAAGGTAGAGCATCAGAAGTCTACAGGGATGTTACAACCTTTTCCAATACTAGAGTTGAAATGGGATCATATTACCGTGAACTTTATGGTTAGTCTTCCCAGGACAGCCAAAGGTAATGATTCCATTTGGGTGATAGTTGACTGGTTGACCACGTCATCTCACTTCCTTCTAACCAAAATGATGTACATAGTAGAAAAGTTGGCATAGATCTACATGGATGAGATAGTTCATCTACATGGTATTCCATTTACCATAGTATCTGACAGAGGTCCATAGTTTATGAGTCGGTTTTGGGAATGATTGCATACAACCATGGGGACACAGCTGAGGCTTATCACAACTTTTCATCCACAGATAGATGGTCATTATGAGAGGTTTGGAGGATTTTTTGAGAGCTTGTATCTTTCTATTTCTTGGTATTTGGGATGTACATATGAGTTTGATAGAGTCTTCCTACAACAACAACTATCAGAGGAGTATAGACAAGGCACCATATGAAGCATTGTACGGGAGACGTTTTCAGGCACCCTTATGTTGGTATGAGATAGGTGAGTATCAACTCTTGGGTCCTGAGCTAGTGCAACAAACTATAGAAAAGATCAAGGTGATACAACAACAGTTGAAGGTATCCCAAGACAGACAGAAGTCTTATGTCGGTAATCTTCACAGACCGCTTGAGTTACAAGTTGGATACGGGGTGTACCTTAAGGTTTCCCCTCAAAAATGTCTACTAGGCTTGGTAAGAAGGGTAAGTTGGATTTGTGGTTTATGGGACCATACCCTATCTTGGCATATGTTGGAAAGGTGGCATACAAGTTAGAGGTACCACCAGAGTTGCACAAGTTGCACAATTTTCTTTCATGTCTCCGTGCTACAGAAGTGCCACCCTAATACAAGACATGCATTATAGCCAGTGGAGGTTGAGTTGGAGGAGTATGTGTCGTATGTTGAGGATCCTGTGATGATCCTAGATTGGAGAGTGAAGAATATCAACAATAAGGATATATCCTTATTTAAGGTGTTGTGGCATCACCATGTTGTGGAGGAAACTATGTGGGAGTTAGAGGATGAGATGCGTAGGAAGTACCCATCTTTGTTCGCGTAGGATTTTGGGGGCAAAATCCTTGTTTGAGATTTATGGTTGTAAGACCCCTGACCTTGCTTTTTGGTTGACCATCCTTGATTATCATAATTACATGCTTAGAACCTTAATCTAACCCTAATATATATTAAGCCTCACGTTTGGTCCAGTTTGGACATTATTTGAACAAGTTATGAGAATATGTGCTTGTTTTAGGATTTTGTACAATTCAACCATATCTAGGTTTTTCCTTGAAATTTGTCACATGCTTGTTGTGCCTCACATGTTTTCATATAATGTTTGTTATAGTTGTAATTTGGGGTGCCTTGTTACAACTTGGTTTGAGTGGTGTCATCTAGCCATGTTGAGATTAGGGTTTGCTCTCATGGATGCCCTAACTCTATGGTTGATCTTGGGAGTTGAGCCACTCTATGTTGGTGATCGCTAAGTTTTCTTGAGGTCCCTAGTGTTGATGGTCACCAAGGTTTCTTGTAAGCCATCTAGGGTTGGTGGTCGATGAGATCTTAAACTCTCTTGGTCGCCAACTTTCTTAGGGTTGGTAGTCGCTATGTTTCTCTGTCCATCTTGGTCGATAAGAATTTCATGTGCTCACTATGTTTCTATGATCCTCTTCGTCAATGAGTTTTCTTATTGTGGTTTTTGGTTTTTTTGTCAACATGTTTGACCTAGTTGCATGAATGAGATGCTTGCAAGGACAATATGCTTTAACCCTGGACACATGGCATGCTTAGCTTGACACCTAACCCTTCCTTTCTCTCTCCAATCCTAAGCTTTATATACCTCCCTCCTTGAATGAAAACAATCTCAGTACACACCTATATCTCTCTCCCTTCTTTCTTTTTTCTTCGATCATGTCCCCTATTCTGGATGGAAAAGGAGGAGCCAAGGATGGAGAAGCTTGGTCGGTCTACCTTGCATGTGCACCTAGGGTTTGGATCCACCCTTGTTGAGGTCGTTTGGTGCTTCTTTGCTTTTCTTATTGGTCTTGGTAAGTGAGATCTCCATCTTTTCCTTCACTTTCCTTGTTGTTCTATGTTCCTCTCTCTTCTTCTTGGTCAGATCAATGGTGGATCCTAAGTATTTTATTCACTAATATGGTTTTTACCAAATTACCAGCATCAATAAATCAAAAATAGCCATCCTACTCTTACAATCATGATATTTGGACTTAGATCTATATGTGGACTCTTTGATTTATATGATGAAACCAAAGTTTGGTTTTTTCAAATGTCCTGATATCATTAATCTCTATTGGGTAGCCTTTTTTTACTAATGAGAAAATTAGGTAATCAACCAAGTAATTACCTACACCATATATATATCACAAACTCTTTGATACATGAACTCATATTCAAATAAGAAAGTATGACTCTAGTTTAGCCCAAGCCCTTATTTTGGGCATTATTAAACATTTATTGAAAATAAATCATTAATTATCTTGTGTTTTGATTACATTATATTTTGAATAGATTGCTTTTTCAAGATCTGATTGTTTAGTTATGCGGGTTGTACTAATTATTTAAAAATGATTACTCAGTTGGCATCATACAATTGAGTATACTTTCTATAGTTGTAGTGATCAAAATTTAATATGATTTTTTTGGTATGTGATTCTCCAAACATATGTGAACATAACAAAGATTGATGGATTGTAGTTTATAAGGTGATTCACTTCTTACCATATAAATGTATGGTCATCACCCCTCCTATCCCTAGGGGTAGGTGATTTCCATAGTCCTAGGGGTAGTGTAGGGTACATCGTATAAGTGTATAAGATGTCCTGGCACACCCTAGTAGAGAAATCTCATCTACAAAATGATCAAAAGAAGAATTTCTCTCCTTTTCACAATAAGTAATGCCTCTCTTAATTCTTTCTTATTTCAAAAATATTTGAAGTATGAGAGTCTATAATTATATGTATATTTTTCCCATGTACCAACACCTAGTTCGTTGAGTCACTTGTTTTAGTTAATTTTAGGTGCCCAACTTGATTAGTTGGAGATAATTATTTGAAATAATTAATAAAATATCTTAGAGGATTTAAATGGTTCCTAGTTTATTTTCTACTTTAGTAGTTAAATATAATTTTCCATTTCCTAGTTGACATATAAGTTGCAAGAATCCTTGTGTTTATCTTTTATTTCTAGGCTTCTCCTTCGATAATATGTAAAATTTATATGATTCTTATGTATGAATATATATTATGTAATTGTGTGCTGATGTGAATTGATCACTTCTTCCACATATTATGGGATACAAATGGATAAGCATAAATCTATGTATTTTTCATTTATGAGTGCTTCAATGGTATGAGTGAGCACATGACAATGAAATATTCTTAAAGGAAAATGTGTTGGAGTTGGGGACATTATAGTTTTGCACCTCATTGTATCCCACAAGGATGCTATTATTGCATGGAGGATGGGGGAAGGTCGAAATTCTTTGTTCTGTCTTGGAGTAGTTGGTGGTGGTACTGAAGATAGGAGAGGAAGGGAACTAATGAGAGAGGAAGTATTTTGGTATAATAATTCTCATTCCTCATGTTATCACTACACTGGAAGGGGGGGAAGAGGAAGAAAGGGTGGCAATAGAAGCATGATTTCTCCATCATGTTAGTGCTGAAAATCAATGGCAGGGTAGACTGTTATACACCTTAAGTCACTCACAAGGAGAAAAACAAGGGTAGGGTAAGGATGTTAGTATAACATGGAGGTTGTTCTTGTTATCTGTTGATAATGCACAACACATAGGAGGAGGAAGGAAATGGAGTGGTAGTTGCACCTTGAGGGAGTAAGGGTCTGGTAACCCCCTTGTTCTTTTTTTTATTCCTTTCATGACTATATATCCCTTTCAACTGATGCACAACACTAATGGTGTGAGGTCTACTGCCCCCTATTTTCTCTCTTGGACATCTGCTCTATCTCAACCATTGGATCTTTATTTAAAATGTGAAAATTTCCCAACATGGAGGAATATTACATCTTAAATTTAGGGATTTATTTTTTCCCATGAATAGTTCCTTGGGTCCCAAAAGTATTCCAAATTAGTACAAATTGAGCTCCACCAATTGGACTTACAAGTATTCACCCTTATAATGGCATTAAGGAAAAATCCCCATGCATCAAAACAAAATGGGAAGTATTCCAAATTGCCTATAGGTTAATTTTGGTCCACTTTTACTATCCCCAAATTTAGGCTTATTATCATGTTCCAATTTATTAAATCCTCAAGTACAACGAGACCCCATTACATGCACTTTACCTGGAATCAGGCCCAATTCCATCTTAGGTCCAATTGGACTGAGACAATGTTCCAACAAGGGTCCATATGTCAATTGGGATACATTTATTTCAAGCACCATATGCCCCCACTATTTATCATCCATGTAATCCCAATAGCATTTTAAGGTTGTTTGGTTTTAATTCGTCCAAATAGCTTTGATGATTTAGCATCAAAACCAAGTTACAATTGGTTCGTTGAATTCAAATATCATGTCACTGAGTTCTTTGCATCACATACTTGAATTGAACTTTTCATGTATCTAACTAAGTTGTTCTATCCTAAGGGTGTTAATATGTATTGAGATTAAAACTAACAATAAGAATAATTTGGACTAAAATGAAAAAAAAAAGTATTGGTTCTTTATTTGTGTAGGTATTTTCCCACCATGGAGGGATATATTGTCTAAATTTTGGGAGTATTTTGGTTCCCAAGTAAGATGGTGTGGGGTCAAAGCCTTTGTCACTCTATTCCAATATAGTTTCATCAATTGGAATTTGCATGTTTTCATCCTTATAAGGGCATTTAAGGTAAATTCCATTAGAACTCCCAAAAATACACTACTCATGTTTTTGGGTGGATCGAGGGTTTACTTTAGTTTCTCTCAAAATTCAGACACATTGTCTTGTTCCTCTTATTTTATTTAGTTCCTATGCCAGATCATATAACATGTGCATACAACCCAATCTAGGTCCAATTCCAGTGAGGCACAAGTACACTGAAACCAGGGTCCAACTTGGGTCAAATGTGTCATTTGCTAATCCTTAATTTTGAACATTATAGTTACCCCAAAATTGATCATTTGTGTGTGACCCCATTAGGATATGAAGGCTCTTAGAGGATTTATCAACCTAAGGTACAACTTGGGTCAAATGTTGTTTGCTAATCATTGGTTTTCAACATCATTTGCTAATCCTTTATATAGATAACTACTACAATTCGAGAAGAAATAGATTAGTCAAAATAAAATTAAAAAATCACATGGTAAGCTTTAATGTATCACACTCATCATCTTACATCTAGTATTTCAGTATGAATAACTTTGAAGAAGAAAAAATGTTTTATGTAATGACGGGTTTGATGGTAAGCTTTGATGTATCACACTCATCATCTTACATGCAACTGCAACAAGTGGAGCATATGACGGGTTGAACGGTATGTTTGAAGAGCGGGTTAAGTAACGTAGGAATGGTAGTCAATCAAGTGGTAATCATCCCCAAGGCGATGGATGGTATAGAGGGTGGGTAATAAAGGGTAATATACAAACATTTAGATAAAGTTTTTCCCCGAATGTCAAGTAACTCAGAGGTCGAGATCCTGCTGGACCTCCCACAGTGCTTCAGCCGACTCCTGAAGCCTGCGCTTCTCCTCGTCGGTGAGGTGCACGTTGACGACGCTGATGACGCCACCCCTTCCTAACTGCGCGGGAAGGCTGATGAAGATCTCCTTGTCCTCCCCAATTCCATAGATCCCCTTGGCAAGCAGCGACACCGGGTGGATCCTCCTCTGGTCCCTCAGAAGCGACCTGGCAAGGTTGGCGACGGAGTACCCAATCGCCCAGGACGTGTACCCTTTGAGCTGTATAACCTTGTAGGCGCTCTCGACGACGGCCTTTCTGGTAGCCTCAAGAACGCCTACCTCGAAATCCTCCGACGATTTCCCCTTGATGTAGGACAGGATGGGGACACCAGCAATGCTGATGCTTGACCACAGCGCGACGCTGCTGTCGCCGTGTTCGCCGACCATGTACGCCTGCACGTCCTGCGCGTTGGCGTCGAAGTGGTCCGCGAGCATGAACCTGAACCTGGAGGAGTCGAGGTTGGTCCCGGACCCTATAACCCTGTTGGGAGGGAACCCAGACAGCTTCCACGCGATGTAGGTGAGGACGTCGACGGGGTTCGACACGATGAGCAGTAGCGCGTCGGGGGACTGCGCCGCAAGAGGCGGTATCACCGCACGGAAGACAGCTAGGTTTCTCTTGAGCAGCGCGAGCCTCGTCTCCCCTGGAATCTGCCTTGCGCCCGCCGTGACGATGCAGAGATCGGAGCCTCTAGTGACGGCGTACCCAGGGTCAGATGAGGCGAGGATGCGTACGCGGGGTAAGAACGCCCCGGCGTGCTGCAGGTCCAGCATCTCGCCTCTGAGCTTGTCAGCGTTGGCGTCAACTAAGGCCAGCTCGTCGGCTAAGTCCTGGGTCAGGATTGTCTGCGCAATGGCCATCCCGACGTTGCCGACGCCCACGACTGTGATCTTCGTCAGCTGGCGCCTCGACGCGCGGTCAGCGGCTAAAGCGGCGTGGCCGTTGAGGACGGGCTTGAATATGGACTGGGCGATGTCGAGCTCCACGCCGAGTTCCGAGAGGGAGGAGACCTTCTTCATCGACAGGGACCGGAGGGCGTGGAGTCGGGCGGCGCTGTTGCTAGTGGGATGCTCGGCTTCCATGATGAGATCGAGACGAAATGCAGGCTTGCAGCTGATCTATCTGGAGGAATTTAAATCGCAATGCAAATGTTTCTGACTGGCGGTAGGTTCTCTCTTGTGATGCTATATATAGCGCACAACGGTGAAATAGATTTGGACAATTAACATAAATTACACAGAAAAGTAAACGAAAACAAAGCATTAGAACATTACTATTAATCTAGAAAAGTCGCAAAGGAATTAATAGCAGGGAACAAAATGTCCGCCTCAACGGTCGTGCGCGCATTCAACCGTTCAAAGAATGGTTTGGAAAGGTATAAACTAGGGCTGGCAAAGCTCGACCCGACCCGATCCGATCCGACCCGACCCAACCCGACTAAAGTAGATTCATGTCTTGATTTTTTTGACCCGACATGAAATGACCTGAATCCGAAAAACTCAAAATTATTTGCGGGTCGTGCAATTCTCGACCCGCAAAACCCAATCGACCTGAAATTATGTCTTCATATATGTATATATATTTTCTATATTTTAGCCATATAAAAATTGAACATGTATTAACATAAAAATATGATAGTTTATACAAGTCTTTGCTTGTAAAACACTACTTTATCCAACAAATTATGCAGCAATTTCGAGTCTAACGGGTTTTTATTTTCGGATTTTTCGGATTTGTATTTTTGGGTTTCCGGGTTTGTATTTTTGAGTTTTTTCATTATATTTTCGGGTCCACCAGAGCCATCGGATCAGACTCCCAAATAATAATTTCGGATTCGGATCGAGCATGTATGACTGAAATTATTTTTAAGTCGAGTTCGGGTCGAACATATATGACCCGAAATTATTTTTAGATCGGGTTTAAGTCGAGAATATTTGATATAACCCATATTGATCTAGTCGTTCAACCCGGACCCGATTGCTATAACCTATACCGTATTAGCTAGCCAACCTATAGTATCGAAGGATATACCGTTTCCAAATTCCAACTCGTCCCTTTGATCTTTACCACTGCCGGTGCCAGCATCATCGTCTCAGATTTGATCGTAAATTATATTAGAATCAGCTAGTTAATTACATGTGTAGTTCCTTTGCATTCGGCCTTGTTCTGGACCATATTCTAGCTGACACACTCCCTCACATACAACCGTCAGAAAACCGCCTATCGATCCTCCTTTCCTTTCTCTACTCTTCGATAAAGCTTCGATAAAGCGGCATGTACGACCCTGAAATGAAGCTTTATTAGCTAGAAAATACGTTAAGAGTTGAACGTGAGAATACGACGATTTCGCAGCGGAAGAACAAGAAATGAAAAATAATCACACAACCAAAATACAAGATTTACGTGGTTCGGTCGAGATGACCTACGTCTACGGGAGGGGGCGAGATTTTCATTATTTCAGAGAAAAGATTACAAAGGGACACCATGTGTACGGCGACAGCCGTCAAAGAAGAATACAGATGATTGCCGAACCCTAACAAAGATGTACATATATATAGATACAGAAAGAGTAATCGGATTAACGGATCAGCGAAGATCCATTTAATTTTCTAAATCGGATATACAGTTGGATCATGACATTATTTCGAATCACATAACAAAATAAAAATGTGATATTTACCCACAACTTGCAGTATTTCCACCCTTTTCCTTCTCCCGGTACACAAACCCACCAATTCTGTCTTGGCGACTGCAAATCATTCTTAATGTCTACGTAATTGATGAGAGTCCTTGTTCAAAAACAAGTGTAATTAGCACCAAATTTTAATTAGTAAACATCCCTGCTCAGATTTACTTTCTTCCCCTTCAGCTGGCATCATATTCTAGAAACTAAAGAATGTTGACGCGCGTCTCGTTGATTGGAGCTGCTCCCACCCCGCCGACCACATTAGATCGACGCGGTTCGAGTACGGGAAAGAAGGTTGTTGCCTTCCCACTTTCTTGATGACCAAGCCCATCGCAAAAGTTACATGTATACCACCAACAGCTGTGAAATACTGCCTGGTTTCCAACTCGATCTCTGTTGGCGCCACATGCCTCCTTCCATTCCTCACTACTTTCCCATGAATTGAAGAGGAGTGGAGACTTGGAGACGAGAAACCAGGACGACGTCAACGTGTGGTCGGTGCAATACCGTTGGCTGCAGCTTTGGTTGAAACCAAGAACTTTGTACGGTCTCCTCTATTACCCGTCGATGTACTACCCATGAATGACGGGAATCACAAGATCCTAACAGCCCAGCTTCCAGAAAAAAGAGGCACGTTCGTTTTTCTCCTTCTTGTCAAACAAGAAAGACACCCTTAATTATTCTCGACTCGTTCTCCTCTCTATCCCTGTCGACACTCGTCCATTTATTGAGCTGTTTCGTGGAGGAAGGGTAGGGAGTGCTCAACAAAGACTTTTCATAAGAGAAAAATACATCTATTAATGAACAATAAATATTGTTTTTTTTTTCCTTGTCCGTATAGTCCTAAGCTCTTAGCTAGCTAGTTTACTAACATACAACTACAATTGGTGCTCTTTTGCTTGGCCTAGGGGCACCAATGGAACAACCAAAATGAAAAAATGAAAAAAAAGAAAATTATCCAACTAACTATACAAATCCCTCACAAAACATTGGGATTTATATTCAAGCAAAACGAAGCCTTCCTACGAAGACAAATACAGTATACCAAAGATCACTTGGTTTTGATGCATGGGGGAAGGTACTTATCGACATCCGTTTCTACACTTTTCAATTGTTGTACATACTATCTTTGATATTGCTAAGACCTTGTGCTTCTAGCTCAATCTGGGCTTATAGCCCATTAGGGTAGCTTTATTTAAATGGAACAAATGTCTCTTTTTGCATTATATGTAAGAGAAATATGTTAAACTTATACTATCACCATCATATGATATTTGTAATAGTCTGATATCTAGTATACAATCGGTTTCAAGAACACTAGGTCAATGCATAGTTTTATGTCATCACCATCTACATTCTCATGTTACATTTAGACAACCAAGTGAATAAATAGTGTGGAATCAACAAATCAAATGTTGATGGTATCGGGCTGCAGACATGAAAATGAGATCATATGTATGTATGCCAGAGAACCAATCATATGTTAGGACAACAATAATACAAATGACTAGTATATATGTTGATTGATGATTACGTCTCATTGATCGTAATATCTGATATAGAGTCAAATGTTGGTATGTATGTCAGAGAACCAATCATACGGAGATTGTAATGGCATAACTTGTAAATGATTTATTTAATAATAAAGGCAAGCTTCCAATTTATTTTGTTTGTTCAATAATAAAATAACATAATAAATGTTTATAGAATGATATTACTCAATGGCATATGTCTTCGAGTTGAGGAACGAAATAATGAGATCATACGGATGTTAAGAGTATATGCATTCTTGTTATGTCCCTGATTGGTTGATATTGTTGAAGGTAAATAGACATCAATAACACATAAGATCAAAGTACAAGTTGGTTGATGACATAATCTCACTAGTCATGATATGACGATATCAAGCCAAGCACACATATACATGTTAAAGAATAATGCATCAGACAAACCCACCATAAGAGTGATATATGGAAACCTTAACTAGGTAAGTCAGAATCACATCTTATAGTGATGGTGGTATTTGTGGTTCTTAGACCTGAAATCATTGCACTCATCACATGTCGTTCAGTATGCTTTGACATCATCAAACACAATCTTGAAATATGGGATGTCAAAAAGGTGATGATCGAGTGACTGTGACACATGGGGACTGACTGTGAGTGATAGAGATGGGATTTGTCCCTCTTACAGCAGTATGATATCCAAGGTCTCTTGATAAGCGAGACTGATAAATGCATAGCCATGCTCATGTGAGCCAATATGTGATATTGAGCTTACATATATCTCAAACATTTTGCTCTGGTTCAACAAATAAGATTGAATGATAATGAGGATGACTGCTCCATGCCTCTAGTTCAATCTAGATATCAGTGACAAAGGAACTATACAAACACTATAACACCATACACATATTGTAAGTTGAAGTTATTCTCCAACTTTCCATTTACTTGGGTAGCAATGATGTGTGACTAAGCATCGCTCATTGCTTGTGATGTCATAAGTTGTTACGGGCATTCACTTCCAACATAATATGGGACCTATACGGTCACACACATAGAGAACTCATCTAGAAGAGGAGTTTAATCTTTAATGATGATTGAATTGATTACTAAAGCATTTAGGTATTTGATTCATGCAACACATCAACTGACTACACTGTAGATGATCAGCTCACAGAGTGAGACGGTTGTCTGGAGTGCCAAACTGTTGTCTCAAGGTTTGAGATGGACATTTGGAGTGTCAGGATGGTTGAAACCAAAATTGGCTAAGTTCTACTCAAATTGAGGTGTGAACCGACTAGTTCATATATTAAATCGACCGGCTCGACTCGACTCGGCTCACTAGACGACCGTATGGGAGAGTGAGACGACTGTCTCGCATGGGCAAGATTGCTCAGTTCGTGGAAAATTCGATTGCATCAAGGAATTAGTGTGGATATCATGTCATGTGTTAATTGCATTAGAATTGTCAATTTTGTGTGTGATCTAGAAATTGCAAAACGACCGTATCGTGGTGTGAGACGACTGTCTCTCATACCAGACGATCGTCTGGATTACCAAATGACCATTTGGGTGTTCGCATGTTGCAAAAATTCAAGATCTTCTAGTCCCTTTCACTCCCGCACAGATTAGAAACCCGGACCCAAACCCCTCCTATAAATAGAGGGGTACTGGGGGCTTCCCAGAACCCAACACAAATAATTGAGAATCAATTACTCTAACAATTATTTTCCTCTCTAATTGTAGTAACCAAGAGAGCCCAAGCAAGTTCTACCTGACTAGAGAGGAATAGCAAGGGAGAGAACAACTCAGGATCATTGTTGTGGGAGAGTAGGTTGGTGACTAGTACACCAACGGGAGGGACAACTCCTTGTCCATTCTAGTAGGATGACAGACACTACTACAGAACACGCCTTTGGTGTCAGTTGTTTAACCCCCTTTGGCGACAGTTTTCAAGCGACGCCTATGTGGGCGCCGCTAAAGGTCTAACTCTTTGGCGTCGGTTTTCCAACCGACGCCTATATGACCTATAGGCATCGGTTATATATAGCTGGACGACGTCTATAGGGTTCGCGCCACAAAAAAGGGCACCACCTAGGATACTTTCTGCGTCGGTTAACAACTGAACAACCGAAGCCATACTCCCAGACGACACGGTCGTGCTTCGCTGTACGGTCATGTTTAGTACTATAGGCATCGGTTTTATACGAATAAGCGACGCCTTTTTCACCGCAGTCATGCTTTCATGCACGGTCGGGTTGTTTGTCATATTAGGCGTCGGTTTTTATCCAATAACCGACGTTGTAGGCCTTTGATGACGGTGTTCTATAAATAACCGACGCCTATATTTTTTTTCTTATCAGTTTGCAGGCCTGCTGTAGCTGGTCAGCAGGATGAGAACCTGCAGTTCAGTTTTCTGAACTGCAGGTTTATGACATCCATTGATATCAGCCTACAAACAGGCCACAAACCTGTAAAATCAAAAAATATTTTTTCACACAAGTAGATACATTTAGACATCAATTCAATTCTCACATTCACACATGTAGAAATATTCAAATACATGTAGAAACATTCAGAAATATTCATTTACAAAATATCATTCAGCATTGCTGTCTGCATCCCAATTATATCTTATAATCGCCACTACTTGTATGGCTTTTGCCCATTCTTCTCTTATTTCATTTAATGCTTCCAGCATATATGGAGCATGTACATTTTTTAAGCGTTTACCTATAGTGTGGTCAGTTTTAAACACATGCAAAGAGAATGATGTGTATATATAAGTAATAATATAAAAATAAGATTGATATATTTCATACTAACTAATGAGACTATATATAATACCTCATGTATATATGGTATTAATATCCAATGCGGCATGTCGGATAATCATCTGCATAAATCGCATCACATAGTATGTGCATGCCCAGCCGTTGTCTTGTGTAGCGCACTATAAATTGAAACATACAAAATATTAAAAAATACAACTAAGCACAGTTCACATAAATAATATACACATTGGAGTCGGGAACTTACTTTTACGTTCTCCCAAATTATTGGTTGGTTCTTTCTCCTTGGGACATTTCCTCCAGCATTTTTGAATGCATCTAAACCCCTACATGTTAATGTAACACAGTAAATTGCATAATTAAATAGTAATGTAATAACAGATGTTAACAGATATAAAAATGAAATATTTCTCACCAGAATAATGGCATTCTCATTACGTGTCCAATTTTAGTGTTCAATGTACTTCCCACAGGATCTAGATAATAAACAGTGAACGTCCTGGGGACAATAACTAGTAACTCCCAATGTCTACCGCTAGAGGTAAAAAAGTTAAAAATTAATAACTCAAAATGCACAATAAAAATGGAATTTTCTTAAGTCCAAATTATAAATAAAGTAAACTTACTTGACATTGAATGGAGCTATTATTATCGTCTTCTTTTGTTGACCGAAAATTGTAAAAGCATCTATACAGTATTGTTGAACACTATCAGGGTCTTTAGCTACCATACTAATCAATGATGGAATCAAAAATCCCACATGATCAAATACAAATTGTTTGCATTGATCTTCGACTAAGTAGCTAAAAAACATGTATTACGTATGCATTAATATATAAGAAACAGATCATCGGATCTTACACAAGGTATATGGATGTATAAATAATATCTCACCTTATCCATGTCTCTATCATTGATGTATTCAGCCAATCATACATTAACAGCTCAATAATATCTTGTATAAATAAAGAGCTATCGTATGATTGACCTGCATAATCTGCTTCTAAAGAAACAATTATAGGACAATGTATATTATGTGCCCGTAGCCAACATGCCATTCCCCTACAAGCAGGACCTAACGGGTATTTTAGGTCAGTTGGAACCCAACTTGGTAATGCAGGAAGTGGAGGTGGAGGCCTAGGTGCTCCGGGTGTCTTCTTTTTAACCTGTATATATAATTTCAAATCAGTTGACCTCATATATACACATTAACAATCTAAAGTAATGTAAATTTATCTTACAATTTCAGTAGTGTAGACGACATCTGCTTTGGGCCACAATATCACCCCACCTTCTGCCTCAGCAAGTGTATCAATATTCGGGTGGGGATATAACAATGTAGCTTCCCTCCAATCGGGTAGCACACGTATCGGGCTCACACGAACGTAGCCCTGTGGCATTAGAGTCCCGTGAAACATTGCCCCAGGAAGGGACGGGTAAGCATGTGCCTCTGTAACAACATAGTCTTGCATTCTTAAGCGGCATGGCTTCAATGCCTATAAATTTACGTAAAGAATATTATACATATATACATATCATCTTGAAAACATATCATCTTGAAAAGACTAGCTATAATGTCATAAACAATATTTACAGCAGACGTGTTAGGCGGTGGGTCTACATGATTACTTGTAGTATGTACATCAGGAGAAGAGTGGGTCGCCATAGGCTGATTGGAAGCCTGAGATGCCTGCCACCGCAGCAATTCTTCCTTGACCTTCTCAGCAACTATATCATTGACCTTCTTGGCAACTATATCCTCGACTCTTTTATTCTCCTATACATGGATAAAAGAAACATTTGATTCTTATTATTGAATTCCCTTTTGCAGTAACATTCTTAAAAAAGAATAGGTTACCTCTTCTTGTGAAAGTCCCGCTTTGGGTTTGCGCTGGGATGGCCCAAAGAATGCTTTGATGCCCACACCAGCGCCTGCACCCCTAACACGTCCAGGATGCTCTGGGTTACCCAGAGCAACTGTCAATTCATCCCTTGTGCCCTAAGGGATGAACGTGCCTTGTTTCTTCTGCTCGTTTAGCTCCCGCTAATCACCATCAACAGAAATTGGTAAGTTAACACCACAAATAATCAATATTCAAACGATTGCTCTAAGAGTTGTATTTTACCATTTTCGCAGCCGCCTCAGCAGTTACGGGCTTCTTTATTTCACCCTTCTTGTTTTGCCTCCCAGTTATCCAGATATCATGGCGAGGCATGGGTGTGGCAGACTCCTGAGTAGCCGCAGACTCTGCCTGTAGTATTTGGCGAATGCTTGCATAGCTCTTTGGACCCATAGTGTGGTCGTGCACATTCAGTGCACGCCTTACTTTTTGCGCCTCATTGAGGGCCTAGTTAGTATGCACATTAATGATTTGGTTAGTAGCACTAAATGTTAATCTTGAATAGGTGAATACAACATATATTAATTAAATTGGGAGTGACGCCTAATACCTTGAATTCTTCAGATTTTCTTGAAGCAACAAAATTGTCCCAATCTTCTTTGTCCAAGAAGTTCCACTGTTCAAGGGCTGAGTTCTTCTTCTTATCACCATCTTTTATGTATTCTCTGTTGAGATTTGTCCTATAGTTCCTAAGCATCTTTCCAGTGTGTTGCATCACGCTTTTACGATGCAGCTTCTCATCCAATGTAAACAGATTCTGTAAAATAGAATTCTTATTAACTAGTATCCAAAAATAGAATTGCAAATAATATAATTTGTAATCTACAAAATAGAATTGTAAATAATAATAACTCACACATAAATCCTTCCATATCAAGTCTTTCTTCCCCTGAGAAAGTTTATGCCAATTATCATACTTAACACCATTTTGACTTGAACTTGACCCATTCTAGGGCTTTGGATTTTAGATCCTTTTCATGTAACAGGCCATTTAGAATTTGTATTAACTAGAAAAAGGAAAACATTTAGCATTTGTATTAACTAGAAAAAGGCAAACATTTAGCATTTGTATTAACTAGAAAAAGGCAAACATTTAGCATTTGTATTAACTAGAAAAAGGCAAACATTTAGCATTTGTATTAACTAGAAAAAGGCAAACATTTAGCATTTGTATTAACTAGAAAAAGGCAAACATTTAGCATTTGTATTAACTAGAAGATAATGAAAAATCAAATCTGAAAATGATATTGATATTAAAAAAGCAAACATTTAGCTTAAATAAAAAAATATAAACATACATGCCTCTAAAATTGTGATCTTTTATCAATTAACAATCCTTCATTGTGATCTTCGCGCACATATAAGTCATCATTAGCTTCAATTTTTTGTGGAGTTGGCAACCCAACAGAGAATGGACTGGAGTCATGATGGAGCTAGAACTTACACCAAAAGATTACTCTTCCAATGGAAGTCCTAATATGCACCAAAAACCCTAGGGAGTTGATGTTCTCTCTAGGTTTACCTACAACTGGTGCTAGATAAATGCTCCAACCCCACAAGAGTGTGGAAGCCTTATCATAGTACAGATTTAGGATCGAACCCAAAGGACAACGTTAAGAATCTGAGTGTCTTTTTCTTGTTTCGTATCAATCTAAGCTAATCATCTAAGACCGGAAGTTTGATTTGAGTTATTTAACCTAAAACATGCAAAAGTAAAGGCAAGAATAAAAACTAGTTTAAGGATTAAAAACTAAGATTAGCAAATGATGATGGATCACTGGGGTGACGCGGGTATTCGCCACCACTACACATGAATTGCACTTGTACCAAACATAGCAAGACTTGTAAGCAAGATACATGGATGTTGTACAATACCGATGTCTTATAGGACAAGAGTAATGCACACATCCTTCACGGGTTGAGTAACTCTCATTCGGTACGTATCTACGTGTCAATGAAGATATGTAGTCTCCGAAGAGAAAATCTTACTCAACCTCGTGAAATGTGCATCGGAAAACTAACAAGCGAGCGATAATTACCAAATCGATTAGTATCCTTATAGACTATCCCTCTTTCGAGGATATAGCTACGAGAAACGTGAGAGTGTTGCAACGTCATCCATTCCCGAACGAATGGTCAAGTACTTTGCACCACTCTCTCCTCAGATTGTGTTCCTCGACCTGTCAAGGTTGCACTTTTGTACGTCAACTGATTCCATTTCATAGTACAAAAGTACAACGATGGAGGTGAGTTTACTCCACTCCTTAGAAAGCGTTCCTAGATACCGAAACGGATGCGCAGTGGATACACACACCAGAAACCAACATTAAATCGGTATTCGAGTCTCAAGAGCGGTCGTAGACAAACCACAACGACAGACAATAGATGCACACAAGAATGCGGCCAACATCCAAGCATGTATGAAACGATTTAGTATTGAATCGGAAAGATAATATCTTTTTGATACAAGTTACAAAACACGGGCAGCGGGGCTAGTCCCCGCACCCCAGTGAATGGAACTACTCGCTCCTCATAGAGGGAGCAACAAAGAAAGAGAAGAGAGAGAAAGAAAGCATCGTCGGAGCAGAAGAGTAGATCTGTGACAGCCCGGTGTAGATCGTCGCAGTCTCCGGGACTGCTCCGTTGTAGTCGATGACGCCTGTCTCTCCGCATCGATCTTCGGGTCAACCTCCGGAATTGCAAGAGTAGGATGAGGTGGAGCTATGGTGTGAGCAATGGTGAGATGGTGATGGAACAGCCTTCTAGATCTGCGCCCAGACTGGCTGCTCACCAGATCTGGACTCAGGATGGGATTCTGAGGCTGTGGGTGAAGTTTGGTCAGAAACGGTGCTCGGGCAATCTGGCGGCGTTTCAGCACTGGTCCCAGTCCGGCAGCCTTGGGCTGTAGTGAGATGGTCCCTTTTAGAACATGCCTCTACCCTTCTATTTATAGGCTTGCTAAAATATCTTGGGCCAAGGATCATACCTTGTGTGTGTCCTTTTGTTCATGCGGTTTGCTCTAATAGTGCTTCTGCGGTTAGCTGTAGCAGCTATTTCGGCCTTGGTATTTGGTCTGGGCATTCGGTCTTTGATTCAGTGGCAAACGGTCTTTGGCATTCGTTCTTTGATTTGGCAGCGAGCAAACGGTCTTCGTAGCGGCAACTTTTCTATTCGATCCGCTATTCGGTTTGCATTATCTTTTCCAGTTAGTTCCATGCGCGGTCTTCGATTTGGTTTAGCAGTGCTCGTGAGCTCATCTTTATCATACGGTCTTCCATTTTTGTATTGGCAAACGGTCTTGGACAAAAAGGCCATACGGTTTTGATATTCCAATAATAAGCAAATGGTCTTGCATGTCCATTCGGTTTGCTGCTGGCCATTCCAAACGATCTTCACACTTATCTGGTTTGTATGCATCTAAACCAAACGGTCTTGATCTTGAGCAGCAAACGGTCTACGTATTCCAATAATAAGCAAACGGTCTTGCTGCACATTTCCTCATGCGTTCTTGCGTTCCATTTGCTTCATGCGGTCTCATAGCTCCCTCAATCACGTGCACTCATACGGTCTGGTTTCCATTCAAGCAAACGGTTTGTAGCAAAAGCAAGCAGCTGTATATTTCCTTCACGTGTACTCGTTCATTTTCAGATCAATTGCTCATGCGTTTTTCTAGGATCACGTGGACTTCTACTTGTCTTCACGATCTTACACATGCATGCAAATTAACATGCGTTCTTCATAGTCCCTGGTCATGAGTTCTTAAACTTGCACATGCATGCAAATGATCATGCGTTCTTCATAGTTTGGAGCATTCTCGTGGATAACTACTGGTCTTGCTGCTTACTCGTCCTGTGCTCACGATTGTTGGTGTAGGTGATGAAGATGACGACACCGGAGATCATGTGTAGGTGGGCGCCGACGTTGTTGATGACGTATAGCTCAAACGGTGTCGCATGCCATCATGCTCAAACGGTCTTGGGACCGCATGGGCTCATACGGTCTTGAGACCGCATGGGCTCATACGGTCTTGAGACCGCATGAGCTCAAATGGTCTTGAGACCGCATGGGCTCATACGGTCTTGAGACCGCATGGGCTCATACGGTCTTGAGGCCGCATGGGCTCATACGGTCTTGAGACCGCATGGGGTCAGGATCGTATAGCGCTCAAGACCACATGGATGAAACCAAATGGATCAAGACCGACTAGTGGTGATCTACATAGGGAAAGGAGAATGTGTAAGAGAGAATAGCATCGAATAAACTAGTGATTAGAACTATTTAGGCAATATTTGCAAGGAATTGGTGAAACACTCAAGGTGAACCAAAGCGAGGGTAATTCAGTCAATATGAGGAATAAAATCCCTAGAATTGGCGACTGTGCAGATGAATCTAGAGGATTCATCAATTCATCATACTTATCATAGTACTCTTCTTCATCTATAGGATCTTCAATGAACTGTCTTTTACCATGAAGAACAACCGACCATTTATCATTTGCAGGATCATCGATATAGAATATTTGTTTTGCCTGTGATGCCAATATGAATGGTTCACCCTTCTTGCCAATCTTTTCAAAGTTCACCAAAGTGAAACCCAATTCATCCACTATAACTCCTTTGGTGTTATCAACCCAATTACATTTAAAGAGCAGAATTCTGAAATCTATGTAGTCAAACTCCCATATGTCTTCAATGACACCGTAATATGACATTTTAGCTTCACGTGGACTCTTATCCTTTACACTTGCAAAATACATATTCGACGCTTGAAGAGTGACCCCACTATTTTGGACGACACTCTTATCATCTTGGCGCTTTGTGTAATATGTGAACCCATTAATGTCAAACCCTTCATAAGACATAACATTCGGTTTTGGTTTAAAGGCGAGGCATTTGATAGTTTCTGTAATATCATTTGGTGTTTGAGATAGTTGATGTAAGACTTTATCTTCAAACCACATAGTAAAAGTCTTATTATGCTCTCTAGCAAGCCACATTGAACTTGCTCGAGGATGTTGTCTCTTGATGAAATTGGTATGTTCCTCGATATAAACACTCACTTCGTCCATGTTGTGTAAAATATACAAGTGAGCTTGTTCCAACTACTCACGGCTGATTACTTTCACCCGTAATCCCAAAATTCCTTTGCCCTCCTCAATATTCTTGTCATTAACAGGAGTGTTATTACCACTCAGAAAGTCATTGCAAAAATCCATAACCTCTCTCGCCACATAACCTTCAATAATACTCCCTTCAGGTTGATAACAGTTTTGAACATCACCTTTAAAAACGCTCATGTATCGTTCAAAGGGATACATCCAATGCAAGAAAACTGGTCCCAACATTTTTACTTCCCTAGTCAAGTGGACAACAAGATGAACCATGATATCAAAGAACGAAGGAGGGAAATACATCTCAAGCTGACATAGGGTAACAATCACTTCTCTTTGCAAATTATCGAGAGTATCAGGGTCTAAAACTTTGTTGCATAGACTGTTGAAAAAGAAACAAAGTCTGGTGATTGCAAACCTTACATGCTTCGGCAATATAGATCGAATTGCCATGGGCAATATTTGTTGCATTAGAGTGTGACAATCATGAGATTTAAGACCTATCAACTTCAGATCTTTCATTGATACCAATCTACGGATGTTGGATGAGTAACCATGTGGCACCTTAACATTTACCAAGCATTCACAAAAAGTTTTCTTCTCCTTTCTAGACAACGTGTAACAAGCGGGAGGTAAGTATGTTCTTTTATTACCCATTTCACGTAATTCTGTTAATTCTGACCTTATTCCCATTTCACGTAGGTCTAGTCTGGATTTTATCCCATCTTTAGTCTTACCTAGTATATTTAACAGAGTACCAATGATGCTATCACAGACATTTTTCTCAACGTGCATTACATCGATACAATGCCTGACTGTCAAAGAACTCCAATAAGGAAGATCCCAAAATATTGACTTCTTCTTGAATGAAGAATTGTCACTCCGTGTGGCCATACTACATTGTGATTTCTCACCAAATTGATTGACAATGTCTTTTACTCTTTCATAAACAACATCCCCTGGTATAGGTTTAGGTGCACTCCGTTCATCATTCCATCCATTGAATGCTTTGCACTTCCTACGATACGGATGGAATTTTGAAAGAAACCTTCGATGACCAAGATATACAGTCTTGCCACCATGTTTTAGTCTTATTGAATCAGTGTTTTCTTCACATATAGGACACACTTTAGCTCCTTTGACACTATATCCAGACAAATTCCCATATGCTGGAAAGTCATTAATAGTGCAAAACAACATAGCGTGCAAACGAAATGTCTCTCTTCCTGAAGCATCATAGGTCATCACACCTTCAGCCCAAAGTTTCTTTAAGTCATCAATCAGAGGTTCAAGATAAACATTGATATCATTTACGGGTTGTTTAGGGCCCGATATCAACAACGACAGCATAATGTACTTATCTTTCATATACAGCCAGGGAGGAAGATTGTATATAACAAGCATGACTGGCCAAGTGCTATGTTGGCTACTCAATGTCCCGTATGGATTCATCCCATCTGTACAAAGCCCAAGTCTTAGATTCCTATCTTCTTCACCAAATTTGGGGTACAATAGATCAATCTTCTTCCACTTTGGTGAATCAGACGCATGTCGTAGGATCCCATCATTATTTTTCTTAACATCTGCATGCCACCTCAAATTCTTCGCATCTTTCAGATTTGCAAACAAGCATTGAAACCGTGATATTATAGGTAGATACCACAACACCTTGGCAGGAGAACCAGTTCTGGACTCCCCGAAGTCGTCAATTTATATTGTGACGCACCACATTTTGGATGATCTTTCAAATCTACATAGTCCTTTTGAAATAATACACAATCATTCGGGCATGCGTGTATCTTCTTGGCCTCCATTCCCATTGGGCACAACATTTTCTTTACCTGGTATGTTTGAGATTGGCAGCTCGTTTCCTTCAGGAAGCATTTCTTTCAACAAAGTCAACAATGAAGTGAAGCTTTTGTTGCTCCATCTATTGTTAGCTTTCAACTTATACAATCTCAACATAGCGCTAAGCTTCGTAAACTTAGCACAGCCTGTGTATAACGGTATCTCAGCATCAAGCACAATGTTTCTAAAGATAGGAGGTGGATCGGTGTTCTTTACCCTACAACTATCCAGCATCGCATCAACGATGTCTACTGGAACTGGTTCGTTCACATCTACGTCATCGGAGGCAATTTCTTCTTCCACCCAAGCACTGCTATCGACATCTACTGGTTTCGAGTTTGAAATCTCTCCATGCCAGTGCCATTCTGTATAGCCTTGTACAATCCCATTGCACATGACATGACTTTTGATTTCCTCACCAGTGCTGACTTTCAAGTTGTTACCGCAATGCCTACATGGACAGTATAACCTATCTGTAGGTTTTTTCCTATGTTCCTCGGAAAATCTAATAAACTGATCAAGACCAGATATAAACTCTGGGGTGCAGCAATTGTGAATGGACATCCATGATCTATCCATTCTATGATCAAAGAGAAAACAAGTATATATTAGGACAAGATTAGGGTATACAATTACATCCTATCCAAGATTGTTCACTTTCTAGGCCAACAAACACATGTGATGTCATTCTTATATATAATAAATGTGTACCACCTATCCCATCCTTGAACACCTAATCTCACTAGTAAGTATATAATGTGTATTGGGTTTTCAAAAAAATTTCAGCAGCAGAATTAGGTCAAGCATTAGGATTAGAAGCACAAATATATGCAAGCAAAAGATTTGTTCATACCCTAGAATTTACATAAAGCATTACATATAAATTTGTTCATATCCTTACCAATAGCAAACACGGCCGTGGCTGTGTTGGCCTACCACGGTCGTGCTACCCAGCACGGCCGTGGTAGGCCAACATAGTCACGGCCATGTTTGCTGCATGTAGGTAAAAAGCTAGGGAGAAAGGCTACGGCTAATACCTGGAGAGCAGACCGAAGCTAGGCGGGCGTGAGCAGGGAGGAAGGAGCGGGCGGCGGCGGTGACGTAGGATGAAGCTAGGGTGGCGGCGACGTAGGACGAAGCTAGGGTGGCGGCGGCGACGTAGAGCAGCAGCACCGTCGGCGGCGACGGCGAGGCGAGGAAGCACAGGCAACGTCGGCGACGGCGAGAACCAGCAGGCAGCTAGCGGGCGATCGAGCAGCAGCTAGCGGGAGATGAAGACAATGAAACAGGAAAGGGGAACAGTTGCAATCGATCGTGGGTCTATTAAGTTCCTAAAGGCGTCGGTTATCAAATACAAATGACACCTAAAGTCTTCGGCGTCGGTTCCTCTTAAACAACCGACGTCCAATTAGACAAATTTTGCCCTAAATAATTTGGCGGAAACCATTATCGGCGTCGGTTATCATAGGATAACCGACACCTAAGCTTGAACTTTTCGCACAAATTTTCATCTTATATAGGCGTCGGTTTGATGGTAAAAAATTGACGCTGTATGTGACACTTTGGGGCCAAATTTTTTTTGCTCGAAAATTGGATTTCGCGGGCGATTTTAGGTGTCGGTTTTTTGTTACCCAGCCGACGCTGAATGCAAAGCGGTACCCGTGTCTTGACTATAGACGTCGGATGACCTACATCACCGATGTTGAACATTATAGGCGTCGGATTTCCTAAATAACTGATGCCCAGAAAAGTGACATCGAATGTTGTTTCTGTACTAGTGAGAAGTTCTAGTTGATCCATGTGGACGTCTTTAGATCCGAGGTGGCCTTTGCCCATCTCTAAGGAGGACAACGTTAACCAGCAGTCCATGACAAGAGGAGATATTGCAGATAATGATGTTCGAGTCTGTTGTTTGTGGAGGAGCAGTCATACGAGTCTCAGTGCAACCAAAACTACACATATACTGTCCAAGAGTGTGCATATACATCAATGAGGATAGTCACTGGACTTGATCCAGGACCAGTTATATCTTTGTTAGACCAACTTTTACATTGCATAGTTATTGACGTGATCCACTAGTTAATGAGAATTATGTCAGTAAAATTTCTATTTCCACTTCCTATCTGATGTCGTATTTTCCTTCAATTAATTATATTTTGAGATAATTGATAAGCTCAGATTTTTGGTTTTATCATATTTATTTATTTCATACGATGCAAAAATTTAAATTAGTTGAAGTGTACGTCTGACTAATCACCACATAAGAACCCAAACAAAATATTATATATATACATATTATATATATATATATATGTATGTATGTATGTATATGTATGTATGTATGTATGATATATATGCAA
This sequence comes from Alisma plantago-aquatica, assembly GCA_963693085.1. Classification (NCBI taxonomy): domain Eukaryota; kingdom Viridiplantae; phylum Streptophyta; class Magnoliopsida; order Alismatales; family Alismataceae; genus Alisma; species Alisma plantago-aquatica. The sequence goes on from OY856413.1 coordinate 1,118,792,845, forward strand.
ATTACATGTGTCGCCCTAAAAGTGAGTTTTGATGGTGGAAGTGTAGCATGGTCATGACTAATACCCTTTATTTATGCATTGTGGTTGTGTGTTTTATATCCCAGTTTGCGTACTGAGTCTCCCCCTTATATTCCCAATCTGAAAGTAATATTCTCTTCTACCTTTGTTCCCACTTGAGGTTTCTCAATAATCATGTAATAGTAGGATAGTTTACTTTATTGTTACGACAAAGAAGAAGACACTCCACACTAAGCCAACCAACCATCTTAGAGGCAAACCAACCAGATGGAGCACCGAGAAGGACCAAGGAGGATGAGCTGACCCGATCGACTAGCGGACCAGACCGATCGACTGTAGGATCCAGAAGATGGTAGACTAATGGCCAGAGTGAAGATCAACTGACTGGCCAGGAGCCAAGATGTCTAGTTCAAGGGTTGAACTGATCGACCCAGATTGGCAAGCACATATCATCCTCAACAATAGGATTCTGCATGTGATGTAGACCCTAGGTTGTGGTAATTCCTTGTGGCTCTAAGGAATTACATTAGAATGGCCATAACCATTATTTTTTATTTATTACATGTTTTCATTGTGGGTTATAGCATGTATAAGCTATGTACTATATATGTGGTGATTGGTTAATATATATATATATATATATATATATAATACAAAATCCCTCAATATAATTTTAAGTCTAAGATGCTTTCTGTTATAACCTCAATTTCCTGAGTATGTAATGAACAATGTAATTCTCTTTAAAAGAATAAAATAAATCTATTTTTTTTATTTGTGATGGATTTCGTGTGAAATGGCCTTGATTGATTTATGGTGGGCTTTGTTGGCCATTGAGCCCAATTGAAAAGAAAAGAGAAATAAAAAGGAAAAGAATTTGATTAATAAAAGGGAAATATGAGAAATTGAATTTTAAAAGAAGATAAAGGCAAATAGATATTCCCCAATGTGAGAATTCATGCCTTTAGGATTTCTTGAGGTCCAAGGGACCCAAAATAACAAGATAATGTCAAAGGGAAAAGAAATAACAATTAATTTGGATTAATTAAAGGGATAACTTGGGAGAGAAGGAAGACTTCTCATCCATTGGAATTTGTTCCCCAAATTTCGTGTAAAGATAGATAATGTCAAGACAAACGTTCCCTTAAAATTTGAGACAAAAAGGTGTTATGGTTTGGGAGATATCAATTTCTCAAGTTATCTCCAAAATTAAGCAATAATTGGGCAAATGAAAAAGGGTTTCCTTCTTATGTGATCGCGTGCTTTGAGGACCGTTGGATCTCAATCCAACGCTAGTCGCTCATCTTCTAAGTCCCACATGGACTGGGACATTGCAAGTCACAGGAGGAATTTTCCATCTTGATTTCTCATGATCTAGAGGATATGTCAGCCTGTTATTAGTCCCTATGGACTCAGGAGGGGAAACCGCGGAGTTTAATCCCTGGTTCGACTAGGTTTGGTCGCCGTTTTGGGAAGTACCCAATTCTCGCAAGCCTAACCTAGACCCTATATATAGGGGAGGGTTTGTGAGGGCTCCAGCACGCAAAACAATCAACCCATGACCTGAGGCTAGTTGTAAGGAGTGATTTCTTGCCTCCAATTGCCCGGTTCACCTTAACCTGCACCCCCGTTCCAGTGACAAACCCTGCCGTAGTCCGGCGAGTAGAGGAGGGTTGTGGTGCATTCTCGGCGGGCAATTGAAGACGTCGTCGAGTTTGACGAGGGGAGGTAGAGCTCCCTGACCGATTGGCGTGATCAAAGAAGGTCGATAGCCCAGAGTCAACTCCCGAGTTGACCACCGGAGCTACAGCGTGCTCGCGCAAGGTTGAAGAAGAAGAGAACTCACGGATTTACCAAATTGCCCCTCACCTCCTTCAATTGCGTCAAGGTTAGTTTGGACCTTTGTTTCTTTTGATCGCAAAGGAAAGACGCGTGTGATCCTGATCGCTGGATTTTAAGTGGACTAGCGGACCACGGATCAAACGATCCACGTTTTTCTGAAAAGTGCTACTAAATCAAATAAAAGGGTTTTCTTATAAAAAGCATAAATCTTGCTAGAAAACTCAGATGGGAAGAGTATATACATGAAAAGTGATCAGAAAAATACGAGGGATACATTAAAAATAGTTTGGGAACCAAAATTAGTATTGTTTTGCAAAAGTATCAAATTTGGATGGAAAAAGTATTAATTTGTCGTTAGAAACCCTAATTGTTGATAAAAGATAGATTTAATCTTGAAAATAAGTTAATTTGAGCATTATTAACATGATTAATGATTAAGATGGATTTTAATATGTTTTGATGATGGAATTGTAAGGTTTAGGGTTTTAAACCTAATATGTTGATTAATATGCTTAGATACCCTAAATAAGAGAAAAAGAAAAGAAAAGTACTTATAATCTGAAATTAGGGTTTCATGTTGGTAAAAGATGAACTTCGAATCTTTTGTGAAAGAAAGATGAAATAATTAGGGTTTGTAAATGATTTTATAAAATTAGGGTTTAAAGTAATAAAGATGAAGTGGAACCCTGATTATGATCAAAACCCTAAAAAAAGGGGCTAGTAACCCTAGGGCACGATTAGGCCTATTAAACTTGGATACCATGATCCGTGATAGAGAATATTGGATGTATATTCCAGGACTAAATTGTGTGCTTGCTTGCTTGATTTTGGATTACATGCTTGTTTGGATTAATTCTGCATTCAAGACAACTTGACAGGTATGTGGTTAATTACGATTAATCACATTAGTTTTCTTGAAGGTTTCTCAGATGGTTAATCACATTGATTGAAACTAAATAGTTGGGATGTTCATACTGCAATTATAAAGTCACTATGGTTATCACAATTATAAATATATGTGTATTCTTACACCTACATGCCACCCTGATGGAAGATGTCATAAAGGTCAGGCCCAAGAGGGTAGACCAATGGACACCATGAGAGGTGACCCCAGACACCAAGATCGGGAATGAGAAGGTGGTCTATGTTGCATGACTATGGGGCACCACGAGAGGTGACCCCCAGGCACCAAGCTCGGGATTGAGAAGGTGGCCTTAAGTCAATGGCAAAAGAGAAACCCTAGAGGGGTAATCCAGGGTTAGGACAAAAGCGATAGAGAATGACACATTGAAAATGTAATTTGGTTTGCTAAATTACCCTAATTGTGATAATTAAATTGTTAGCCATATTTGTGAAATTTTGGTTGTTCCCACATACCAGCATATTCCTATATGCTGACCGACGTTTTGTTTTTTGGCGTTTTAGGTAAAACAATTGAAAGAACAAATAGTAAAGTGACACATTGTGGAAATAAGAAATAAAGTGCAAGGAGGATTATATAGAATGAATCCATGTTGTGGATAGAATAGCTTACCAAAGTTTTAAAAAGGTATGCAAGGTTTTATTTTATACCAGTTTTTAGTTTAGTTGGTAAAATTTGATAATTGTTATTGATTATTTGTCAAACCTTTGATCCTGTTAATGGGGATAATGGCTCTGATCTCTTGGTCTCCCTTAATTGGGGGTTACTGGGAGGCGAGGTCATTACATTTGGTATCAGAGCATATGTTCCTCATCTAATCATTAATAATTATTAATTTTATAAATTCCATAGAACCGAGGGAGTTATTAGAGGATTTTCTAAAAGATTGAGGTGTCTAGAAAATGATCACATCCGGGGGCTGGCAATATTTTCCTTCGCACCGCTAGTCAGAATACGAGGACTCCCGGATTAGTGTGACTGCCTGGTCGAAGTCTCAGGATTTGACTCGAAATAAGATACCTTTAGGACTCTCTCATCTTGTTCATCCCTTCTCAACTCAAATTCTGTTAAGGACCTTAAGGATTAGGGTTTTCTCTCTTTTCCTCACCCTCTTCAGGCATGGGTAAAGTTGATAAGGTTTAAGGAATCCTCCACCAAATTAATGAAAAGCATGTAAATAAGATGTCATGGACATAAGCTTAATAGATTAAGCGCAACTAAATAATAGATACATGCTTAGGTCGTATGACATAAGTTGTCATGCCCTCTGGAGAGACCTGAGGCTAGACCTTCTTGTTAGGAGGATAAGTAAAGAGAGAGTTAGTCTTGGAGGTAGAGATCTCCATTAAGAGTAGAGACCGAGCACATCCTATGGGGATGATGTTAACCCTAACCCTAAGTGAAGGTTATAGAGAGAGATGACATGATGAGTCAGATGTCATGGTAGACCAGGTGTTTGGATAGACATGCCTTGGATGCCATATGGGCCATGAGAGAATGGATGATCGAGTACCTTTGGCGACCCAACCCTGGGAAGGGTCATGCATGTTAGAATGAAGGATATCTTCTTCATTGATGAGGTCGGAGAAGGACCTATAGAAACCCCATGAGCTTATATGAGCATGGCATAGTAGGCACTTAAGATACGTCAGTAGTGCAAGCAGTAGGTGGAAACCCTGGCCAGGAGAGTATGATGGGTAGCTTATGAGATAAGCATAAATCTTGAGCGAACATAAGTTGAACCTAGGCTTCACCCACGTAGAGGTATGCTTGTGAGCTTGATCCTCCATGGAGAAAAGACCTCTAGTAGTAAGGTTGGATGTGGAGTTAGCTCTAGAGAGAGAAATAAGGACCCAAGAAAAAAGGTTGGAAGCTTAGATTCCGAGATATGAGGAACTACGGAGGGTTGAGGATGATGTGACCTAAGTGGATGATAGTGGTTGCCTCATGCTTGACCCATGGAGGATGATGATATCTTGGTTGCCTTTAGAGGAACCAAACCCTAGAGAGAGGATGATGCCTCTGGCACCTATGTGCCTATGGTATAAGTGGTTATCTGTTGAGATGAGACAAAGAGTGCCTTAGACCCTGAGGAGGTTTAAGTAACCAGTTGTGAGGCATTATACCTAGTTGGTTGTCCTTGAGGAGGACTCAACTCTGAGGTGTTGCTCATATAAAAGGATCATGGGAGTACATGACATATCTTGGACATGCTGGATTCATGGTTAAGAGATTGAGCATGCAGTTGGGTACCCAAAGGTGAACCTAGGGTTCCTAGGCCTAAGAGGGGAAGTGGTGTACCTGATGCTCATGACGAGGTTTTAGTTTCAATAGATTTGAGCATGGTACTTCTCATGTTTAAAGGAAAGAGAAACTCCTTAAGTTTAAGGCAGGTTTGATGAATCCCGCCCACAGCTATGTTGATGACATGGGAAGGTATGATCTTGATCCAATGTTGAGGATGAGAACAAGTATGACCTAGCATGGTTTAGTAGGTGGTCTGCTTGTGCCTTAGTGGCTGTTGGGTTAAGCCTTCTCATGTGAATATAAACCCTAGGGATGTTTGTGACATGGTTGTCAAGAGTTGTAGTTTCCTCCCATCCTAGGAGAGGAACCCTTTGGTAGGGTGTGTACCAGTTTGTGGGTTTTGTAGAAACCTAAAGAGGTCTCATAGGATCATGAGAAGCTAAGTGAAAAGTACATGGTATGAGAATGAACCTGTAGACCCATATATAATCATCTCTAAGTGCATATGAATGTGTTACCATGGAGGTAACCGGTATGGGGCCTGACTAAGGTAGGCAGGTTGCCATGACCCTATGAAAGGATGGGAGTCAGCCATGAGTGCAGAGAGAGAGAAATGATGAAGGCTTGGGTAAGGTTCTGAGTTGAACATGTACTATGCTAGAATCCTAAGTCTATCCTAGGGTCAGGTAGGGATAAGACCGATGGAAGTAGGAGTTGCCTAATTCCCTAGTTGCACATGACCATAGGGTCGGGAGGTAACAACTATCATTGTTTGAGGGTCATGGGTTAGGAGATTGATCACCTTCATGAACTCATGGGAACCAAAGGGCAGATGAGTAGGGCACTCTCGGGATGCATGAGGGAAGAGGGATGACCCCAAAAGTGCCAGCACCCTATAGACCCAGAGGAGATGACCAAGGATTGTGTGTAAACCCCAGTAGGTTCGAGACCAGTTTTCCATGGAAGTAATTTTTGATATCATGATGTAGAGACATAAGTTGCACGTTTCAACTTAGATTTCAAGGTGTACTAGCAAGGTGGGATGTACCATCTCTACTCTTGGAACAGGAAGAACTCTGTATTTGGACTGTAGCCAAATGCTTATTTCCTCGTGGTATGGGAGTGAGAGATAGGACAGTACGCATGCCTTACACCAAGGATAAAAGATGATGTGAGTTGGAACATTGCTATGAGGTATGAGGATAGAGATGATAACATACCCTTATGGAGTGAACGATACATGGATGGTTTACAAATAGTAAGAGGAATAAGGGGGTTTCTAGTAGAAACTATGTGGAATTTTGCAAATTATGCAAGGTTGAGTTTGATCACCATAAGGATGAACTCAGAGTTTCTTGATGAAGATAAACTTAGAGTTTGAGATGATAAGTAGAATACATGGAGGTGTATGACTTCAACAATACTTAAACACCTGAGGATGAGAAGTGGTAATGAATGCTCTGGTTGAGATATAGCTGCCTAGTTTAGCTAGAGACTAGAAGAAGTTGAGGTTGTTAGGCTAACCTTAAGTTGGGAAAAGAGATAAGTTTTGCTAACACTCAGATATATCAATGGTGGTTGATCAAGTTAATGGTTGTTTGGTTAGTCAGCCTAGCCCTTGATGTAGTGAAAGGATGGTTGTAGAACCTCATATGCACTTCTTTGGAAAAGAAGGTGAGGAAACCCTGGTTAGAGTGGTTTAGGGATTCTGAGGAATCAACCTTGAAGAATCATAACATACATGAGATCATGATTTTAAGTTCATCATACACTGTGGTACTATGAAGATAGTAAGTGACAGTAGTACTTTGGATACCTAAGATGAAGTTACATGTGGTATGGTGCCATGCATGACAAGAGGTGAAGGACGAACACCAGTAACTCAGTGCATTGATATGAAGGATAAAGAGAGTTCCCGAGAGGGAATGGGAGTTCATCACTATGGATGTTGTGGTAAGTCTCCCCTTGACCAGGGAAGGTCAAGATGCAATGTGGGTTATGGTAGATCGCCTTACCTAGATGACATGAGAAAGAAAGAGTATTGTCAAGGGACAGATCGGGTTGAACTACTTATAAGAGAAAGAGATGGTTCAACTGCACCATGATGTGAGTTCAAAAGTTCTTGAGTATAACCTAAGAGTTCACTTCCATGAGGTGGAAGTAGATACATGAAGGACTCAATGATAGTATAGTTTATCACTCCTAACTAATGGTTAGTGCAATCCAGACTAGAGGGTCTGAGGAGAGCATGTGTTCTCATTCAGGGTGATAAATGGAGACAGTTCTTAAGATGTGATGTTAACCACCATAGCCTTTATCGGGATGCAAGAAGTTCTATAAGGAGGTTGTGTCGGCTACCACTTCATTAATATGATGTTGGTGAAGGAGGCCTCGTGAAGGTCAGAAAAGAACCACATTGTGTGTAGATGAAGTCGCTTTAATCGTGCAATGGCTGAGAGAGAGCCCAGAGGCGACATGAGTCATGAGCTGATGCAAAGCAGACTGACATGCAGTTCACTGTGGGAGAATATGTGATGTGAAAATCTGACTCCTCTAAGCTACAACTGAGAAAGCTGAGCCCCCGATATGTGGGTCCATTTGAGATGGATAGGTGGATATGGTTGTGTTTAACCTTACCCCTGAGGATAACATGATGTATAATGTGTTACATGAGTCTGATCTAGAGCACTATGTGAGGTACCTAAGCCCTATGATGAGCCCTGAACCTATTCAGCTTTTTGAGAGGCTGAAATATCCTGAGTCACCTATGAGGGTATGATATACCAAGGTAAGAAAGAACTCGGATGGAAGAATGTGAGATGATCAAGGTTCTTGGGAAGTACCATGGAGAGGATGGGGCCACATGGGAGCCATGATGTACATATGAAAGGCTTATCCTGTTTGTTTGTTTGCTTGATGGAATTTTGAGGGCAAAATTTCTATAAGGAGGGGAGGATGTTATAACCTCAATTTCCTGAGTTTGTAATGAACAGTGTATTCTCTTTTAAAGAATAAAAGAAATTTATTTCTTTGATTTGTGATGGATTTCGTGTGAAATGGCCTTGATTGATTGATGGTGGGCTTTGTTGGCCATTGAGCCCAATTAAAAAGAAAAGAGAAATAAAAAGGAAAATAATTTGATTAATAAAAGGGAAATATGAGAAATTGACTTTTAAAAGAAGATAAAGGAAAATAGATATTCCCCAATGTGGGAATTTGTGCCTTTAGGATTTCTTGAGGTCCAAGGGACCCAAAATAACAAGATAATGGCAAAGGGAAAAGAAATAACAATTAATTTGGATTAATTAAAGGGATAACTTGGGAGAGAAGGAAGACTTCTCGTCCATTGGAATTTGTTCCCCAAATTTCGTGTAAAGATAGATAATTTCATGACAAACGTTCCCTTAAATTTTGAGACAAAAAGGAGTTATGGTTTGGGAGATATCAATTTCTCAAGTTATCTCCAAAATAAAGCATTAATTGGGCAAATGAAAAAGGGTTTCCTTCTTATTTGATCGCGTGCTTTGAGGACCGTTGGATCTCAATCCAACGCTGGTCTCTCATCTTCTAAGTCCCACACAGACTGGGACTTTACAAATCATAGGAGGAATTTGCCATCTTGATTTCTCGTGATCTAGAGGATATGCTAGCCTGTTGTTAGTCCCCATGGACTCAAGAGGGGAAACCACGGAGTTTAATCCCTGGTTTGACTAGGTTTGGTCACCATTTTGGGAAGTACCCAATTCTCGCAAGCCTAACCTCGACCCTATATATAGGGGAGGGTTTGTGAGGGCTCCAATGCACAAAACAATCAACCCATGACCTGCGGCTAGTTGCAAGGAGTGATTTCGTGCCTCCAATTGCCCGGTTCACCTTAACTTGCACCCCTGTTCCAATGACAAACCCTGCCAGAGTTTGGCGAGTAGAGGAGGGTTGTGGCGCATTCTCAGTAGGCAATTGAAGACGTCGTCGAGTTCGATGAGGGGAGGCAGAGCTCCCTGACCAATTGGTGTGATCAAAGGAGGTCGATAGCCCAGAGTCAACTCTCGAGTTGACCACCTGAGCTACAGCGTGCTCGCGCAAGGTTGAAGAAGAAGAGAACCCGTGGATTTACCAAACTACCCCTCACCTCCTTCAGTTGCGTCAAGGTTAGTTTGGACCTTTGTTTCTTTTGATCGCAAAGGCATGGTGTGCGCGATCCTGATCGCTGGATTCTAAGTGGACCGGCGGACCACAGATCAAACGATCCACATTTTTCTGAAAAGTGCTAATAAATCAAATAAAAGGGTTTTCTTATAAAAATCATAACTCTTGCTAGAAAACTCGGATGGGAAAAGTATATACATGAAAAGTGATCAAAAAAATACGAGGGATACATTAAAAATAGTTTGGGAACCTAAATTAGTATTGTTTTGCAAAAGTATCTAATTTGTATGGAAAAAGTATTAATTTGTGGTTAGAAACCCTAATTGTTGATAAAGGATAGATTTAATCTTGCAAATAAGTTAATTCAAGCATTATTAAATTGATTAATGATTAAGATGGATTTTAATATGTTTTGATGATGGAATTGGAAGGTTTAGGGTTTTAAACCTAATATGTTGATTAATATGCTTAGAAACCCTAGATAAGAGAAAAAGAAAAGAAAAGTACTTATAATCTGAAATTAGGGTTTCCTGTTGCTAAAAGATGAACTTAGAATCTTTTGTGAAAGAAAGATGAAATAATTAGGGTTTTTTAAATGATTTTATAAAGTTAGGGTTTAAAGTAATAAAGATGAAGTGGAACCCTAATTATGATCAAAACCCTAAAAAAGGGGGCTAGTAACCCTAGGACACGATTAGGCCTATTAGACTTGGATACCATGATCTGTGATAGAGAATATTGGATGTATATTTTAGGGCCAAATTGTGTGCTTGCTTGCTTGATTCTGGATTACTTGCTTGTTTGGATTAATTCTGCATTCAAGACAGCTTGACATGTATGTGGTTAATTATGATTAATCGCATTAGTTTTCCCGAAGGTTTCTCAGATGGTTAATCACATTGATTGAAACTAAATTGTTGGGATGTTCATACTACAATTATAAAGTCACTATGGTTATCACAATTATAAATATATGTTTATTCTCGCACCTACATGCCACCCTGATGGAAGATGCCATAAAGGTTAGGCCCAAGAGGGTAGACCAATGGACACCATGAGAGGTGACCCCAGACACCAAGCTTGGGAATGAGAAGGTGGTCTATGTTGCATGACTATGGGGTACCATGAGAGGTGACCCCCAGGCACCAAGCTTGGGATTGATAAGGTGGCCTTAAGTCAATGGCAAAAGAGAAACCCTAGAGGGGTAATCCAGGGTTAGGGCAAAAGTGGTGGAGAATGACACATTGAAAATGTAATTTGGTTTGCTAAATTACCCTGATTGTGATAATTAAATTGTTAGTCATATTTGTGAAATTTTGGTTGTTCCCACATACCAGAATATTCCTATATGCTGACTGATGTTTTGTTTGTTGGTGTTTTAGGTACAACAATTGAAAGAACAAACAGTAAAGTGACACATTGTGGAAATAAGAAATAAAGTGCAAGGAGGATTAGATAGAATGAATCAAGGCTGTGGATAGAATAGCTTACCAAAGTTTTAAAAAGGTATGCAAGGTTTTATTTTATACTAGTTTTCAGTTTAGTTGGTAAAATTTGATAATTGTTATTGATTATTTGTCGAACCTTTGATCATGTTAATGGGGATAATGGCTATGATCTCTTGGTCTCCCTTAATTGGGGGTTACCGGGAGGCGGGGTCGTTACACTTTCTATAAGAAGCACACATGAAAAGTTTGATCGACCAAGCGTGGGCATGCCCTAGCATGGTGCGTCGTCATCTCGTAGAAGTGTTATGGTAGATATGTGGGTCTGCTCTAGAAGGATGCATATTCTATCATGTTGGTTTGTGAGTTAGGAATAACTGGGTGACCCTAATAGGATTGAGTACCTAGAAGCATAAAGATGAATTATGGCAAGGAGTTGTGCATACAATCTATCCAAGAATTGTATAAAATACAATTGGCAAATGTTTCCTACCTTAATAATTGGCCATGAACGCCAACGTTGGTTGGGTATAGACTGAATTATTTTGGATCTTGGATCACTAGAAGATTATATATTGCAATCTTATAAATTTTTAGTAAGGGCTATCAATTTGAAATTGTTAATTGAAGGCCTAATTAATATCAACTTTTCAAATCATATCAAATCAAAAAGGGTTTTTGACAAATGCAAATTTTTTCTTGTAGAATCAAATGGAAAACACTTCAATCATCGTGATCGGATGAACTAAATGAGATTTATTTCCATAACTGGTTCATGACCTTAAGAAGTGTTTTTCATGATCTTGAAACACCAGTGCCAATATCCACTCCATATTCACCTAAGACTGACATGGATTCTTCTTTGAAGAATGCCAATGATGTTGTAGACATCGAGAACCTTATGCTTGGATGTATGAACTATGAGTTGCATAAACAACATGATAAGCATGAAACATATAATGTCTCTAAGGGGCTATTTGAGTGCAAACTAACAGAGGGAGATCCAGTAGAGCCTCATGTACTCAATATGATTGGGCATGTGGAGCATCTAGAGAGACTAGGATTTTCTTTAGGACAAGAGTTGGCAACGGATACGATTTTGCAATCGTTGTCTAAATCATATAGCCAGTTTATCGAGTGTAATCACTTGAGTAACATGGATAGATTGTTGTAAGGGTTGCGTGACATCTTGATAAGTGTCAAAGAACAAATGACTATGGACAAATATGTGATGATGATCAGCATAGTTGATTCAAAGGGAAAAAGAAAGGCCAAGAAGCATTATGTGGCTAAGCTAAAGTCTAAATCTTCTACACTCAAAATAAGGAGAAGGATAGGGAACCTAGGAAGATGAAGTAAGGGATTGACATATCTACTTCTGGTATATACGTTATTGAGGTTAACTTTACTACTTCTACATCATGAGTACTAGATACTGGATGTGGATCACACATTTTCTCAAATGTGAAGATTCTAAAAAGAAGACCTTTAGAGAAAGGTGAGGTGGAACTGTGAGTTGCAAATGGCACAAGAGTTGCGATTAGCACAGTTGGAACCTATAAGTTATCTCTACCAAGTGGGATTGTAATAGACTCAGAGAACTACTATTATGTACCTGCCATTAATAGGAACATCATATCTATATCTTGTTTGGACATGAACGGATTTAGATTTCTTATAAAGAATGGAAGATGTTCTATTAGTAAAGATGGGATCTTTTATGGCAGTTCTCCAATGTCTTATGGTATATACTTGATAGATCTAGAGAAAAGTGTATATAATGTAAATACCAAAAGACAAAAACTCAGTGACTCAAATCAAACATACCTTTGGCATTGTCCTCTAGGGAACATAAATGAGAAACGCATATCCAGACTCTATAAAGATGGTTATCTAGAATCTTTTGATTTTGAATCAATAGAGACATGTGAATCTTGTTTGTTGGGCAAGATGACCAAGAATCCCTTCACTAGAAATAGTGAGAGGGCTAGTGATCTTTTAGGACTCATACATATTGATGTATGTGGCCCTTTTAGAACAAATGCTAGAGGTGGGTTTCAGTACTTCATTACCTTCACTGATGACTTCAATAGGTATGTCTATGTTTACCTAATGAAACATAAGTTAGAAAGTCTTGAAAAGTTCAGAGAGTTTATGAATGAAGTACGGAACTAGGTTGGTAAAATTATTAAGGCACTTCATTCTGATCGAGGTGGAGAATACTTAACCTAAGAGTTTGAAGATCTTCTGAGAGCCTATGGTATTGTATCACAATGGACTCCATCTGAAACACCATAGCATAATGGTGTATAAAAAAGAAGGAATCACACCTTGATGGATATGGTGAAATCTATGATGAATTTTGATGATCTTCCGACTTCCTACTGGGGGTATTCTCTTGAAACCACTAGGTTTACATTTAACCAAGTACCGTAAAAATCGGTTCAAAAGACACCATATGAGATATGGTATGGGAAACGTCTGGATGTGTCTTTTATGAAGATGTGGGGGTTTGAAGCTTATGTCAAGAAAATGTTTCTTGAAATGCTCAGGCCCAAATCAGATAAATGCTATTTTTTTTATATCCTAAGGAAACTAGGGGATACTACTTTTATACTCCATCTGACAACAATGTGTTTGTTGCCAGGACCGGTATATTCCTTGAGAAGGAATTTATTTCCAAATGAATCAACGAGAGGAAAGTAGAACTCAAAGAGGTTCAAGACCAACAAGAAAACATTGAACCAATTGAGGTACAGGAGGAACAAGGGGATTCACAAGGTGTTGTGGAATCTCAAATTTCTCAAGTAACACAGGGACCTTGTCGATCTAGTAGGACACGCCTTGAAATTGAAAGATTTGGATATCTTGTGACTTAGGAAGGCAGTGAGTTGGTCATAGATGATGAGCCAACAATCTATCTAGAAGCTATTAATGACCAGAGTCTGAGAAATGGCTTGAGTCCATGAGATCTAAGATGGAATCCATGTATACCAACTAGGTATGGACCTTGGTGGAACCACCTGAAGTAACCCATAGAGTGCAAGTGGGTCTTCAAGAAGAAGACATACATGGATGGTAAAGTACAAACCTATAAGGGTAGATTGGTAGCAAAAAGGGTTTCAAACAAGTTCAAGGTGTTTACTATGACGAAACCTTTTCTCCAGTGTCCATGGTTAAGTCCATCAGGATCATGCTTGCCATTGTAGCTTATCATGACTATGAGATTTGGCATATGTATGTTAAAACTACATTCCTTAAGAGGAATCTTCTTGAAGATGTGTATATGGCACAACCTGAGGGTTTTATCACTCCAAAGGATGTAAATAAAGTTTGTAAGCTACAAAGGTCAATCTATAGATTGAAGCAATCATCTCAGAGCTAGAATCTTCATTTTGATGAAACAATCAAAGAGTTTGGCATTATTCAAAATGAAGATTACCCTTGTGTACAAGAAGGTTAGTGGGAGCATGGTTGTATTCCTCATATTGTATGTGAATGACATACTATTTATGGAGAATGAAATCCCTACTTAACAAAAGGTAAAGACATGGATAGGAAATATGTTCTCTATGAAAGACTTGGGAGAATCATCCTACATCTTGGGGATAAAGATCTATAGAGATAGATCAAGAAGGCTTCTTGGACTAAGTTAGAGAACATACATTGACAATGTGTTGAAGCGGTTCAGCATGGAGAACTCAAAGAGAGGAAACCTACCCATGCTACATGGAATTGCCATCTCTAAAGTTTAATGTATCAGTTCCTGTGAAGAAAGCGAACACATGAGTTTGATTCCATATGCATCAGCAATTGGATCAATCATGTATACAATATTGTGTACCCATCTAGACATCTCGTATGCCTTGAGCATGATGAGAAGATATGAGTCAGATAGGGGTGATTCTCATTGGACAGTCGTGAAGAACATCCTCAAGTAGTTAAGAAGAACTAAGGATCTGTTCTTGGGCTACGACAAAGAGGATGAGTTGGTGGTAATAGGTTATATCAATGCAAGATTCCATACTGATGAAGATGATTACAAATTGCAACTAGGATTAGTGTTTTGTTAAACAATAGAGTTGTAAGCTGGAAGAGTTCCAAGAAAGAGACAGTTTCCAAATCTATAGTAGAGGTTGAGTATATTGTTGCATCAAATGCATCAAAGGAGGTTGTATGGATCAAGAATTTCATTTTAGAACTTGGGGTCATTCCAAGCATCAACGATGAATCAATATATAATATGAAAACAATGGAGCTATTGCACCAGCTAAGGAACCTATATTGCATCAGTTCTCAAAGCATACACAAAGGTAGTTCCATCTCATACAAGAGATTGTACAGTGAGGAGATGTAAAGATTTGTAGAGTACCAACTAAGAACAATATTACTGACCCCATGACAAAGGAACTTTTGCAGCATAAGCATGATGGTCATGTTAGGTCACTCGGGATAAGATTCATCGGTGATTGGCTCTAAGTACAAGTGGGAGTATGTTGGTATGTATACCCAAAGAGACAATCATATGATGATTGTAATGGCATAACTTGTAAATGATTTGATTAATAATAAAGTCAAGCTTCCAATTCATTTTGTTTTTTCCTTTATGAGATAATGAAATAACATAATAAATTTCTAGAGAATGATAATTACTCAATGACATATGTCTTCAGGTTGAGAACCTGAATAATGAGATAATACGGATGTTAAAAGTATATGCATTATTGTTATGTCCCTGATCGGTTGTTATTGTGGAAGGTAAATAGACAAAAATAACACATAAGAGCAGAGTGTGAGTTGGTTGATGACAGAATCTCATTAGTCATGATATGGAGATATCAAACCAAGCACACAGATACATATTAGAGAACAATGTATCAGACAGACCCATCATTAGAGTGACACATGGAAACATTAACTAGGTAAGTTAGAATCACGGCTTACAGTGATGGTGGTGTTTGTAGATCTTAAACCTGAAATCATTAAAATCATAACATGTCATTTGGTATGCTTTGACATCATCAAACGCAATCCTTAAATAAGGGTTTTCATAAAGGTAATGATCGGGTGACTGTGAAACATGGGGACTGACGGTGAGGGATAGAGATGGGATTTGTCTATCTTACAAGAATATGATATCCAAGGCCTCTTGATAAGTGAGATTGGGAAATGCATGGCCATGATCTTGTGAGCCAATATGTGATATTGAGCTTACATGTATCTCAGACTATCAGCTCTAGTTCAAGGAATAAGATTGAATGATAATGAGGATGACTACTTCATGCCTCTAGTTCAATATGGATATCAGTGACAAAGGAACTATGCAAACACTATAGCACCATACACATATTGTAGGTTGAAGTTATTCTCCAACTTTCCATTTACTTGGGTAGTAGTGATGTGTGACTAGGCACTACACATTGCCTATGATATCATAAGTTGTTATGGACATTCACTGCCATTGTAATATGGGACCTATCGAGCTAGACACATAGGAACTCATCTAGAAGAGGAGTTTAATCTTGAATGATGATTGAATTGATTACTAAAGTGTTTAGGTATTCGATTCATGCAATACATCAGCTGGATACACTACCAAATAATCAGCTCATAGAGTGAGATGGGCATCTAGAGTGCCAACCGGTCATCTCAAGGGTTGAGATGGGCATTTGGAGTGTCAGGCTGGTTGAAACTGAAATTGGCTAAGTTCTTCTCAAACTGAGGTGAGAACTGACTGGTTCATTCCATTGAACTGACTGGCTCAGCTAGGATCACTAGACGACTGTATGGGTGAGTGAGACAACCATCTCACATGAGTGAGATTGCTCAGTTTGTGGAAAATTTGATTGCATCAAGGAATTAGTGTTTAGGCCATGGTGTGCATTAATTGGATTCAAATTGTCAATTTCATATATGATTGGGAAACTATGAAACAACCATCTCATGCTGTGAGATGGCTGTCTCACATGCCAGATGACCGTCTGGGTTACTAGACAACTGTTTGGGTGTTCACATGTTGTGAAAATTTAAGATCTTCCGCTCTCTTCCACTCCTGCACATATTGAGAACCCAGACCCAAACCCCTCCTATAAATAGAGGGGTATTGGGGGCTTCCCAGAACACAACACAAGCAATTGAGAATTAGTTGCTCTGACAATTTTTGTTTTCTATGGTTGTGGTAATCAAGAGATCCCAATCAAGTCCTACCCCACTAGGGAGGGATAGCAAGGGAGAGAACAACTGAGGATCATTATTGAGGGAGAGTAGGTTGGTGACAAGTACACCAACGGGAGGGACAACTCCTTCCTATTTTTTATAGCAGTACGATAGGAGTTCTAGTTGGTATGTGTGGACTTCTCTAGAGGCGAGGTGGCATTTTCCCGTTGCAAAGGAGTACAATGTCATCCAGCAATCCAGGACTAGAGGAGATGATGTAGACAATGATGTTTGAGTGTTTTGTCTGTGGAGGAGTAATCAGATGAGTCCGAGTGCAACCAGGGGTTGCATAGAAGAGTGCACATCTACATCTATGAGGATTGTCACTGGACTTGGTCCAGGGCCAAGTATATCTTCATTAAACCATCCTTTGTATTGCATAGTTATTGACACAATCCACTGGTTAATGGGAAATATGTTAGTAAAAATTTTGTTTATGCTACCTATTTGATGTCATATTTCCCTACACCAAACACATAGGTACTTGTTACATACAAGTGTACTGGACAAACCCACTTTTATTATGATATATGGATGTTAGAAATGACATGCAAAATCATATTTCAATGTGACTGTTGGGAATGTCCTTGTCTGGTAGGGGGATATGCAACCATCAACCAAGTATAAGGTTCATACTCATGCACATACATCCAAAAGCTAAGCTAAAATACAAAAAAAAACAAGGAACAATGTATATTATGGATAATATCCTATATGTTGGCCATAGGTGTCATGGTGATGTATACAGGAACTAGTCTATATCACTTCCCATTCATCCTTGTGTGGATCCATTGACTAAGTAATAGGTAGAAATTAGTCTATATTATCTATTCTAGGCTTCTAGTTATGGTTGTTTTGTGAAAAATTTAGAACCCTGTCATGGCAGAGAGATGTGAGGTCACAACAATGATGACATGTCATTTACTATACTTTAACACTACTCAACGAGCATCTCAAACATCAGTATGTTTGTCCCCATACAAAGTCATATAAGTGGTGTGGCCAATGGATGAAGCACATATAGAAAATCAAACCACAAAGCAGATTTGGTTTGAATATGTGGGCACACAGAGCCTTATACGGTCGTTTGAGCATCGACTTTTAGTTGGGTTTTGTAATATTTTTATACCCTCTAAACCCCACTCTTCTGATAGCAAGTGATGCACTTGATTTGCACAGAGATAAGAAAATACTTAAGTTATGGTACTCTCTTAATAACTCATCCATAAGCACGTGATTAAGTACATAGTATAGATAGTGGGAAGTACGAGGTTGAATCCATAGGAGTAGGGAAGGAACTAGAGCTAGGTATTTTATTTTAGGTTCCTCATATAGAGGTTAGGGTTTTAGGATTTAATTGTGGTTTGAGTTAAACTAAGTGTGAAACCAATCAAGGAGAGAAAGAATAAATCTGAGTGAAATCTAACAATTAGGACTAGCAAATTACACAAGAGAGCAATTAGCACTAACTAAGAAAAAGCAATTCTAATCAACACTGGAAAGGTAATTAGCTGAGAAAGAGAAGCTAACACTACTCTAGGAAATTTACCAATAAAAAACTATCAAAAGAAACTAAATGCAAGAACTAATTACTCTAGAAAAAATGAACTAACATAAACAATAATTTAACTAAATAAGAAAAGACAACTAGCTAGAAAGAGGGCAAGTTAGGTTTCTAGCAAGTAATTTGGATAGTAGGTGGATTTGAAAAACATCACATGGGAATTTGGAAAGTTGAAAGCATATCATGAAGATCGTGGTCACCGACACAAGCATGGCGTCCAGCGACCACCATGGTCATGGTAGCCCCCATGGGCTTGGGAAGGGTGCACTTCTACCAGCATTGACGACTCCATGATGTTTGTGGCACCTGCTGCGGTTGTGCTACCTTCACCTCCTCTCACCTGTAGCCATTACCACAGTCATTATGTGGCCTGACCCCACCAAAATTTTCACATAATCTCCTTATTCCACCACGACCCCACCCCTAGTCTAACCTACACCTCGTAAACACCCATGGGCATGGTGGTGATCCGGTGATCCACTCCAGCCCTAGCTCCCTCCTCCTACCACCATCCACCATCAATCCACCTCCCTCACCTCCAGCATACACTTAATTACCATTTCCACCTAACAATCTCCACCAAACCACCCCCAACTCCATTTCTTCCACCACTATCACCTCCACCTTTGTCACACTGAAAACTTCCAAAATACGACCTTCCTCACCTAAAACTCATATCCAATGAACCTATCACCCCTACCACACCTCCATGAATCACTTACATCCCTCTTCTACCTCTAATGCACCCCTCTTCCACAAGTCCAAAAATCACAGCTCTAATATCCACCCCACCTCCACACCATGAAGGGAATAGGAAAGGTTGTGAAGAAGGGAGCTCAAAAAAACCTCGAGGTAATCACTGGGGGCAAGGTGCAGACCAAGAAAGCATCCTCCAACTTCTCCTTCCATTACACACTCCATCACCTTCAAACTCAGTCTCCGCCTCACTTTGTCGATGAGCATCCATAAGCGACTCCCGCACCTGCTCATTAGGGAGTCACCACACCATCGACGTCATGTATGGGGAGGAGGAAGAAGAGGCATCATAGACAAATGTTGATGACTTGATTGACTCCTTATAATTGGAGGTCGCCACCCACCCAAAGATATGTAAGGGGATTTTTGCCCCCTCTTCTTCTCACACTCCGCCTCACCCTACGCCATCCCACCACTCCACATCTTTAGTAATTGAAAGGTTGCAGCAGAAGCCACGATCCCACAGGCAGCTAGTGATTGAGGAAGAAGAGGATGCATAAGAAGGAAGCATGAACAAAGAATATCTATGAATCTTGATACAAGTTCGGGATCACAATCATATATGGTTGAGGAAGAAGATGAAGACATAGATGATGAGGAACTGAGTCCAGAGCCAGTTGATATTGTGGCTATGCTTGAGACAGATAGATTGAAAGGGATGTAAGATCCTCGAGGGAGTATCCTATGGGAGAGGGAGAAAGATAAAGATCAAAGTGACCCCCCTCTACCCTGAGTACATGACAAGAAGAGTCATTGCAACCAGGTATGCATGCCAACATGTGATGGATGCACTAGAAATTAGATAGCAAATGGTGAATGACTTGTATAGATGTGGATTGTATTGGGTGCTCTATGATGCACAAGACACTTATGTTGATTTAATGCAACAATTCTTTGAAACATTGTAGGAAGTCAAGTACAGAGGCAAGGAAGCAATCAGATTTTTGTTGCAAAATCAGTTACATACAATCACATAATCAAAGTTTAATAGCATTTTTTCCAGGGATCCTAAAGAACGAAAGTTTCTTGATCAAGGATGCATTGAGAGAGAGGCAGATATAAATTATTTATCCTTATGGTATAGCATGATAGGGAAAAGAAACTCTACATCTGGAAAGTTAACACCATTGTTGGCCGTTGTGATAACGAGGGAAGCTTCTCACAAAAAGATCTTTTTGTGTTGCATGGGGTAATTAAAGGAAATTATTACAACCTAGAGTCACCTCTCATTGATCATATGAGGTCAATTTCATACAAGAGCAAATAACCTTTTATCATGGGAGGATTGGTGACCTTCATAGATAAATTCGTAGGATGTGATGTGACAACGCTTACCAAAGTTGAGGGAGCAAAGTTTGTGGATTTGAAATACTTAGTCACGACGGGCAAACATACCGGCCAAAGCGCTCTCGCCCGATACGGTCATGATGGGGTGCCACCCTCTCGGGCGACACACCGTGACGGGTGATTCATATCAGACTCAGTATCGTGTCGGGCTAGAGACTGCTTAGGGTGTCGGGTTACTCGTATCAGGTGCCCTTGTTGGTCGATATCGGGCTGCTGCGGTGACCGGGGTAGATTCTAAGTGAACCATTCCCGCCCTCTCGGGTCGGAGAAGTGCTCACCTAGTATCGCCCGGTGCACCTCTGGGACGCGACACGCTAGCTCCAGGTGCTTTCCCAAGTTAGCTTTCATGAAATTCCAACCCGTCCCATCAGAGTCCTGTAGCTGCTATTTATAGGCAGTGGTTGGGAGAAGTTGTGGTTCTCCAGGCGCCACGTGTCCTCCATGATCTCTATCATTGCATATTTAGGGATTCCCGATATGTGTGTCGCCTGGCACAAGGGTGTCGGGCTGTAAGTGTGTTGGGTGTCGTGACGAGTGGGCACCTGCTGGTGGGTGGCTTGTCTCGCACGACACGTTTCAGTAGTCGTGGCGAGTACAGTTCCCTGTCGGGTAAGTGGCGTATCGCCTGTCAGATCCTCCTTGCACGGCACCCATGTGTCGTGCGGTAGTGTATCGTGCTACCATATGTCGGGCAGTGAGTGTGTCGACCGACTGGTAGGAGGGCCGATGTAGGTAGAACACGTTCATGGGTCGGGACGGGCCTTTTTGCTGATGAATGAGTCGAAAAATGAGGAAAACTCTACAAAAGATGATAAAATTGAGTTAAGAGCGTAGCGTGGCCTGTTTATTCAAAAACATGACAAAAAGGAGAGGAAAACAGTTTAAAAGGGGAGATTTGACAGCGAAATAAGGGCCAAAAACATCACAAATTTTGGTGTTATCAACTCCCCCAAACTTAGCATTTTGATTGTCCTCAATCAATCTTTAAAACTTTGTTTGTGATGCTTCTTCTTAACTGGTATAGTTTTCAGACCATGGGTTTGAGCGAGTATTGAGATGTCTTTAAAGAGGATACTACCCGACCACAAACAACAGACTTTGCATTTCCTGCCTTATTTAAGTAAAAAATTTCTCTATAGCTTCGGTGAGACTTGGGTGCATGATTTTGAAGTTAGCTTTCACACCAAACAACTTTTGTAAACAGAAAGTTGTGTGTTTGGGTAGGCTTAAGGCTTTTTGGGTTTTTTTATTTTCCGTCAGTCCATCTAGGTACAGGTCTGTTAGCGGGCGAGTGGTCTCTGCAGTCCAAGCCAGTTGGCTTTAGAGTAGTGATTTCACATCATACGTACCACTGCCCCAGATCTACCATGCCTAAAGATGGGTACTTTTAGAGCACAAGTGTGTAATTTTTTTCTTCATTTGGCACAACTCTCATGCTTTTATTCACTCTCATAAGGCTATTCTCTCTTTTTGGGATTTTTGTTGGGTAAGGGAAAACAAGAGAAAAAATTTGCTGTTTGGGCAGTTTTTTCCTTCTGCATACACGTCTCTTAGCTGTTGCGAGATTGTTTTTTGAAAAGAAAAAAAATTGGCGTGGAAATTCGTAGTCTTTTGTTGTTTGAGGCTACATTTTCAAAAAGACATAACAAAACATGTACCTCTTTGGACACATTGAAAACAAACTGGCAAGAAGTCGTATCATGTTTTTACTATACAGTGTTTTTGTACAGAATAAGCAAACTTTTTAGCGAAATTTTTGTATGAGCATGTATATGTATATGTACACATGTTATAGAAAAAGAACAAAAAGGGGTGAAGTTTGAAGAATTTTTTTAATACCTCCCTCACTGGTACATAGTACCCCCCCAAACTTGCTCCACACTTTGTCCCAGAGTTGTGAAGTAGATAAGGTAGGGTAATTGTGGCAACACATCCCATTATCACACATATAACGAGGTGTTACGCGAAAACGTGCGGAAATCACCATAACCACAGATTATAAAAAACACGGGTTAAATAAAACCGATTGCGGAAAACTGATAAACTGAGAGACATATTTCATTCCAGTCCATACCCTGCAAGAAAATAGGTTATATACATATCCATCCAAGCCTGGATACATGTCCACGGCTTAGAACCACAGCTGTCTTGCCATCACATGAGTTCACCACCTGTTATATACATAAAGGCCCGCATCCGGCCAGCAGCAGGATATACAAACATTATCGATCGTGCATCATGAAACAACGTCAAAACACCGCCAAGGACCTGAGAGTACAGGGATGACTCTAGACTCTACAACAAAACATCCAAAACAGCAGCATCTCCAATGCTTGCCTTCTACTGCTCGTCAAGCTGCTCGGCCGCAACACCACAACCACGACCACGTCTAGCTCGACCACCTAAAAAGGGGTGTAAACCAACGGGGTGAGACAATTGAACATTGTCCCAGCGGGAAACATAACTCCCCACTGCAACTACAGAACCTCAGCAATATAAACTATAACAACAGATAACTAATAACAGGTATAACAAGAGCAGTCTATATAAAGTAAAGCTAATCTTACCAACAAGCTTACCGGCTGTACAAAAGCATATACCAGATATTTCTCAATGGAACATGATTGACAAGATAAGATATATTGCTATGTAACATGATTATCAAGATCAGACATATTACCACATACCTGATGAATATAGAAGTAAATGCAGATATAACAGAGATATTTACACAAACAAGGCCTCAACCAATGTTTCGTGTTTGATATAAGCAGTAAATACTAACGGCTGAATTACGTATTATTGTGCCCTGAGGAAGTGAACCGTATCGTTCAAATCCAACCTTCGGTTACGAAACCCAAGCCGGTGCCATACAAGGTCAATGGAAGAGCCGGACTCCATGACCTCCCACCTCATGGTCCGTACACGATCACAACATAAGTAGGACCGTAGTCTCATGCTAAAGTGGTCTTAGCCACAGGGTCAGCTCCATAGGCTACCCTCTCTCTAGCCCGCCTTGGTACAGGTCTCGGCGCTAGTAAAACTGAGCCACAGGCCTGTCCACCATGCTCTGAGCCATGAACACATTCATGCTCCTCATATCACACATCCTGAGCCATGGGCCTGTTCACCATGCTCTTCATACTTATCTAAGTCTGCAACCGAAGTTACACTCTTACCTCCTCATTTTAGGCTACGAGCAACCTACACATATTCAACAATATGCGCTTCCAGGTTAACCCGTAGGAGAACCTGTTTCACCATCACCAACTGCTGACGATGATGGATCTATGGCCAGGGCAAACTACATGATATGGTTCCACTGTAATTATTTAGTATCTTTAAGATGGATTGCAAGATTCAACCAAGTTGTATAACATGCAAGATATAACAGAAAGTAAATAAACTCAACATTATATTATTGTTGTAATCACATCAACCTGATCCATCTCAAGGATCCAACATCACATGTTACCACTTGGCCTCTTGCCAACCATCCAGATCCATCTCAAGGATCATCACATACCATGGGATCTCAATCCCTCATCATGTACTGCCAATGCCTCTTCAAGGCTCACATCAACATACAATCTCATCAATCAGAATAATTACCAAAGTGATGTTACTCATCACATATGCCTCATAGCCTTTTCATGGCTAATCATCACCTGCATGGTTAGGATATACGATGATCATAGTTTCAACATAAGGACTATACTTACTATCACCAGACGTCATTCATGATACTATACTTATCATTCTTACATTATCTGATGATCAAGTATATAAAGCACATCATTAACAAACCATACCTATACTTATCCTCATCTCAGAATTATACGAATAATCAAGATGTTCACCTTATGCAAGCAGTCATGTTGAGAATACAGAACAAGCACTGTTATTATCATTATCATTACTGTCACCATCCACTATTATGTAAACCATTTAACATTATCATTACTACTATCATCATGCAAACTACTAGTGTAACTACCACCATTCTCCTTATCATTAACAGATAAGCATAAGGATTACTTCATGTATATCATTACCACTACCTTCCTTATCATCATCACTACTACCATTATTACCATCACTACTATTATCGGCATCATTTCTATCATTAACATTGTTATTGTTGCAAGGCATCACTATCGTTTAGAAGCAAGGTTATATGAGCACAACTAAACAATTCCATGGTACAAAGAACCGTCACTAAAACTCATCACAACCCTCACCCAAACACAGCAACAACGGCTGGTACAAGGGAGTGCAGCAACGCTGTGTTGCTACAAGAGAAACCAGTACGCGACACAGCGTCACAAGGGGTATCGCGCGTCAGAGATAAACGGGGTGTCGGGCATCCCATGCCTATTGGGCAACGCCCGTCACACATTCCTG
Source organism: Alisma plantago-aquatica (assembly GCA_963693085.1). Lineage (NCBI taxonomy): Eukaryota > Viridiplantae > Streptophyta > Magnoliopsida > Alismatales > Alismataceae > Alisma > Alisma plantago-aquatica. The sequence continues at coordinate 1,118,817,749 of OY856413.1, forward strand.
TCGGCCGACACTCATGGGGGTGTGACACCCGTCACAGCACCCCAACCACAACGCCCGATACAACTATCAAAACGTTCAGGTCACCACCATCTCCAACAACCAAGAGAGAGAGGGAGAGAGAAGGAACACTCCCTCAAAATGTGCAACCACCAACCACGGCCTATCGTCCGATACACACCAAAGAGAGGGGCGTGACGCCTGTCACAAGCCCAGCCTATCGGCCGTCACAACCCAAGATGTATCGCCCGCTACCAAACCTTCTTGCCCAACACAACCATATCGGCCAACACTCACACTAGCCTATCGTCCAACCCAAGCAAACTTGCCATACAAGGACAAGGATGTCACCCAGCACAAGAACAACCACTATATCGCCCATCACAAGGACAACCACGCCGCCCAACACACCAAGACAAGGGGGTATCGCCCAACACAGATCATCTTCTACCTCCAACACAAGGAAGCTCAAACCTTAGATAGCAAGGTACACTAAGCCACAAGGAAACCCTAAACCCTAAGGAGGATCGGCCACAAAGATACTAAGGCAAGTAACTAAACTACTAACATATGAACAAGATTATAACAAGAGGTTAAGAAGTTAGGGTTAGAAGTTATGCAACCCGCCTTAAGCTCCAAGCTCCAAGGAAGAAGAAGAACTCCAAGCTTCAAGGGATATCGACCACCACAGCTCCTCCAGGGGGGGGGTATCGGCCACCACTGTACTTCCAAGGGAGTGTATCGGCCGACACAAGCAAAGAAGAAGGGAGTGTCGTGCACTCAAGGTGGAGGAAAACCAAAGGATCAAAGGAAGCTAAGGCAAGGGAAAGAACCACCTAAATAGAAGGTAAGGGAGGAGAAAACAAGGTAGATCCATGCTAGGTGTCGTCCACCCAAGGGATACTTGTCCAAGATCTCAAACCACCACTCTAGAAAGCCTTGCACACTTGTCCAAGATATGCATCAAGTGTCAACCAAACATGGTCAAGGCTGGACCAAGCATCATGGGCGACACAACCGGCAGCTCTCTTGGGCGACACACCAAGGTACCCTGGGTGACACACATCCTTGTTGGCCGACATAACCACCCTAGGTCGATACACTCTCCATCTTGGGCGACACAAGCATCACTTGGCCGACACAAGGCTCCACCAAGCCCAACCAAGGCACCTCAAGGCACAACCAAACTCAACCACGGCCCAAAGGACTCAAGCAACAAGCCCAAGCCTTCCTCTCAACCCTAGAGGAAGCAAAGAGAGGGAAACACCTCACAAGATGGCAAACTTGCACACAAAACCCTAAACTTGGGTTATTTGCAAGTAGCCCCTCCAACTCTCAACAAAGCACAACCAAACCCTAATCACCACTAATGGTGATTAGCAAGCACCAAAACACCAAGGTTAAGCAAAACAAACAGGGTAAACCCTAAACGAAGGTCAGGGTCCTTACAAGCTAACCCCCTTTAAGGGATTTCGTCCTCAAAATCTGAAGAGAAAAGCGAGGGGTACTTCCTCCTCATCTCTTCCTCAAGCTCCCACGTGGCTTCCTCAGTGCCACGACGCTGCCAAAGAACCTTCATAAGAACCAGGTCCTTCCTCTTCAGCTTCTTGATCCTTCTGTCAAGAATCGCCATAGGACCTTCCTCATAGGTCACATCTGCATCAAGCTCAACCTCAACTGGCTGTATCACTATACCTAAATCCGAATGACTTTTCTTCAGCATACTGACATGAAACACTGGATGCAACATGTGCAACTCTGGAGGCAACTCTAACTCATAGGCTACCTTGCCAACACGTGCTCTGACTGAGTAAGGCCCCATATACCTGGGTGCCAACTTACCCTTCCGACCAAACCTTAGCACACCTTTCCGCGGTGAGACTTTAAGATACACTTTGTCTCCTACCTAGAACTCCAAAGGTCATCGGCGATTGTCTGCATAAGACTTCTGCCTATCCTGTGCCACTTTCAACTGTTGTTGTATCACTTTGATCTTATCCGTTGTTTACTGAACTAACTCAGGACCCAAAAGCTGATACTCACCAGACTCATACCAACACAAAGGAGATATGCACTTCCTTCCATACAAAGCCTCATAAGGAGCCATGTCGATGCTCCGCTGATAACTGTTGTTGTAGGCAAACTCTATCAAACTCAGATGTACATCCCAATTGCCTAGAAACTGCAAAACACAAGTTCGAATGAGATCTTCCAAAATCTGAATAGTCCTCTCAGACTGTCCATCTGTCTGCAGGTGAAAAGTTGTACTGAACCTCAACTGCGTTCCCAACGCTTTGTGCAACTGTTCCCAAAAATGACTCGTAAACTGAGGACCTCTATCAGAAACTATCATTGTTGGCACACCATGCAAACGTACTATCTCATCCACATATACTCGAGTGAGTTTATCAGTTGTATACATCGTCTTCACAGGTAGAAAATGGGCAGACTTCGTTAATCTGTCCACTATCACCCAAATGGAATCATGATTCCTAGTTGTCCTGGGTAGACCAACTACGAAATCCATGGTTATATGATCCCATTTCCACTGCGGTATCGACAAAGGTTGTAACGTACCTGCCGGCTTCTGATGCTCAGCCTTCACTTGCTGACAAACCGCACATCTAGCCACGAACTCAACTACATCTTTCTTCAAACCGGGCCACCAATACAAGTCCTTCAGACTATGATACATCTTGGTGACACCTGGATGCATAGAATACATCGATGTGTGTGCTTCCTCGAGCACCAACTCCCTCAGATCATCAGCATCTGGAACCACCATCCTATTATGATAGCAAACCAGTCCATCCTCGGACTCATGAAACCCATCACGCTTGTCGCTGTCGAACTCTGATCTGATCAACTGTACCGCATCATATGTCTGCTGTGCATCCTTGATCTGCTGTCTCAACGTAGGCTTAACTTGCATCTGTGCGAAAAGGCCAGACAACAAAGAAACTTTCATCTGCACATTTATCTGTCGCAGAGAAACAAACATATCTTGCCTATGGCATACTAGAGAACTCAAATGTGCCTTCTTTGAAGAAAGAGAAGAAGTCTTTCTACTAAGTGCATCAGCTACCACGTTCGCCTTACCAGGATGATACTCGATAGTGTAGTCATAATCATTGATCAACTCCATCCATCATCGTTGTCGCATGTTCAACTCTTACTGCGTAAAGATATACTTCAGATTCTTATGATCCGTAAAGATCTGACACACTTCCCCATACAGATAGTGTCTCCAAATCTTTAACGCATGAACCACGGCTGCCAACTCCAAATCATGAGTCAGATAGTTCTCCTCATGTTTCTTGAGCTGTCGCGAGGCAAAAGAAACCACATGATCTTCCTGCATCAACACACAACCTAAACCTTTCTTGGAAGCATCACAGAACACAACATAGCCATTCCCAGGCTCTAGCAAGATCAACACTGGAGCACTGGTCACCTTCTCCTTCAAACTCTGGAAAGCTTGCTGACATCGATCATCCCAAACAAAAGGTACATCCTTCCTGGTCAACTTCGTCATCGGCAACGCGATCGCACTGAAGTCCTTGATAAACCTCCGGTAGTATCTTGCCAAACCAAGGAAACTACGAACTTTTGTCGGCATCTTTGGTTGTTCCCAATCCGCAACGGATTCCACCTTCTTCAGATCTACTTTGACTCCTTTAGCAGATATCACATGACCTAAGAAAGTCACTTCCACCAACCATAACTCACACTTACTAAACTTGGCATACAACTGATGTTGACGAAGAAGAGTCAACGCTCGACGAAGATGTTGCTCATGCTCTTGCCTGTCCCGACTATAGATCAATATGTCATCTATAAAGACTACAACAAACTGATCTAAGAACGGACGGAACACTCTGTTCATCAAGTCCATGAAAGCAGCAGGTGCATTGGTTAACCCAAACGGCATAACCACGAACTCGAAATGACCATACCTCGTCCGGAAAGCTGACTTTGGTATGTCATCTGCCTTTATCCTCAACTGATGATATCCAGACCGTAGATCGATCTTCGAAAACACTGTAGCACCACGCAACTGATCAAACAGATCATCTATCCTCGGCAATGGGTACTTATTCTTGATCGTGACTTTGTTTAACTGCCGGTAATCTATACACAATCGCATCGAACCATCCTTCTTCTTAAAAAACAACACGGGAGCACCCCAAGGCGACGTACTCGGTCGGACAAAACCTTTCTCCAACAACTCTTGCAACTGTTTCTTCAACTCTGCCATCTCTGCTGGAGCCATCCTATACGGTGATTGTGCAACTGGCTGTGTTCCTGGAACCAGATTGATCTCGAAATCAATCTCTCGGGGTGGAGGGACACTAGGAAACTCCTCAGGAAACACGTCTGCAAACTCTCGGACAACTGACACCTCCTCAAGTCTAGGACCTTTTGCCTTGGCAACCACGACGGTATCCACCACATGAGCTAGGAACGCCTCACATCCTTGTCGTAACAACTTATCTGCCACCATAGCTGATACCAAACATGTCGGAAGAATCTTCCTATCTCCCTAGAAGATCCACTTCTCTCCAGCATCATCAAACACTACCTGTTTGGAACCACAGTCCAAAACAACCTTATACCTCTCCAAGGTATCCATCCCAAGGATAACATCGAAACCATGCATATCAAGTGGTATAAGATCCACTTGGATGTGGGGTCCCGAGAAAGACAAGACACAAGATGGACACTCTTCTCCAAGCAAAGAGGAACCATCAAGAGGGGTTTCTAACAACAAGCTATCCTTCTTACAACTAACAGGTAAATGACAGTTTTCAAGCATACTATAGGTGATAAAAGAGTTTGTAGCACCCGGGTCAACCAGAACAGATATAAAGCAAGAAGAAGACATATCAGAATGAAATAACTCCATCTGACATGTCACCACTCACGGGTTGACTATCGCCTCTGGCTGACTCATGGCATAGAATCGAGCCGTTGCTTGCTGTCCATGACCTCTGCTTCCCTGAGCAGACGATCTAGCTTGAGACGCTTGACCGCATCCTCATCCTCTGCTACCACTGGGTTGTGGCCTCTCTGGCCTCTGAAAACTCTGTCTCGACTGCTGCGTCACTTCAACATCTCTATTCGGGAAATTGAACTTCTAATGCCCAACTTGTCCACAAAGATAACATGACTTGTCCTCAAACCGTGGCCTAGTTGGCCCTGTTACTTCCACAGAAGCTGTACTATGCGCCTTAGATGGTGAAGAAACATAACCTTTCCCCTTACTCGAAGACCACTGAGATGGTACACCAGAACTTCTCATCGCTGACGGTGCTGAAAACCTGGGTTTCTTAAAGCCACCAAACCTTTGTCCCTGAAACTGAGCAGGTCTTTTGTGAGACATAGACTCTCTTTTCTCCCTTACTGTTCTCTCGGTCCTTCGAACAGATTCCACGAACGTAGCAAACCACTCTCGGTTCTCTAACGCAGACACTGGGGTTGTCAACTCAGCACTCAAACCTTTCTCGAAACGTCTGATCTGTTCCTCATCTGTTGCCGCAATATGAGGACAAAACCTCAACAGATCCATAAACTTGGCTTCATACTCGGTGATGTTCATCGTTCCTTGTCTCAGGTTCTCGAACTGACTAACCTTCTCATCCATATATGTCATCGGAAAGTATCTGGTGACAAACTCACGTCGAAACACTTCCCAACAGATCACCTCACCAGGCCGCTTCTCTTCTTTGTTGTTCCACCAGTGACCAGCACTACCTTTCAGAAGGTAGACAGCATGTTTTACCTTGTCTGCTTCGGGGATGTCAAGAATTCTGAAAGCCTTCTCAAGACTTGTCAGCCACAGATTTGTCTGCTGGATCAGCCGTTCCAGCATACTCTGAAGCTCCAACTCGACGAAGCCGCTCGAAGGTCTTCCCAATACCCGATGCTTCTCCATGGAGAACATGTGCTCGCGGAGGAGGCACTGGTAATCGCTCAACCATGAGATTCATCGTAGCCATTAACTGCCCCATAAGATGTTGGTAAGCAGGATGTTCGAGTATGGCTGGGTTAAATTGGGGAACCTCAGGCACCCGATCTTCATGTGCCTTTCCTTCTGCTCCATCAACCGATGCAGCATCACTATGCTCAGGAGCATGTTCTTCATGGTTTCCAGACATCTTGGCTTTTCTTCCGCTGAGGGCAGAAGATATTGTAAGAAAACCTAGAAAACTCATAAGAACAGACTCAACCTAGTCCTAAATCCCTGTAGACTCAGCGAACCTAAAGCTCTGATACCAAAACTTGTGGCAACACATCCCATTATCACACAGATAACAAGTGTTACGCGAAAACGTGCGGAAATCACCATAACCACAGATTATCAAAAACACGAGTTAATTAAAACTAATTGTGGAAAACTGATAAACTGAGAGACATATTTCATTCCAGTCCATACCCTACAAGAAAACAGGTTATATACATATCAATCCAAGCCTGGATACATGTCCACAGCTTAGAACCACAACTGTCTTGCCATCACATGAGTTCACCTCCTGTTATATACATAAAGGCCCGCATCCGGCCAGCAGCAGGATATACAAACATTATCGATCGTGCATCGTGAAACAATGTCAAAACACCACCAAGGACCTGAGAGTATAGGGATGACTCTAGACTCTACAACAAAACATCTAAAACAGCAGCATCTCCAATGCTTGCCTTCTACTGCTCGTCAAGCTGCTCGGCCGCAACACCACAACCACGACCACGTCTAGCTCGACCACCTAAAAAGGGGTGTAAACCAACGGGGTGAGACAATTGAACATTGTCCCATCAGGAAACATAACTCCCCACCGCAACTACAGAACCTCAGCAAGATAAACTATAACAGCAGATAACTAATAACATGTATAACAAGAGCAATCTATATAAAGTAAAGATAATCTTACCAATAAGCTTACCGGCTGTACAAAAGCATATACCAGATATTTCTCAATGGAACATGATTGACAAGATAAGATATATTGCTATGTAACATGATTATCAAGATTAGACATATTACCACATACCTGATGAATATAGAAGTAACTGTAGATATAACAGAGATATTTACACAAACAAGGCCTCAACCAATGTTTCGTGTTTGATATAAGCAGTAAATACCACTTAGCCTCTTGCCAACCATCCAGATCCATCTCAAGGATCATCACATACCATGAGATCTCAATCCCTCATCATGTACTGCCAATGCCTCTTCAAGGCTCACATCAACATACAATCTCATCAATCAGAATAATTACCAAAGTGACGTTACTCATCACATATGCCTCATAGCCTTTTCATGGCTAATCATCACCTGCATGGTTAGGATATACGATGATCATAGTTTCAACATAAGGACTATACTTACTATCACCAGACGTCATTCATGATACTATACTTATCATTCTTACATTATCTGATGATCAAGTATATAAAGCACATCATTAACAAACCATACCTATACTTATCCTCATCTCAGAATTATACGAATAATCAAGATGTTCACCTTATGCAAGCAGTCATGTTGAGAATACAGAACAAGCAATGTTATTATCATTATCATTACTGTCACCATCCACTATTATGTAAACCATTTAACATTATCATTACTACTATCATCATGCAAACTACTAGTGTAACTACCACCATTCTCCTTATCATTAACAGATAAGCATAAGGATTACTTCATGTATATCATTACCACTACCTTCCTTATCATCATCACTACTACCATTATTACCATCACTACTATTATCAGCATCATTTCTATCATTAACATTGTTATTGTTGCAAGGCATCACTATCGTTTAGAAGCAAGGTTATATGAGCACAACTACACAATTCCATGGTACAAAGAACTGTCACTAAAACTCATCACAACCCTCACCCAAACACAGCAACAACGGCTGGTACAAGGGAGTGCAGCAACGCTGTGTTGCTACAAGAGCAACCAGCACGCGACACAGCGTCACAAGGGGTATCGTGTGTCAGAGAGAAACGGGGTGTCGGGCATCCCATGCCTATCGGGCAACGCCCGTCACACATTCCTGCCGACCGACACTCATGGGGGTGTGACGCCCATCACAACACCCCAACCACAACACCCGATACAGCTATCAAAATGGCCAGGTCACCACCATCTCCAACAACCAAGAGAGAGAGGGAGAGAGAAGGAACACTTCCTCAAAACGTGCAACCACCAACCACGGCCTATCGGCCGATACACACCAAAGAGAGGGGTGTGACGCCCGTCACAAGACCAGCCTATCGGCCGTCACAACCCAAGATGTATCGCCCGCTACCAAACCTTCTTGCCCAACACAACCATATCGGCCAACACTCACACTAGCCTATCGTCCAACCCAAGCAAACTTTCCATACAAGGACAAGGATGTCGCCCATCACAAGAACAACCACTATATCACCCATCACAAGGACAACCATGTCGCCCAACACACCAAGACAAGGGGGTATCGCCCAACACAGATCATCTTCTACCTCCAACACAAGGAAGCTCAAACCCTAGATAGCAAGGTACACTAAGCCACAAGGAAACCCTAAACCCTAAGGAGGATCGGCCACAAAGATACTAAGGCAAGGAACTAAACTACTAACATATGAACAAGATTATAACAAGAGGTTAAGAAGTTAGGGTTAGAAGTTATGCAACCTGCCTTAAGCTCCAAGCTCCGAGGAAGAAGAAGAACTCCAAGCTTCAAGGGATATCGACCACCACAGCTCCTCCAAGGGGGGGGGGGTATCGGCCACCACTGTACTTCCAAGGGAGTGTATCGACCGACACAAGCAAAGAAGAAGGGAGTGTCGTGCACTCAAGGTGGAGGAAAACCAAAGGATCAAAGGAAGCTAAGGCAAGGGAAAGAACCACCTAAATAGAAGGAAAGGGAGGAGAAAACAAGGTAGATCCATGCTAGGTGTCGTCCACCCAAGGGGCACTTGTCCAAGAGCTCAAACCACCACTCTAGCAAGCCTTGCACACTTGTCCAAGATATGCACCAAGTGTCAACCAAACATGGTCAAGGCTGGACCAAGCATCATGGGTGACATAACCGGCAGCTCTCTTGGGCGACACACATCCTTGTTGGTCGACACAACCACCCTAGGTCGATACACACTCCATCTTGGGTGACACAAGCATCACTTGGCCGACACAAGGCTCCACCAAGCCCAACCAAGGCACCTCAAGGCCCAACCAAACTCAACCACGGCCCAAAGGACTCAAGCAACAAGCCCAAGCCTTCCTCTCAACCCTAGAGGAAGCAAAGAGAGGGAAACACCTCACAAGATGGCAAACTTGCACATAAAACCCTAAACTTGGGTTATTTGTAAGTAGCCCCTCCAACTCTCAACAAAGCACAACCAAACCCTAATCACCACTAAAGGTGATTAGCAAGCACCAAAACACCAAGGTTAAGCAAAACAAACAGGGTAAACCCTAAACGAAGGTCAGGGTCCTTACAGTAATGTTAACTCAGTGAGGGTTAGCTGGTGAGCGCGCCTTTGCCAGATAGAAGATCCCACATATATTCTCCTCATTTGTTGTAGTAGTCGATGTGGTGGAGTTGGTCAGGCGTCTCTTCATTCGATATCCATTCTAGCACGAAGATGCCACAGTCGTTGGATAAAGGAATTTGTTGTGGACTGCGGTGGCAGAACTGGAGCTCGTGCCATTTGCTCGCTGCCGTCTCCAGGAATGGTTGTATCAGCGCCGCCACCTCATCGTAGTATTTTCGTACTAAGAACTCAAGGGAGGTCAACACCGTCGATGTACACTGCACTGGATGATCTTTGTTGCTGTCTGAGCTATTGTTGAAGATTCCTACTCGTTGTCCAGTGTACATCGTGAGGAGCATCCAGTCGTTGTAGTGCAGGATGGGTAGGAAGATTGTGCGTGGAACCCTGTGATGCAACTCTGCCAGAAAGGATTGCTTCGCTCCTGATTCATCGACAAGGCAGATGTCATTGAACAACATTGGATGAGCTATGTATGTGTGTTCAAACTTCTTCTGTAGTATCTGGATGTAGGCGGCCACCACAGATATCACCAAACATCCTCCTTCTTTTACCATGTCCCTCAAGTCGTCAACTGAGACTATGACACTGCCTGCCTCGTAGATGACATCTGCCGGGGTAGAGTCAACTAACTTCAGAAGAACTTCATTGACCTGCTCCTACGTGAGTGTAGAGCATGAGAAACGGTTGAAGTTGTTGATCATTTCTTCTGGTGTTTCAGGCAAAGCGAGGTCTTCGATTTTGTGTACTTCCCGTAGGATTTCTAACCGCTTGCCTGCTCCGTAGATGTCTGCTTCTATCTCAGCTTCTTTCTCTGGAGTGTTGTTGGGTTGCGAAGATTCGTCTGCTTGATCACTGTCCAGCAGCCTCTTTGGTACCCCTGTGTCTTGGAAATAGCACCTGTCTTGGATCAGCAGTAGTGCATATATGCTTCTGAGCTGGTAGAAGTTTTGGCCCTGGAGATGACTTATGTATCTGAATATGTTGAGCAGCTCCATGGCGCGCAAGATGATAAAGGCGTTATTTCTGCTTCCCTCTTCTGCTTGGACGGGGAAGTCTCCGATAGAGAAGAAGTTCCAAATGTCGCTATGACGTTGGACTCCTTGCTTGTTGGCTCATAGAAGACACAGCGGTAGAAGCCTGAGATGTGTGTCCTCCGGGTGACTGAAAGTAATACCTGAGTGTGGCACCTCCTTGTTGCAGCAGCTGAGGAGCTGGACGTCATGGTTCCAGAGGTCTGCCACATACATGAACCACATGTTGCGGTGCTTATACGGGGCCAACATGATGTTCGTGTTGTGATCTTCAATGTGTCATAGCATGTTGGCCACCGTGATGGAGTATGGTACTCCCATCATCAATCTTCTTGTCAATGTCGGGGTGGCGTTGTATATTGTTCTCCGACCTATCTCGGTGCTGATATTATCTATTATTGCACCTTCTAGGACCCTGAACAAATTCTTTCCGATGAAGTCTGGCGAGCAAAATATGCTTCTGAGTCCTCCCTGTCGTACGGAGAAGTGGCCATCGCTCCAGACGACGTCTTCTTCATCAGCTTGTGACCTCAGGACCTTGTTCAGAAGCTTCTGGTCCCTGATCGACGGGTAGCCGATGACCCTTCTGTTGAAGTCGGCCATCTCAAAGGAAGGTATCTCTGACGGCGCAGAGAATTCATCTGTCATCGAGCGTCTTCCTCTGGGGGGTGTCTTTCATTGTAGGCACATATGTCCCCCCTCTCCCTCAAATTCGTCAGAAGAGTCCTCCTCGACGTTGATTTCTTCATTGTCATCCTCAGCTTCGTCTAGGGGGACTGAGGGAGCTGCTTCTTCCAGACCGCTGGAGCTCACTTGTCATGTTGGAGCTTCGTTGGCTGACCTTTGTGGCGTCCCTTCCTCGGGCATTGGGGATGGCCCGCTGGAAGAGGAAGTGGACGACGATCTTGACGAGGATGCTGACGAGGAGGGTTGAGAGCCTGAGCCAGGAGGCGACGGAGACCTTCTCGGCTGCCTTAGGGGTGGATGGTCGTCCCCCCTGTTCAGCCTCTCCTCGATCACGTCAAGGCACTAGAGGGCCTACTGAAGTGTGGCGTTGAGTGCCTCTAGTTGGCCGGGAAGACCAACTAGAGTCAGTAGTTGCCGCTCCTGGATGTTCAACCTCTGCTAGAAAATGGAAAACTTGTGGGTGAGCGAAGAAAAAGTAGCAGAGTGGTTTTCTGTTACCTCCTGCAAGTTATCGAGTTTGTTTTCTAGTATCTGTCCGAGCGACGGAGGGGCTCCTGCAGATCTCCCTCGTGACACTCCTCCCATATGAAGATCTACCCGACGAGTGTGCTGCCTCACTCGGGTTAGTGTCAATCTGCACTGTTCATGAGGTAGATGCTTCGGGGCGAGGTGTCAGCACTTTTGCGGCTGTCTCTACCTCGCCCTCTTGTTGTGGTGGAGAAGGCCACGGTGTGGGTGGATTCTGCTCCACTTATCTATTGTCAGCGACCTCCTCTGTAGCTGCTACTGGGGACACCGGCGGCGGTGTTGGCGTAAGTTGTGTAGCTCCGAGCTCCATCTCGAGGATCTCGGTGAACACCCCATTACTGACGCCCAGTTGTGCTTCTTCTTCTGCCTCTAAGGGCACCACAGAAGATTCTGGAGCTGCAGCTGTCTCTTCCGCGACAGCTTCCCTCGGGGCTTGTACGGTTGTTTCTGTCCCGGTTGTCTCGGCAACCTTGAAGATTGCCGATTCTCTTTCCGCCACGGCAGATATTGTCGTGATCATGGCTAGGATGGTAGGAGCGACGACAACTCTATTAATTGCTTTTGTCGGTGGCTCTGGAGTAGTGGGCGGCTCGGCAGGAGTTGTGGATGATTTGTTCTGTCGAGTGTCAAGAGGAATTGGTTCTCCTCTTGCATCTGCCCTCTCTTATATACTGGTGGTGGTGGTGTAAGCGGCTTCGACTGCCACCGCTTCGATCTCTGCGTTGGTGAAGACTAGCTTTTCTGCATCGTAGTTGGCGCAGCTAGGAAGCGGAAGGAGGGTGCTTGTTCTTGCGAATTTGTATAAGTAGCTTCGCCCCCCCCCCCTTTTGATGATGCTGGCTCTCATGAGGAACTTGAGGTCGATCTTCTCATCGCTCATTGTCCTTGAGAGATTGTGCGACTCCCGTGGGTACCCTAACCCAACCGCGATCAGATTGATGATGCCACCCATGCAGTACTCCTTGGTGGCATCCTATATTGGGTGCAACCTATTCAGCAAGAAGCGCCCCAGGTTGATCACCCTGCCCTCCATCACGTGCCAAATGAGATGGAGTTCTTTGGTGTAGATGTTGCTAGATTCATTCTTGCTGAAGAGAAGGCATGCCACAAGCTTGTGCACTATTCTCCAAAAGTAGTACACCGCCGCCACCTTGCTTCCCGGCTTGAATTATGGCTCGCTGGTCAGCTTCCTCCAGAGCTCCACGGGGTTGAACCCGTCTCCTTCAGTGATCCTTGCACCGTTGTTAAGCTGTTCCTTCTCCTCCTCGCTGGAAGAGAAGATCTCGTTGAGCAGCTTTTCGGAGATGACGTGCTCAAAGTTGTATAGTCGCCCTTGCAGTCTGTCTACTCCGTCGTATTCTTCAATTTCTTCGGGTCTATTCTGCACCCGGTAGAGAGATGACATGAACTCCCTAGTGAGTTTAGTGTAGGAGGAGGAGTGGCTAAAGCAGATCTTCCGCAACCCTACTGCAGCTAGGACATTTTTGAGTATGTCGAATATGCCTAGTTGAAGGAAGGACGAATGGTGGCAGAATCTGCTCGGCCTGTAGAGTTTTGTTGCCAATTCTAAGTATGGGCGCCCATGCTCATTATCTGTAGGCACGAACCTACCTGGTGTGTGATCCAGGGGTTCTCCCGCCGCGGTTGAAATGGTTGTTGGGGCCGTTACTTCTTCCGTCCTTGCTCTCTTCTCAGCCGTGGATGGCCCAGTTGCCTCGGGATTTGGGCATTTCTGCCCGACAGTCGTAGCTTCGGCTGTGGCCTCGATGTCGATCCTCCGACCATGTTCATCAACTTGAATGGCGGTTTGCTTTGTACGGGCCATTTCTGTTATGATAAGACAAGTTCATTAAGCATCTGAATGTTCTGATATTAGGTAGGTAAAAACTTAAAGTCGATATCGGTGTTTAAAAAAAACAGATTGGCTGATAAGAAAAGTTCAGCCCGATACAAGAGCTACCCGACACATCTGTATCGGTCTTCAAAACTGAGTGATATCATGCTTGCCCGATACGCCTGTGTCGGGCTATACGAAGCTCTCAAAAATCTCCGTAGGCTCATGCCCGATACGATCGTCCTTAAGAAGGTGTTGCCCGCCGCTGGGCGATACAAGACTGGGCGATACGAGAAAAATCTGAACGACATAGCCAGTGTCCGATGTGCTTCACGTTCAAGGCGTGTCGGGAGACACAGCCAAGTGATGAGAGGTGCCCAATAGGGTCGTTCTGACGGAAATCGTGTCGCCCGACAATAGAAACAAACAAAGTGATGCAGGGCTGGGCGACACGGGTATTGCCCGGTATAAGGTATCAGGCAAACGCGCATCAAAGATGTGTCGTGCGACACATGTGTCTGGTGATACAAGGAAATCAACTAAAGTTGTAAGTCTGATATGATGGTGCATGACATGAGGGTCGTGTCAGGCAAGAAAAATGATATGGTTGTTGGGCTATACCTTTTCTATCTTAAGTTATCTTGTACGATACGAGAGCAAACGCTAGGCTGCGCGACACGAGAGCGACGAGAGAAGTTATACCACGATACGGGAGTAGGTGAAAAGTAAATGCAGTAGCCCAACACAGTTAAACCTTTGTACTATATATAGAAATCCAAGTCGGGGGTAAAACAAGTAAAACAGGGGTGTGTGTCGGCCGTTGAGACAAATCATTCCTGAGACGAGCAGTCCCATCCATCTAATCAAGGGTAATTACTCATGCCGCCTGACACGGGTGCTTGCCGCTCGGGCGTATCGTCCGACACGACTCATGGCTAAAATGTGATGCCTAATACAACATCGCCCGATACGGGTGTGTCTTGTGCGCCGCCTGAGTCTTTTTGCCCGATACGGTCGGGGAACATGGTATCCTTGCCCGATACAAAGTTTCAGAACAAGATTCTTGATGAAAAACTAAAATCAAAGCAAAGGGAAAAGCAATTGATGGGTAAAACATCATCGGCCTAAAGAGAAGTTCCCGGCCTCAGATAGTATTACTCATCAATGCTCATAAAACAGGTGGTGGCCCATAAAATAGAAGAGTCAGGGCATGTGACGCATGCATTGACTCGGGCCTTATTACAATCATAATGTTCATAATGTTTTTTTCTTGCAGGAAAGGAAATAACGTCCTATTCTAAGAAAAGTAAAACTCGGGCTGCTTCCCGAGGAGCGCTGTAGTTAGCGTCGTCAGCTCGACAGCTCCAGATCCTTCACTTTTGCCTTCAGCTATTTCCACATCTTGCAAATTGATCTTTGTCCTTCTTATGAACGCTTCATCTTCATAGAACCTTTTTACCTTGTGCCCGCTCACTTGAAAAACTTTGGATGGATCATCTTTATCATACAGCTCCATCATTCTGGACGGGTATATCTTTGCTATGGTGAAGGGTCCGGACCACCTTGTTTGCAGCTTACCTGGAAAAAGACGAATGGAAGATTTAAATAATAAAACTTTGTCACCTTCACTTACATCCTTCTTCCTCAGGTGGGCATCATGCCACACCTTTGTCCTCTGCTTATAGATCCTTGCATTCTCGTAGGCATGCATTCTCAACTCTTCGAGTTCCTATAACTGCAGATATCTCTTCTCTCCTGCCTTCTCCAGATCCATATTCAAGAACTTAATCGCCCAAAGGGCCTTGTGTTCAAGCTCTAAGGGTAGATGACAGGATTTCCCATAAATCAATTTGTAAGGGGTAGTTCCAATGGGTGTTTTATATGCAGTTCTGTAGGCCCAAAGTGTGTCATCAAGCTTTGTCGACCAATCTTTCCTCATGCGGTTGACAGTCTTCTCTAAAATATGCTTGATCTGTCTATTCGAAACATCTACCTGCCCAGAAGTTTGTGGGTGGTAGGGCGTAGCGACCTTGTGTTTAACTCCATACTTTCGCAGGAGCACTTCAAACTATTTTTCTCTGAAATGCGATCCACCGTCGCTTATTACAGTACGAGGTACTCCGAAATGAGGGAAGATAGTCTTCTCGAACAACTTGATCACTAATTTAGAATTGCACATTTGGGTGGCAACAACTTCCACCCATTTAGACACATAATCCACTGCCACTAGAATGTACTGATATCCTTTTGATGGGGGAAACAGACCCATGTAATCAATTCCCCATACATCAAAGATCTCGACTTTGACCCAATTGGCCATAGGCATCTCATTTCTTCTTCCAATGTTTCCTGTCGATTGGTATTCTTTACAAACCTTTACATAATTTGTAGCGTCCTTAAACAAGGAGGGCCAGTAAAAACCCCATTGCAACACTTTGGCGGCGGTCCTTTCGCTCCCCAGGTGTCCTCCATATGGAGAGGCATGACATTCTTTTAGAATGTTTGGGACCTCTTCTTCGGGGATACATCTTCTGTACAGGTTATCTACGCATCTTCTAAAGAGGAGAGGATCATCCCAATAGTAGTTCTTTACATCCGCAAAGAGCTTCTTCTTTTGATTATAGGTTATATCAGGAGGCAACTCTCCGTAGGCAAGATAATTACAAATATCTGCAAACCAAGGTAAATTCTCATCTTTGGTTTCAACCATCAGTAAGGCTTCGTCAGCATAGTTGTCGTTAATAGGTGGTTCCTTCTGCCTTTCCACCATGATCCTTGATAAGTGGTCGGCGACCACATTCTCCGCACCCTTCTTATCAACGATCTTGTGGTCAAACTCTTATAGTAATAAAGCCTACCTCAACAGCCTGGGCTTGGTATCCTTCTTCTGCATGAGATATCTTATTGCCCCATGGTCTTTGTAGACTTTAACCTTTGCCCCGATAAGATAAGATCTGAACTTGTCAAAAGCAAAGACTATCACGAGCATCTCCTTTTCTGTAGTCGTATAATTCACCTGAGCTTCATCTAGAGTATGACTGACATAGCAAATTACATGGTGCCTTTTGTCCTTTTTTCTGTCCCAGGACTGCTCTTACAGCATAGTCACTGGCGTCACACATAAGCTCGAAAGGTAGCTCCCAGTCTGGAGCTTGAAGGATAGGCGGTGAGACAAGGGCATCCTTTAAGGCCTGAAAAGCAATTAGACAGTCGTCAGAGAAATTCAATTCAATATCCTTTACCAGAAGGTTGGACAACGGTTTCGAGATCTTTGATAAGTCTTTTATAAATCTTCGGTAGTAGCCGGCGTGCCCGAGGAAACTCCTCACTCCCGTTATAGACTTCGGTGGAGGAAGTTTGGATATGGCTTCAACCTTGCTAACGTCTACCTCAATGCCATGCCTCGAGACTTTATGCCCTAGCACGATGCCTTCTCGTACCATAAAGTGGCACTTCTCCCAGTTCAAGACCAAACTCTTTTCCTCACAACGTTGCAAGACCAGAGAGAGGTTTTTCAGGCAGGCATCGAAGTCCTTTCCATAGACAGAAAATTTGTCCATGAAAACTTCCATGATATCTTCCAGAAAATCCGAGAACATCGATATCATGCAATGCTGAAATGTTGCGGGAGCATTGCACAGGCCGAAAGGCATTCTTCTGAAGGCATAAGTCCCATAGAGACAGGTAAAGTAGTTTTCTCCTGGTCATCTAGTAAGATGGGGACTTGATAAAACCCTGAAAAACCATCCAAAAAATAGAAATAGTCATGATGTGCTAATCTTTCAAGAACTTGATCAATGAAATGAAGCGGATAATGATCTTTTTTCGTGGCTTGGTTCAGTTTTTGGTAATCAATACACATCCTCCATCCCGTGATGGTCCGAACCGCCACTTCATTGCCTTTATCTCCTTTAACTACTGTTATACCTCCTTTCTTCGGTACTACGTGGATCAGGCTCACCCAGTTATTGTCACTGGTCGGGTAAATGATCCTAGCATCCCTCAGTTTGATTACTTCTTTCTTCACAACTTCTTTTAGCATCTGGTTCAATTTTCTCTAAGGTTGAGCCAGAGGTTTAGCAGACTCTTCCAAATTAATGTGATGCATACATAATGTAGGGCTAAGGCCTTTGATATCCTCTACCGAGTATCCTATATCCTGCATGTGGAGTCTCAATTCCTCAAGAAGTTTGTCCAATTGATCTTTCATAAGATGGGCATTAACGATGACATGATTTCTCTCCTCTTGATCTAGAAATTCATACCTTAACCCTTCAGGTAGCTGCTTCAACTCAGGTTTAGCCTTGGGTGCCTTTTCTTCTGGCGCCTCCTCTAAAGAGGCAAACTTAACTGTTTCTATTACCTCTTCCTCATCGCTCAGATCTTCATCAGACTAATTAAGATAGTTGAGAAACTTGACAACTTCTGGATTTTCAGAATCAGACTCTTGATTGCTTATTGCTCTTACAAGAGGGTCTACCATTAGGATATCTTCTTCCACCTCTTCACAAAACTGGTTGTAGCTTTCTGCAAAGCAAGCAGACTCTAATAGGGATGGCCCTTTCACCGCATCCTTTACTTTGAAGTCTAAGTGATCGTTTCTGACCCTTAGAATGATTATTCCCTCAGCAACATCAATCAACGCCCTTCTTGTAACCAAGAAAGGACGTCCAAAGATGATAGGACAGCCAGGGTCCTCCACAGTATCAATGATCACAACATCACAAGGAATGAAGAAACTTCCCACATGGATCGGTACATCCTCAACAACTCCAGCAGGTCTTTTAAAAGAATGGTCTGCCAATTCAATCCTCATGTTGGTCTTGACCATATCAGTCAAACCTAATCGTTGCGCGAGGCTTAGGGGCATAAGGCTGATGTTAGCCCCTAAATCAGCAAGACCTTTTCGTTCGACATTATCTCCAATGGCGAAAGGAATGGTGAAAGCCCCTGGATCTTTCTTCTTGTTGGGTAAATCTGCTTTGACAAAAGCAGAAGACATACTAGCTAGATGCACAGTCTCAATTCTTCCTCCTCTTTTCTTCTTGGTGATCAAATCTTTAAAAAACTTAGCGTAGGTTGGTATTTCCTCTAAAGCGTCCAGAAAAGGTACTTCGAGGTGAAGCTTCTTTACTGATTCCATAAACTTCTCGTAACGCTTTTTAAGATGTGACTTTATTAGTTTGTAAGGGAAAGGCAACTTGGGAGAGTAAGGACTTCTCTTACCAAACAGTTCCTCAAAGGATCTTGGTTCAGGTTCTCTAACATGAGCTTGTTGATTGTCTTCTTCTGCGGGATTATCAGTCGCAGTCCTCGATCCAGGTTCCTCGGGTCTGGCTTCTTCAGGGCGTTCTACTATCTTCCCTTATCTCAGTACTGCCATTTTAGCAGATTCGGTGTTGGAGGGTATCTTACCCGAGGGATTCTTTATTAACTCGGCCATCTGGGCCAACTGCTGATCGATTTGGCATTGGTGTGTCTGCATGTCTGCCATCTGAACCTACATCATGTTCAAAACTCCTGAATTTGACAGCGTGCTTTGTGCCAGCTGGTTGTTGATAGTATCTTGTCTTTTGACAAAATCGAACAATTGGCCCACCAAATTTGTTTGGTTCGAACTCTTATCTTGACTTTGCTCCTTAGCTTGACCCTGGCCTGGACTAGGGTTAGCTGCTTGGCGACTTTGGTACTTTCCTTGCCCTTAGAAGTTTGCCTTGTTCGATTGGAAAGAGGTAGTTCTGGTGAACTGACCTTGTCCCCCTCTTTTCTCGAAACCTTGTGGTTGCTTGGTGGGGTTATTCAGCTGATGCGCATTTTCGGCCGCATCCTTGTTGCCATAATTAAAACCAGGGTGATCCGGTCTCTTGAAGTTGACAAAAGAGACGTTCTCGGCTTCCTCTGCCTCGGATTCACTTTCAATTGACTCGTCAGGTTGGGTGTAAACACGGTTATCAACCCCGTGTCCACCTTCTCTGCAGGTGACACATTTCATGACTTTCTCAACTTGTTTCTTCCCTTTTCCACCTGATTCTTTCAATTGTCTGACATCAGTGGTTATCTTCTGGATTTGAGTAGTGATAGCTTCAAGAGCTTTGGATTCGACCGAAGGTCCTTCACTAGCTGCCTTCTTAGCATATACTCTATCAGATCTGTCATAGTCGGTGTCGGCTTGTAACTCGGCCATGTTCTCGATGATCTTTTTGGATCTGCTAGGCTTCTTCCCCAGAAAGTCGTTGCCTGCAGTTGCATTCAGCGAAACCCTTTCCTCAGGGGTCAGACCATTGTAGAAGGTGGTTATCAAGAAACCCTTCTTGTAGTTGTGGTGGGGGCAGTCCCTTTGATATTCTTGATACTGTTCCCATGCTTCGTGTAGATTCTCATTCGACTTTTGCATGAAAGATGTGATCCTCTGTCTATTCCTGATAGTTTTCTCCGTAGGGTAAAACTTGTTCACAAAAGCATCTTCCAGTGCATTCCATCCATTCAGAGCTTGATTTGGCAGCCCGAGGTACCAGGATAGGGCCTTGTCTTCTAAAGAAAAGATGAAACCCTTGCAATAAATCACCTCCTATGGGACTCCCCGCATTTTAATGGTATCACAGATGTTTTTAAAAGCATCTAGATGATGGTAAGGGTTATCATTCTTTGAAATCCCTCTGAAGCTCTTTTTCTGGATCATAGAGATGACAGATGGTTTTAGCTCAAAGTTGGTTGCGTTGAACCTTGGGATGACAACAAGACATCTTGAATTATTGGCCCTTGTGGCAGCTAACTCCCTGAGGGTCTTTTCTTCTTCGTTAGAATCTTCACTGTCATTGTCTCCCTAGTTCTGTTCCTGGTTATGTTGATTTCTTATGCGTCTTCGGTGATGACGATGTCTCTCATGGCGATGGTCATCCTAGAATTGTTCTGTTTCAGGATCTTCATGTTGAGGGTTGTCATCATAACGGCCATTGTCTTCATGCGGAGGCGAGTGAGGTCTAACTCTCGCATGTTGCTCACCTTCTGAAAGAGGTGGTTCAACGTGAGGTGGCATGTCTAGTGATGTCGGTGCTCAAATGAGCAGAATGCTTCCTTCCTGAGTACCTGAATAGCACGTATAATCAAGTTAGAAGACTTGTATTAATAAGACGAACTACTCTATACTCATTTCAGGTTAGAAGATCAAAAGGTAGTGTTGTCAAGCTCATTGCTAAGCTTGAGGCATGGGAGTGTAGTTAGTGGACTCGGGTTTGTCAACAGTACCGTTTTGTCTTATCCTCGGCAACGGTGCCAAAAAGTTGACCGGCCTAAATCGCGCGTCCAAAAGGAGCGGATTTGAAGTAGTCGGACTTTTAAATTACCCGACTCTTAGGCCCCCCGCAACGATGACGGGGTCCGAAGTAGCGATCGGGGTTGAACCACAGGGACAAGGGTGGTGGTGTTAAGAACTCGGAATCAACACATTACACTCTGGTAAAAGCAAAATGAGGATAAAGTTCCCAAAGGGAACAACAGGCGAAGATCGATAAAATAAAAGGAAACTATCTCCAACTGGAGCTACAAGGAAAATTAAGGTTTTTAAGCGTTTGTCAGTTTTTTTAGGGTTTTTGCGCAACAAAATAAGAGAGGATAACACTATTGCTTTAGTAAGGAACAAAGGAGGAAACTTCGGTAAAACAAGCGGCAGCAGGAACATCCAGTACCCCTTCTCTCGAAGAGGGTACCTCTAACTAAGCACCAACACCTCTCTCAAGGTTGCTGGACTTGGGTTAGAGTGGAAAGATCACCAAAGCAACTCCGATCCTGGGTACTCTCGTACTCCCATATCGGACCAAATACTTGAGCCACAACACCTCTCTCGAGGTTGCTGCAACGGGAAACATGATTCGATAGCTAGTCAAAACATGATCCAAGCATACAAGCTAGAGTTTGGATGCTAAACAAAGCAATCATCCAACAAAAAGGAACCAAACATAAAGCAATAGATATTTAAAGCTCCTCTGATTCCATTAGCATAATCATTTATATAAAAGGGTTTGGTTACATTGCGTAAAGAAAGAAAGTAAATGACTGAAAAAAGAAAGATAAGTATCACCTCCTTGATTTAGAAGAGTGACACACAACAACATATCCCTAAGATTCCCCCAACCCGATACCGGTTTGGAGCTCTGCCCGATACACCTGTGTCAGGTGGCACTCCCTGTCGGGCAATAGGCCACGACGGGAAAACATACCGGCCAAAGCGCTCTCGCCTGATACGGTCGTGACGGTGTGCCACCCTCTCGGGCGACACACCGTGACAGGCGATTCGTATCAGGCTCAGTATCGTGTCGGGCTAGAGACTGCTTAGGGTGTCGGGTTACTCGTATCGGGTGCCCTTGTTGGTCGATATCGGGCTGCTGCAGTGACCGGGGCGGATTCTAAGTGAACCATTCCCGCCCTCTCAGGTCGGAGAAGTGTTCACCTAGTATCGCCCGGTGCACCTCTGGGACGCGACACACTAGCTCCAGGTGCTTTCCCAAGTTAGCTTTCATGAAATTCTGACCTGTCCCATCGGAGTCCTGTAGCTACTATTTATAGGCAGCGGTTGGGAGAAGTTGTGGTTCTCTGGGCGCCATGTGTCCTCCATCAGCTCTATCATTGCGGATTCAGGGATGCCCGATATGCGTGTCACCCGGCACAAGGGTGTCGGGCTGTAAGTGTGTCGGGTGTCGTGACGAGTGGGCGCCTGTCGGTGGATGGCTTGTATCACGCGACACGCTTCAGTAGTCATGGCGAGTATAGCTCCCTGTCGGGTAAGTGGCGTATCGCCCGTAAGATCCTCCTTGCGCGGCACCCCTGTGTCGCGCGGTAGTGTATCGTGCTGCCATATGTCGGGCACTGAGTGTGTCATCCGACTAGTAGGAGGGTTGATGCAGGTAGAACATGTTCATGGGCCGGGATGTGCCTTTTTGCTAATAAATGAGTCGAAAAACGAGGAAAACTCTGCAAAAGATGATAAAATTGAGTTAAAAGCATAGCATGGCCTGTTTATTCAAAAACATGACAAAAAGGAGAGGAAACAGTTTAAAAGGGGAGATTTGACAGCGAAATAAGGGCCAAAAACATCACAAATTTTGGTGTTATCAATGAGGTAAATGAAACCCTAAGGATAGGGTGTTCAATGAATTAAGCATTTTGATTACCATGTTCTCAGTATGAGATGCACAACCCAGGATTTGGGTCGATGTGCACGTTTTCCAAGAAAGTGCAAATAATTTATGGGTGCAAATGATGATTACTCGTATGGCTCTTAGCAGTATATTAAGATGTTTAATTGCATGATTCTAGTGTATAAGTGCCAAATGGACATGCATTATGTATATTTAAGTATTTCAGTCTGCCTGCATGTATAGTATGTTGATTTCTCAATAAATTACAATGTTTTAAATATACTGCTCTGCCAAGTTTAGAATGATGTACATGTTATATTATAAACTTTAATTAAATAGACGCAGTACCATAGATATATCAGAGTCAATTATAAGTAAGAGAAAGGTACAATGTAGAAAGATCTTTCCAAGAATAATAAAATAATAGACATAGGTGCCCTGAACACCGTAGATTCCCTATGGATGTCTGCACTGTAGGGAGGAAACGATCCACCCTGGCAGCGACCAGTATACGAGGATCAGATCACACCCACAGAGTGTGCGGGGAGACGAAGCCCTTAAGGAAGTCTCCTAAGAGAAGATAGGTTACCCAATATGAACCGGAGATCCCGGTGGTAACCCAGAGGTACCCACAGAGCGTACCAAGATGAGGCCCACAGAGCGTCTCAGACCCTCCGCCTGTGTACTCAGCCTAGAAGGAGAGGTCCAGTTAAAGGCCAGTTGTTTAGCTGCTTTAGTCAGACATGACGGTTCGAGTCAAGCAGTCTTAGATTCAGTTCTAGGCTTAGCTTCAGGGGTTTTAAGCTAAGTCTTGCACGACGAGATCGTAGTTCGCTACGAGTCTTCATATGGAGAGTACACTGCATATGATCAGGGCATAAGCTAAAATATGTTCCTATAGGTTTAAAGAGTTTCTTATAAGTAAGAAAGGTTAAGAAAGATTCGAGTACAGTTTCCCAGCAATTATTCTTTGTATGTTTCTGAATTATTAGTTCTCTTTGAAATTAATCAAGCATGCTCATATATTGATTTGCTCTTATTGATATCTAGAGTATCCTGCCATATTTATGATTGTCAATGATCAATCTCTTTAAAGCTTACTGCTGTTATAATTGATATCATTTGCTTAAAAGTATATCTGTAATTATATCAGTGCTTTAGACTGTTTCTTTGAAGTACTCATTCACTGAGCGAGTAGGCTCACCCCTCTACTCACAATTTTTAGGGAAATCACATGGACTTGAAGAAGATATCATTGCATCAGAGTAGATCTGCCACATGAGTTAAGTCCGAGTATAGTTAAGTTCAGTCGGTCCTTGTCACTCTAGGTCCTTGTAAAGAAATAAGAGAGAGTTGTAAATGATGATGTATAACATTATTCCTCTTTTAGCAATATATGTGAATCAACAAGTCGTATGTGCTTAAAAGCATGAGAAACATAATGAATGTTCATACATGCATTTTTACTGTTGAAATCAGATTAGAGAAATCAATGTTTAGGCTCCCTTGTAATGTTGGTTTATGTGGTTTAATGTGAGAAAACAAAGAGTTTGAAAAAGAAGAAAAAGTTAAGGGTGATCTTTTTATTACATTAAATCCTCAATTTATGCCCTAATCTCATGATTAATGGTAATTGTGAGATCAGGGTGTAACATCCAAGTACAAGATGCTATGAGAGGACCGTCTCCCTTTCAGTCATTTTACTTTATGGATAGCTACAATCAATATTGTGAAGAGGTGCAAGAGGACAAGGCAATTGTTGATCCCCTCATGCGAGCCTTGAATAGTCCAGACCCTACAGTAGAAGACACAGAAGTCATAGAGATCTTAGATTACCTGAATCAACCTGAAGAAGAACTTAGTGAGGATGAAGAAACTTTTGAGACCACAAAGTACGTATGCCTCACTTGAATAAACACCTGAAGAAAAGAGTGAACCAAAACCAAAGCCATAATTGAAATCACTTCCGAAAGGGCTGAAATATGAATTCTTGGACAATGAAGAGAGGAATCTTGTGATTGTTAATGCTAACTTGATAGATGATCGTCTAGAAAGGTTGCTAAATGAGCTCAGATTGCATAGAAAGGCTATAGGGTACTCAGTAGAAGACATCAGAGACCTCAACTCTGCCTTATGCATGCACATAATACATCTAGAAGAAATAGCTAAACCTTTAGCTCAACCACAGAGGAAGTTGAATCAAATGCTAAAGGAAGTCGTGAAGAATGAAGTTATTAAGTTGCAGATTACCGGGATCATTTACCCAATAAGTGACATTAACTGGGTAAGCACTATCCATTTGGTGCCTAAGAAATGTGGAATAATAGTGATAAGAGGAGAGGATGGAGATGAAGTGGCAATAAGAACGGTAACAGGTTGGCGTATGTGCATTGACTACTACAAGTTGAATGCTGCTACCATAAATGATCATTTCCCTCTGCCATTTATAGATCAAGTTATAGAAATATTAGCTTACCATGATTACTTCTATTTTCTAGACGAATATTCGGGATTCTATCAAGTACCAATTCATCCCGATGATCAAGAAAAGACAACCTTCACCTACATCTATGGCATGTACGCTTTCAGAAGGATGCCATTTGGGTTGTGTAATGCACCAACAACTTGCCAACGCTGCATGATATCTAAGTTTTTGGACTTTCTAGAAGACATAGTGGAGGTCTTCATAGATGACTTCTCTGTCTATGGAACATATTTTGAAGCATGTATAAATAATCTATCCTTAGTCTTGCAACACTATGAGGAAAAACACATTGTCCTGAACTGGGAAAATGCCATTTTATGGTCCAAGATGGTATTGTCTTAGGGAATAAGGTTTCCAAGAAAGGAATCAAAGTGGACCTAAGCAAGATCGAAGCTATATCCAAGCTTCCACAACCTAAATCCATTACATGAGTACGAAGTTTCTTAGGGCATTCAGGATATTATAGAATTTATAAAAGACTTCTCGAAGATTGCTAAACCCCTTTCAAATCTCATGATTAAAGATATTGAGTTTGAATTCACTAGCGAACATTTCGACACCTTCCAGACCCTTAAAAGGGTGTTAACAACAACACCGATTCTATAAACGCCAGATTGGGAGTTACCTTTTGAAATTATGTGTGATTCTAGTGATTTCACCATCGTTGTAGTCCTAGGATAGAAGAAGGATAAGAGACACGTACCATGTGATTTGCTACGCAAGATGAATGTTGGACGAAGCCCAAGTAAACTACACCACCACTGAAAAAGAAATGATGGCTATCATATTTACCTTTGATAAGTTCATATCATATTTGGAAGGGTCAAAATTAAAAGTATACACAAATCACGGAGCTATAAAATATCTCATGCAGAAGAAGGACACAAAAATGAGGCATGTGTGTTGGGCCTTATTACTGCAAGAGTTTGACCATGAGATCATTGATAAAAAGGAAAAAAATGTGGTTGCAGACCACCTATCAAGGATAGTCTTTGATGAAGAAAATAAATTGCAAATAAATGACAACTATGTTGATAAAGCTATCTTGATGGCCCAGTCAGATGAGTGAAGCCTGCCTTGGTTTGTTGACATTTGCAATTATCTAGCCTATGAGCAACTTCCACCAGAGATCACTTATAATCGGAAGAAGAAATTATTATTAGATCTAAAAAACTACTATTGGGATGATCCACTGTTGTTTAAAAGATGCTCTGACAACTTATATCATCATTTCATACTGGAAGAAGAAGTGCCCCTAATCCTCAAAGAATGTCATTCCTCGCCTTATGGGGGCCACCACGGGGGAAAGAACAGCCGTGAAAGTCCTACAATCAGGATTTTATTGGCCGACTCTTTTTAAAGATGTTGTGTCATTTGTCAAGACTTGTAAAGGGTGTCAACTTAGATGAAATATCAGCCGAAGGAACGAGATGATGATGGTCGATTGGGTGGAAGTTGAAATCTTTGATGTATGGGGAATTGATTATATGAGACCTTTCTCATCATCAAAAGGGAACCAATATATACTTGTAGCTGTCAACTACATCTCAAAATGGGTAGAGGTTGTTGCCACCAAAAACAAGTTTTTTTCTCTTCTCTCTTTTGTAACTCCCGAACATTAGAAGAAACCTAACTAAAGAACTGCCAGAAGCAAAGAAACGAGACAACGATTGAATACCAAGGAACATTTGCTGCTTATCCAACTATCACTGCCAATGTCGTACCCTTGTCGCGATAGCACCACCTCTGACATTGCCTCCCTAGCCACCCGTTTTGAAATCCTAACCACGGCGAGGTACCGATTGCACGTTCCTTTTGTTTACCGTTGTTCCTATTTCTTGTCTTTTTGAGGTTTCATCGCCTCTCTTAAGTTTACAACCCTAGGTTTTTATTTTCTCTATGGCACGATAACCGCTAGAATTTCCCTATACATGTTCGCTCCTTCATCGAAGTTTCGCCAACGCTCTCCCTTTGTTCACAGCTATTCTTGTCTCTTCAACCAATGTGGAACTTATTGCGGCGTTTTACTCACGCACTTCTGGCGGTATCGCCATTGGTCGGTCGGAATTTGGGTGAGAATACCCATCGTGACCATCGTGGTCGTGGTCGTGGTCGTGGTCGTGGTCGAGTAGGTACCTCCCCAACTGCGGTCGTGATACCAATAGTAGCTATGGCCACAATCACAGTCCTTCCTTGTGTGAATTTCTCGTGATCAGGTCTAACAGTGACCGTGATCGTGACACCTACCTCGGTCACGGGATTTCTTTGTCACGGTCACGACATTCCTTTTGCTTTGATAATCATCTGCCATGGTTGCGACACCCTCCTTGACCACGGTCTGCAATCTGTTTATGCCACGGTCGCGACATCTCACACGTTTTAAGAACAAATAATAAAAAATGAATTAAATGACAATGCCATGAATAAAATATAAAATACAATCTTGCTAACAACAATTTGAATGTTGAAAATTTTATAATGTCAATCTTAGCGGATGAAACTTTGATGAAGAAAGCAACTTCACTGAGGGGTGTGGAGGAAAACTTAGAGAAAATAACCAAAGCATTGAAGGATAACCCCAACCTCTCACCGACAAAGAAGCTACATTTGCAACTGATGAAGAAGAAACATGAGTACATCCTAGATCATAAGACACCAAAGGAGTCCAAAGAGTCTTAGAAGATGTCAAGAATAGAGACTTCTGAGTACTAG
Organism: Alisma plantago-aquatica; assembly: GCA_963693085.1. Lineage (NCBI taxonomy): Eukaryota > Viridiplantae > Streptophyta > Magnoliopsida > Alismatales > Alismataceae > Alisma > Alisma plantago-aquatica. Next base: position 1,118,845,712 of record OY856413.1, read on the forward strand.
ACTTCAAAAATTGAACTAAAGAAGCTGGAGAAACACAAATTTGAAGCCAAGGATGCAAAAAGAGGAAATTGACAGTTGTGGAAAAATCAAAGGGCCAAGAAAAATAAGCAACCCCTGAAGAGGTCAATGAGGACGAACAAGAGGCCCTCAACCAGTAGGTGCCACCATTTGTACCAAGAGATCAAATACACCAATCACAGTTTGACTGGGTGCTAAAGACTAAAGGCTTCAAACCAAAGCGATACCTGGACATCGAGGAGTTCAAGAAGATGTGAATTTATAACAGGGTGATTGATTCTTTGGAAGGCACCAACTTGCACGCCCTGTGTACATCAGAAGCTCCTTCACTCACTCAGCTAATGGTAGAGTTCATTACGTCACTAGAAAAGTTTCCCGTCAGTGATGGCGAGTGTAAAAAGGGTGGCATAGATTTCAAACTTGAAGTGAGAATGGTGGTAAAGGCTCATATGGTTATTGAAGCCATACTCAACACCATATCCAACAAGATGAATGAAGAAGCACAAGCCTACTCAACTGCGCCAGGCGAGAAAGAAGTCATTGGATACAACAGTCACAAGATGTGGGAGAAGCTGATCGGATAACACAATCACAACTCAAAGAATTCAAAGGCGACTCTCATTACCTCCTGCTTTATCCGAGTGATACATAAAATAATTGCTAACACAGTCTTCACGGGATCCGAAACCTAAGGAGTGACTAAGGGGGACCTATTTCTAATATTGTCTATGCTAAAAAAGAAACTGATGAACTTCGGGATACTGCTAATTAAGAGGTTTTCAGTCGTAGTAGGAGGGGAAGCAAAGAAGATGAAAGAATTCTGCATGGGAAGCCAGATAACTAGAATAGCTTATCATTTTTTGGATGCCAACATGTTGATGAAATACAAGAAGACCAAGGGACATACCAAGATTGACATCAAGTCCCTCATCAACACAGGCATTCTGGCATAGAAAGGCATCAAACTTTTCTACAAACAAAGATGCTCCAAAGTACTTTTACCCCAACTAATATTATAATGCCCACAAGCTACAGCCCACACAGGAGGATGTGGACAAAATGTACTCAGGTGCCACCAGCATAGTCGCAGGCCCATCATCACTCGCTGGCGAGAAGAACATGAAGGATAAGACTCCTAAATGGAGATGCAAAATCCAGAGGACAGAAAGAAGCTAGCGATAAGGAATAGAAAAAAGAAAATGTCAGACAAATCTATCGCCCCAAATCTACCCTCACCACACATGTCTGTAGAGATCGAAGAACAACCTTAGGTAGAAGTAAATGAAGAAGGTGACCAGGAAGATGTCGAGGCCACCGAATGAGAATGACACTTAGAGATCGAATAGGAACCCCTCCAAGAGTGTGAAGACCCCAGAGTTGCACCCAACCCCATGATCCCAGAAGTGGTACTGTAAGTACCTGAGCAACCAGAGGCGAGCACTTCTGCCCAAGCAACCAATGCTGATCCAATGCAAAACAAGCCAGCTCCACAACCTAAGGAGCATGTAATGACAATGACACCATCAACAACACCTGCATAGCAGCAACACCAACACCCGCAAACATTTGGTGATGTACTATGACACAAATTCAATGCCATATGGTTACATATACAACATGCTTTCAAAATTAATTTCAATATTACTTCTAGCTTGTGCACACTAACAACACAAGTACAAAAGTTTGAACATGAGTATTGAGGCACTCCCCCAGTTCATGCAAGGGGTCATCAACACCCAGAATGCAATGATGGGGGCATTGAAAACACTGACTAAAGAAATGGCAGACCTCATAAAGGAACGGGACGACATGAGAGTAGATAAAGAACTGATGCAGAAGGGGTATGAAGAAGCGCTAGAAGACTAAAAGAAGGAATGTCAGCGCTTAGACAAAGAACACCAACAACTTGATGCCATACTCCAATGCCATGAGATGGACAGTTGGCGGCAAAGAAAGAAGTCTAAGTGTCTAACCAGCCCTTCCACATCACAAGCCTCCTCAAGCCCCTCGAGCCCAGATAAAGATGATGATGACATAGGAGGAAAAGGTACGAGCACAACTTCAAAGGACGAAAGTCCCAATGTAAAGACCACCCCAAGGGTGGACCCTCCTATAAACGAAGTGTCGCAACAGTCAAAATCTTGTCAAGACATCGAGACGAAGAAGAAAAATGCCTTATCAAGAATGTTTGACTTGAACAACAACCTAAAAGAGGACAAGGTTGCATCTGAGGAACCTCCACCATTCGTCGTCGTCAAGGATGAAATCACTGCCATAGAAGATCTCACATCATGAGAAATAAGAGATCTCAATAAGTTCTTGGATGACATGACTTTCAGAATGGATATCTGCAACAATTTCATGCAAGACGCAGCGCAATACGAGCATAATGATTCACTCTATGATGGAAAGATGGTTGTGACATTAGCTGTGCTCAATTTCGCAGAATTAGAGAAGCCATTAGAAGAGAACAAACACATAGATGACTTTACTAGGGAGATATCTACACACAACGAAAGCAAAGCAGCAAATCAAGCACTATTGGATGCCAAGATACCGCTTCCTGCGACAGAGGTACAACCCCTAACAATGCAAATAGTAGGAGACGTACCTCAGAAGGCGAAGAAGGTGGACTCACCTTTTCTTCACTGATGAGTTGGTCAGAAAGCGGAGCACACCAGTTTATGATGTACCACTAGGTGTCGCTCCTCCTCTACCCTGTAAGATGGAGGGCATGGACATGACCTCATTATCCAGAATGACATGCAGAGATGTCCATATCTTAGCAGACGTACTCGATGACAACCTTCCAGGCACTGATATTCTCTACCACAACAAAGGAAGGTCGCTTAATAGGGACCATTTTAGAGGGATCTTTCTAAAACGAGCACGAGTACACAAAAAGTTGTTCAAAGTACTCTGCACAACTTTGCTTGAAGAATTTCTACATCCTGAGAAAATGCAACCTATCTTCAACGACACAATGCATCTAGTAGGTTAACTTTTTGATAAAAATGACAATTCTGCTGATGTGAAAGAACTACAACGTGTAGTGAGCAGAGAGGAGACAAAATTTGTAGTCCTACCAATAAGGACTATAAAGCACTAGGCAGTGATTGTTGTCAACCTATATGAGAGATGTATAACATTGTTCAATTGTTGCACAGCTGAATTGAACAACACGTCCCTGATTTACAAAAATAAGGAAGCAAGAGATATTTTAAAGGAACCACTACATCTACAGCGGGCTATACAGACGATGGACAACATACACAAAGGGATGTGGAAGTAGTTCTCTATCTATAAAAAGGTCCCTCAAGAAAAGGCTAGAACATGGGATTGCGCCTTTATAGTACTCAGGATGATGGAAGCAATCAATAAGGGAATCCCACTGGAAGACCTATGCACAGAAGATTTACATGGATTACGTGGTGTCTATGCAATGGAGGTTGTCTATAATCATCACTTCTTCAACAACCCCGTGATGCCTTCAGATGCAATACCACATCGGCTTCACCAAGAAATACCTCTACCTGAAAAGAAAACCTGGAGGGAAAGACTTAAAACCTTGTGGGTCGATCCAGAAGAACCTGCTAAAGCATCTTCTTGGAAGGAAGGATGGGCACCCGACACTCCTGACAAAGCATAGAAACAACCTAAGAGCAAGCCAGAACACTCTCCCGTGGAAGAAATAGACAAAGAACAACCTCTAGTTCACGAGCCCGAAGAAGGGGAGATAAAGGAAGAGGATATGCCAAAGATAAAGCATGATGGGCCAGCAAGAGAAATAGTGTCAACCTTTAAGGATTTCAATAGGTGGAGCTGCAAAAGCTTGTTACTAGAATCCATACATCTGATAATGAAATGTTTAAGGGAGGTGACACCACGACATAAGCAATCTTCAAAAGGTATGACATATATGTACTAAAGGATGACCTTAGAGATAATTTGAAAATAGGAGGGTACCTTTCAATCAACACTATGTCATCCTACCAAGCACTGTTGAATGACAACATGCCAAACGTGCATATGGTCTACTTCCTCTTAGTAGATGACATCTTGAAGAATAAAAGGTCAGGCAAAAAAGACTGCCTACTGCAATGTCTGGCGACCTCTCTTCCAGATTATATATACTTGCCCATCCTACATGATAGTCATTGGACTCTGCTAGTAGTCAGTGTTATAGCTAGGACCACAGTTCTATACAATAGCTCAGATGAAGCCTTTGCACTCAACAAATGAATGAACAAGATTCCTACAAAGACACCTATAGAAGAGAAGGCAGTCACGTGCGCCGAAGTAGTTGTAGAAATGCTCAAAAACCATGGAAAAGGGTACAAGCATAAAGAAGGCAAAAACTTCAAGAAGACGTGGTTCAGCCATAGAATCCCTCAATAAGTACCTCTGTCAAACAACTACAACTTCTATTATCTGGCCTGGATGATCGCCCTAGATATAATGAATATGAAGGTGGAGGGCATGCAACATGAACAATACCACCCACTACGCATAGTATACGCTAGCATGCTCCTTGAATCAAAGTGGGTGACCACAAACAACTAGCGACAATAAAGAAAGCCCATTTATGCATTCAACTCCAATTTTGACAACCCGAGTCAGGGTGAATGATAAGTTTGGGAAGGAGTCATAAACGGATGTGAGAGGTACAAATTTTATCACCCAAATTTTCAAAATTTACTTGTACATATTCTTGTTTCTTCTACAGTCAAGTATGAGAAACAAAATTTTCAAAAAAAATACTTTCAGAAATTTTGCTATAAGTTGCAGTTTTGCTTAGCCACTTCTTAGACTTGTCAGTCCCCCTGCTGAATGTTGTAGTGCTATCATTTCTAGAGAGGCATAAATGAGTGACTAATACACATAATAGTAAAAATAAGAAGCATAACAATACAATTTTATCTTATTCTTACGGTAAAATGTTGTGTGTGGAACAATCCTAAGTCTATGGAATCCTTGAAAACTGGAGGACTTTACCAAGCCATACTCGTGACCAATCACCCTAACCTGACAGTTCTAGCTAGAAAATCTTCACCTCCTTCGAGAAGGAAACAACTGCCCCTTCCAGGTTTAGTTATCCCCGCTTTGAGATGAAAAGAGGCTTGGTCGCCCAGAAAATAATGTAAAACCCCCTCACCCAAACCTGAGAGGAGATATGAAAAGCCAAAAAGAAGAAAAAAATATATTGAGAGTTGTGCCCAAAAGATGTCGAAGGATCCCACACGGTCGGTGTCTTGCTGCACTCATGAATGGATATATGTCGTGCCCATAAATGGAGTCGTGAAGCCAAGTATATCCACCTACACTCCCAAGCAACCCTCATGCAACCACCTGACTTAACGTTAGGAGCCCTTGGGGGCAACATTGTCCTTACAACAACTTGTGGGTGAGGGAAATTGAGGAGAGTAGGAAAACACTTAAAGCCCAAAACATACCTGATCACACTAGCATAGGGCCAACTAAAATAAAAAGAAGGGTGTGAAAGCTACCCCTCAAGGGGATGTTGTACAAGTATGGCTAGCAACCTAGCATAGGAAGGGGTAAGTCATTGAGACAGAGCCTTTTACTACCAAAAGGTATTGGCAAGAATTCAAAGTCATGCAACTCTAGATAAGAAAGGGAGGAAATATAATCTTAGGATTCAAACAGACATACCACGAGAGTTTTTCCGTAAGAATGAAAACTCTGTAATGGTAGGCTTTCTGAAAATTTTTGTTACCCATATCTTATCTCTCTATGATTTTAGACCTACCATTAGCCTGAGGACATGGCCGACCCTAAGTTTGGGGGAGTTGATAACATCTCATTTTTATGTACTTTTTGCGTATGATTTACACCTTCCCTAGCATACCTTTCATAGATTTCTCTACTTATTTTAGTCCCATAATGACAAAAATCTCAATTTCACACATCTTTTACTTTTGCAGGGTCATGCTAGGATATGTTCGCGGTCAACACCGCAACCACGGCTATATAGTCCACTAAGGACCCTGCCACGGTCAATGCCTCCATTCCCACTTCTTCACACCGCACTGCAACAACGACTCTCCACCATGGCAACACCCCGCGATCGAGGTCATACCACGACTGAGGCTCCCCCTCGACCGCGGCAGACAGCCGACACACCGTGACTGCTAGGGAGGTTGTGACCGAGGCCATATCACAATCGAGGCCATACCGCGACCTTGACCCTGAGGTTAAGTTAGTGGGCAACATCTATAAATAGACCCCCAGCTCGACACGTCAAATCATCAGATCATCAAGGACCACGAAGTGCTGCCAAACTCAAGAGTCACCCACATCCATACCCATCAGTCTTGGATCTCTAGAACGGAAGTTGGAGGAGAGAGAAGATTGATCATCCTCTTCTCTAAAGGAAGAAGCTGCCGCATCCGCGCCTGCTCTAGATCTAGGTTTGAAGAAGTACAGTTGGTGTATCACCATCTTCTTTCTCTATCTAGATCTATCATCTTCATAATGTTGTACTACCCCTCTTTGTGGTTATTGATGTATCTATCATTTTGTGACGTCATTATGCTGCCCGTCAACATGTGTAGCTAAACATCTAACTTGGGTTGGGAGTAGCCACTAAGGCTCTCCCAACATGCACATTCTTTCTCCCCTTTGAATATATATGCTATTGTCAATATTATCTCCATACTCTTGTTTTTAATGCCTCACTTTGCATGCTTAGCTACCATCTTGTGATGTTTGATTGTTGGTATCTCAAAAGAATAGTACCGATCTTATCTAGTGTTATGGAGTAGTATGAATGCATGAAAGTGTTGGAATGCTAAAGCAAATGATCATATGTTTTACTTTGTGGTTGTTGGGCCATCATCTCGAGAGAGAGGCTACCTAAAAACCTAGATCTATCCTAATCTCGAGAGAGGAGGTAATAAACATTTTTTATGATTGCTTGTAATCTTGATAGGAGTATGTGAAGGGGTGTGAGTTTTGCATGTTGGCGAGAGATCTTAGTAGGTGAAACTCGATCCAAGTTTCCTTCCATATCTTTGTTTCCTACCACTTGCTTAACGTTTTTCTCTTGCTTCATTTTTCTTTCTTTTATCTTTCTTTGTTTTGTCTAGTACATCATTGTTCCTTGGGAACACCTTTTTTTACCCACATGTTCATTTGGAGTGTAAGAGTTTGAGACTCTATGTACTTAACACTTACCGACCTTATCCCTGTGGTTTGACCCCGAATACTACATCGGACCCCGTATAATAGTTGCGGGGGCTTGAGTGTCGGGTTATAATCTTAAAAGTCTGACTACTCTGGATCCGCTCCTTTTTGGATGTGCGATTTAGACCGGTTAAGGAGTTTGAGTCATACCACTCAAAGTCTAACATACCACCGCTTGGTTGCAATCAGTTCCATATAAGATCTAGGAAGAGCCGAACTCCAAGATCTTTTCCATACTCGGTCAGTACGAGTCTGCACAATAATGGCATCTTAGTCAAACTTCAAAACAAGGACATATAGTCCTGTAAACAACAAGCCCACCTTGGTACATGTCACAACACTAGAAACCAAGGTACACAAAGCAAAACCTTTAACATATGATAATCATTGAGACACAACTATAGACGTTCTACAAAAGAGGGCTAGGTATGACTTCAGTCATCCTTCCTAAACACTCGGAGTTAGGATAATAAGTACCCCACATATTCAACAATATGCACTCAGAGTTTCCCTTAGAAAAACTCATATCACTATCCAACAAGTTCTGACACTAAAAATGGCTCTATGGCTCGGGGCACTACATGATTAGGGTTACACTTGATTAGTTATTTGCCAATTGGGTGAATTAAGGCTTCATCATACAAATAGACATACATACCCTAATTCATTTCTATCAAGTGTATAAGCATTACAACTTCAGTAGATTTAAAATGTTTGAGGTGTAAATCTTAATCACATTGCAACATACTATCGCTCATTGCACATAATGAACCACATGTGTCATCATATCATTATAAGATATCCATTTCTTATCACAAGTTCCAGGGTTTCAACCCTTATCAGAACATGAAAAGGATTTCACCTCAATCAGGGCTCAAACATGCCCAAAGGTCATTAAGACCATCACATTAGACCCTGCAAGATTATCATTATCATTCTAGGCCTTTAAACAAGGCTCAAAAGATCATCAACACATATGTATCCCATAGGTTAAACATGGTAATGCACTTTGGTATTCAATTAACACTACATTGAGGTTCCAACACAAGGTCTAATTATAACCAAACATCATAATTTAGTCATATTGGAGTTGGTGAAGCAAACCATGTTTCATTAAAGGTCACATCCACTTGTTATAGTGATTTATCCATATATTCATAGGAGGGCAAAGGTAAAACTACAAGTTCAATGGTGTTTTTCCATCGAATTCTCTTTATTAGAAACCACTTAAAAGACTATGGGATTTATTCTAATCCATTGATTGTTTAAGCATCCAATCTCATTCATTGGATCGGGTTCATTATTTAAAAACATCAATTAGGGTATAGGTCCAACCATTCGATTATGTCCTAACATAGGGTAATGGTTTTAATGTCCACCATGGATATCGACGTACCACCTTCATGGTGTAATAGCTCTATCACCAAAATGGAGTATTGGTTTGCCGACATCAGGGCATGTCAACCCAATATCAACATAGGTATATCAGTTTAGCACCAACAAAAGTATGTCGGCCTATCATCACCAAGGGTGTATTCAACAAGGTATGTCGCTCATTAACTGTCACAGTTTATAACTATGGTTGGGCGTCAGACACAGACCGTCATGGGTTGTTGTTATGGCTAGGACGTTGACCTTAATTCAACATGGTGTCTCAGTCTATCCACAATATGGGGCGTCAATTTCTGACTTATCATAGGATGTCATTTTTAGCATCAATCATGATATCAACATGTTACCAACAAGGTATAACAGGTCTAACACCATCCTAGGGTGTCGACCTAATGTCGTCGTAGTGTGTCAGAAAAATGTCAACTTAGGATAACGACCTAACAATCAGGTAGGGTGTGCCAATCACTAACCATCATGGTTGTCACTAATGCTCAACCATTGTATCAGTTACAGACCGTCATGGGTTACAACCAAATTCAATTTAAACAGATTAAAATGTGGGTCTATAGATTTTGACCCAGTTTAATAGGTGTAATCATTCTAGTAGAACAAAAATGCCTGGCCACCTACTATTTTTTGTTTTACACTACCAGTGATATCATCTCGAAAAGAGGCGCAAATGGTTTTTAACGATTGTCGTAGCTTTCAACATCTAGGGAATCAAATTGCGTCCAAAATGGATGTAGTTTTTATTTTCGGACAATCTGCGCATGTAATTAGAGGTAGGCGTGTAGTTTGCATCTATACTATATAGGAAAGCCCATGGAGGGGGACTAGATGCAATTTTTTCCATTATTTTTTGAAATTACATATGGTCGCTGTGTGTACACCACACTTTTGTCTTTAGTTTTTAAAATATATATTATATTAGGAGAGACAATGTTATCTATACTATATAGAAAAGTCCGTGAAGGGGGACTGGATGCGTTTTTCTCCATTATTTTTTGAAATTACATGTTGATCCCCGTGTGTACACCACACTTTTATCTTTAATTTTAAAAATTATATATTATATTAGGAGACACAATGTTACTATATAGGAAAGTCCGTGGAGGGGGTTGGATGCAATTTTCTCCATTATTTTTTGAAATGACATATTGTCCACTCTGAGTGTACACGACACTTTTGTCTTTAATTTTTTGAGTTATATATTATATTAGGAGATACATCTATACTATATAGCCCATGGAGGGGGACTGGATGTAATTTTCTCCATTGTTTTTTGAAATTACATATTGATCCCTATGTGAGTACATTTGTCTTTAATTTTTCAAATTTATATTAAATTAGAAGACACACTGTTACTATATAGGAAAGCCTGTGGAGGGGGCTATATGCAATTTTATCCATTATTTTTTGAAATTACATATTGGTCCCTGTGTGTACACCACACCTGTCTTTAATTTTTTAAATTATATATTATATTAGGAGACACATCTATACTATATAGGAAAGCCTATGGAGGGCTGGATGTAATTTTCTCCATTATTCTTTAAAATTACATATTGGTCCCTGTGTGTGTACACCACACTTTTGTGTTTAATTTTTGAAATTATAGATTATATTAGGAGACACATCTATACTATATAGGAAAGTCCATGGAGGGGGATTTGATGCAATTTTTCCATTATTTTTTAAAATTACATATTGGTCCTTGTGTGTACACCACACTTTTGTCTTTAATTTTTTAAATTATATAGTATATTAGGAGACACATCTATACTATATACGAAAGCCCATGGATGGAGACTGGAAGCAATTTTCTCCATTATTTTTTGAAATTACATATTGGTCCCTGTGTGTACACCACACTTTTGTATTAAAATTTTTAAATTATATATTATATTAGGGAGACACATCTATACTATATAGGAAAGCCCATGGAAGAGGACTGGATACAATTTCTCTATTATTTTTTGAAATTACACATTGGTAGTTACCAAAAAAAATTACATATTGGTCCCTGTGTGCATGAAGAGTCCTAATAATATATGTGCTGTACATTTTATTTTTTTATTTTTAAAGTTAAATCTATAAATTATTTAAGAACTGGAAAAATCTCCAACCAAACACGATGAATTAGAAAACTTGTGCAGTTACAATTGATGTTCTTCAATTCCACCCGACTAGACGGGCCCTTATTATCAATTGAAAAACTATGCCGCAGCCCAAACCTATAACCTCTGTGATCGGCCCATTGTCTACGTCCCCAATCAAAATTCAAAACACATCTACCCTAAAAAAAAAAAAAACATCAACCCTGTCCATAGCCCTCTACCATTCCACCGTCCCACACGACAGAAAACCCCCGCCGACGACCACCTGCGCCGTGCTTGCTCATCGCTCACCACGAACAAGGAGTACCGAGCGGCTGCCGTGGGGCAATCCGGTCATGGCCCACCCTCACTCCCTGGAGGAACTGGACCGACGCCTAAAAAGCATCATGCAGCGAGTATCAAAACTGGAGGCTGCACTGCTCCAGCAGGACCTATCTTCACTATCCGTTTCCGTCGATGCCAACGGCGCAGTGGATGAGTCGTCGACGACGGTCGCTCGGCTTTCAGCAATACTGCAGTCGCAGGGCGTGTCTGATTTCCTGTTCAAGCGCGTCCCATCAGACTACTACGACCGGACGCTTGAATACAGACAAGAATGCCTAGGTGCGGCCTCTGTAGATCACCTCTGTAAGAGCATCGTCATGGTAAGTAAGGCAGCCCGCTCTTGGGCGAAACTGCTTTGATCCGCACATTTGGTTTCATAGCCGTTCTGGAGAAGAGAGTTGTATTGTGAACTGGTTTGACTTCGTTATCAGAACATATGATTCATTTTGGGCTGCGAATGAAATTCATTTGGTCTCTCACAAATATACTAATGAGAACTATCTCATAATTATAGAGGAATACGGAGTATTTAGTTGTCAATGTTGACCTGACCTACGTAGATAGTAATGCATCATTCAGTTTAATGATGAGATAATAAAAATGGTCATATTTGTAAGGTTTTTACCCTTGGAAACTGTTATAAGTCTCACAGAGGCTTGACTCTTGTAAAAGTATCTGGGAGAACTGATTCCTTTGATACACATCATTAAATATCTATAAACTAACAGGTCGATCTTGGTCTACATTGATTGCGAACTGTTTCAGGATTGTTTGTTTCTGGAGTAGTTGTTCACAAAATGGAAGGCTATATATAGAGAGCAGTCAACTACTGGGAGGTAGATTTTGGTGAGAGTATGAAAGACATTTGAATAACTCTTTTTTGGTGATCAGATTTTCTTGGGGATGAGGGTGGTGAGAGACCCGAACAACAAGCCCCGAAGGAACTTGTTGCAAAAACTTCAAAGTGTGAGATTGAACGAGTCTACCACATATGCATGGTGAGTAAAACGATGTCAAACAAGTAAACCACAAAAAACCGAAATGTAGAAGCCTATGTCCATTGGCGAAGACGATATTGATTGGTGAAGAATATTATAGAGATGATATTATTGAAAAGAAAGAAGTACCCAATCCACTTCACACCCTAGAGTTAACTATAGAACTGTTGAAGTGCTCAAAGAGGTGTAGAATGCTAGGAAAAATCCTAGGTCCCGTCTTTGGCTTTAGGTCTTCATATTCTGAGGTCTTGTGATGTCTCTTCATGTCTAGGATGAGGTTAGGGGTCTATTAATAAGAAACAAACTCGTAACCACACTCAATCTGGACCGCAATACAATTAAAAATTCAAAATGAACCATGGTGTTAAAAAATCACGCTGGTATGTGATGTTGTTTCCTATATACATCGGGACTGAACCGTATATGGCCAAATTTCACTGACCATATATGTTGTTATAAGTTATAACTATGTACAATTTAGTGAGACATGACCATGGTCCTGTGATGACCATATAATGCCCTATAGGTTCTAAAATGCTTGCTTAGTATAGATGTGTATATAATCAAATGAAGTTATTCTTGAGAGCTTAAGATACTCTCTTAACAAATTTTCATGATCTAACTATATGAACTAAACAAATTTACCGTTTTATTTGCCCTACCAATGAATTTGTCATCATCATCTTTTTTGTAATCTATAAAAACAATGAAAAAGCTTTTGGCACTCCACAAAGAGTTTTTTTTTTGGGTCAGCGAAAATCCTGTTACTATTGTGATATACCAAAACTTTAGGTACAAGAAATCGCACCCCCTAATCCTCTGAGAGGATTACCAAAAAACAGCAAAAGATACTAAAGGTCTTACGCAGAAGACCGCAACAGATAGAGGAGGACCCAACCAAAGAACAAACATCAAGAGCATTCATACAAGCAAAAGCAAATATATCTAAATCCTACTCTGATGAGGAGCTCCACTAACAATACGCCCACCCACAAAGAGTGCAGACTCATCATCATAGGCTGAAAAATATCAACCAAAACCTGTACTTGAGCCTTTAATGGAGTTTAGAGGCAAAGTCCCATCTAACTTCATCAGCTACCTCAACTTAATCGTTGGTAGCCCCAACTTGTATTCCTGTCAGTTCAATAAGAGAGCTTGATATCTGAGTCAACTATACCGATCACCAAGAGTAGAATCTAGGAACTCCCTTCACACATGCATTATCCACACTCACAAAGATAGTGGAAGAAAACCCCAGAAATAGCTCCCAGCCATCGGACAACAGAAGAAGATAACTCGACACCACTTGCTACTCAAACCAGGAACCAGGAAACAGAAGGAAAGAATGGGTGTCAACCATCTTTCCTCTAAGCCGCCCTACAGGACCCAACACTGAAGCAAAACCAAGACTAGGGGGGATCGGATGCTGGAACCATTGAAGCCTCTCTTTACTAGCACACCCACAATTTGAAAGAAGAGGAGACAGAGGTCGACCAACTTCAGCCCATGCTCCTGGATCAGTTGCAGCACCAGTCCTGGGAGACTAGAGGACACCTGTTTGCACAAACGCAAACCCACGAACACCTGAAGGGCGTTCCAAAGCACTAGTCCAGTAGGTAGCACGCCACCGGCATACAACAAGACACCACCGAGAGCAAGCTCCGGATGCTTGAAAGCTTCTGAATACTCAGATGCATTTCGCCGATCACCGAGAGGCCATCAACACATGGCAGCAACAGCCAACAACCTTCGTAGGAACCATGGCCACCTATCCCTGTGACGGTGAGAGCCCTAGTCGGAGCAACCGCTTCTTGCCGGGGAAGAAAGGAGAAGAGGAGTTTTAGGCTAACCAATGTTTTAAAAAACGTTAAGCGGTAAGTGTGTGGACAACACCTTGTAACTGGTTAAGCGCTAAGCGGCCGATTAAGCGGCCGATTTTTGAAAAAACGGACTTTAGTTTCTTATATAATTTTATACAAAATTACACATATATGTATATAAATACTATACTCTTTGGAACTTTTATATATATCTAAACACTCTACCCAACAATACAAAACACCCAAATAGTTTATAAGATAGCTATAAGACAATAACTATAGCCATAATATAGTAAATGATAGACTTGACATGGATAAAACACCCTACATACATGATACAAAAGAAAATTTACATCACATGTTTACATAGCTAAGCAGTAAACAATAGACTAATTATTGGATACCTTACTAACATATTTGTTATATGTGCATATCATCAATTAGTCATACATTACAACATTACATTTATTTAAAGTATGCATTCTTTATTAGATAATAGTCTTACATTACAGCAGTACATCAATCAGTCATACTCAGGCTTATCATAGGATATTTAATGTATATAAATTAATATATTATAGTCAATAATACTTGGGACCACCATATAGTTTACTTAATGTTACAGGTGTACAACAAAATATTAAAAAAAGGACAAAAAGCGGGGAAAAAGGGCAAAAAGACGGAAAAAATGGGCAAAAAGTAGGAAAAAATGGGCAATTTATTACAAACCGGTTAACCGACGATTTTGGCCATTTTTAAACAGTCTGGGTGTTGGGCCGATTAATCGGCCGTTTAATCGGCCGCTCAGGCTGTTTTTCATTTCACCAAGGCTAACTTTTGGAATGAATAATAAGTAACAAGGAAACAATGCGTGATCGTCATGGTTTTAAAAAGCGGATGCGTTGTATGTTTGGAGATGTCAATGAATAGCGTATGTGGTATGCGGGAGTATATGCAGTTTTGGATTTTTATTTTAAATATTTTATCTATATAAATATACAATAATCACACAATTGCATTTTAATTTGTAAAGTTGCATATTTTAGATGCAATCATGCAAATATGCAATCAAACACAACTTAAATATATAAAAATATGCAATAATGAGCTGAATCTTAAACAACCATCGATGAATGTAACGTAAAAAGGGAGGAAATGGAAGCATAAGGTAGGATGATTGTAGTTGCTGGTTTAAGTTATACATAAAGAATAGGGGGTGACGTTAAAAAATTACCAAGTTAGCTGTTTGATCATGTAAAAATTGGTGATTAATCGGCCTTGTATGCGGCGGGTATGTGGCCTTATATGCGGTCATGGTCTGCTTTAGGTACTGATTTCCTATACGTGGTTCGGTCAAGGGTCCGAAAATTATATGCGGCCGCATGAACCGTTTTTTGAAATACTGGTGACCATAGCGATTGTTGTCTGAAGGAGAATGAAAGCATGTTAATTCCATCCATATTGTGGGACTTTGATTTATGAATGACATGATGGATGTGAATAGTTACGACCTAATAGATATAAAAAATATAGTTTGAATGATGTGGTTAGATATTTGTAAAATATACCTTCATATATTTTGAGATCATCATCATTGTCATCATCTAAGCCTTTGTCCCAACCATGTTGGGGTCGACTACATAGATCCTTCGTTTCCAATTAGCTCTATCATGGGTCATATTTTGATCAAGATGTAAAGATCCAAAATCTCTCTTTATAAGCTCTTCCCATATTAATTTAGGCTTTGTATATTTTGCAACCTATCATAATATTTTATTGGCATGTTGAATCTAAATATCACCTTTGATTTTCTTGTCCATATAATTTTAAGATGAATGTGTTATATAGATTAATTCGAGTGATACTTTCAAAGCATATAGTGTTTGCGTCGAATCCATGAGGTTGGTTTGAGATAAAATATTTTCTTCTCTTGCAAATTAATGTTCTGGTATAGGAAGTTCCATATACTCGGGTATAGACTTTTACATACTTTCTTTTTTGACACACACATGTTTTTGTGCATATTCATTGATATATCACTGTATTGTAGTAAGTACAAACTCTGGTAATGTGGAATGTAGTTGTTTCAAGCTTAGTAAAGGACAACTGGTGGTTGGCTGATAACAAACCAAGAAACTTTGTCACTCTTAGCCAACTCAACGTTGTTGTGATTAAGGCTTAGATGATGATGATGGTGACTTTTAATAATTACAATTTACACTATATGTTTCTGTAGCAAATACAAACATTGTTAATATGTTTGTTTGTGCACGCATCATTGTGATCCACCTCTCATACTTAAATAATTTACCCAAAACTTGTCACTAATAGCCGATATCCTCATTCATTATCAAGAAATCAACACCAAGAAATTGGAAGGTTATGTTTAGAAGAAACCAGAACAATACTAGTAGAATAAGAGAATACTTTCAAAGAGCGCCATAATCAAAATTGATAGTGGCAATCTCCTACGGGACAAATCATTGTAAGTTGAATTGAAGAGGAGGGTAGTGAACTTGCTAGAGGAAAAGGAAAAAAAGTTGAAATGAAAAAGTCAAATCTTTGATCAGTGGCCTATTTTGAATGATAGGAAAGAACAAAATGAAACTTCATCTATAGTAGTTGCTTCACTTTACTGATCCCGTAATTGCTACATCTTGAAGATAATAATATAGTAATTGTTCAATAACTGCTCCCATGTAAACTAGGGTGATGATGACACTTGATTCTAGAGATGTTGGCCTATGGCTCCTCTAATGCTATGTCCAATGATGCATCTAGAATGAATTTGCATTTGATCATCATGTCCTCAATGAAAACCACAAACTTTCTTATTCGAGCACTGTAGAGTGGACCACAAGAGATTGCATTGGGCATCTTTTTTGTACTAGTCTTTTTGAACATACTAGCCCATGGTCGTAATAGATGGACGCCTTGCTTTGCTAGATAATTCACGTTGATCGTGAACATCAAATTCACGACATAGGATTTCAGAACTTGGTTGACGTAGAACCCCTAGTGGAAAAACCATTGGGCAATTCCTGTTGAAGAACCGGATGGCGTGGGGGGGTGGTTGTGGGAGAAATTAGTGACAAAATGGCATGAGATCATCTAGGAAACATGTACCTAGTTTTCAACATGGACGTAGACACAATACAAGCCAATTTCTAAAAATATAGGACGTGAACACAACAAGGTAAAAAGATGTATATACTAGTCATGAAACTATAATTAGATACACAATATACTCATATTTTCACAATTCTATTCAAATATAAGTATTGTAACGATCCACTTTAACTCTAGTGAAAATGTTTGGATCATTGATCATATTATTCTATCCTATTTATTAGCTGATATTCAACTCTGTACAAGTTGTAATCAATGAAAACTCGAGGAAAAAATGGCTTATAAGTTATAGTCTAATCAACAAATAATAGATGCAAAAGATATAATTTGGCAACATGTGTTGTTGTTAGATGTCCCTTGGGGTGTACATCCTAGATCTGTGTTGAAATGGGTGAAAGTGAAACTATCCTAGTAATATTTTGACGCAAGTATCTCTTAAACCTAGAAAGTGACTAAGAGGAGACATGCAGTAAAAAGATTACAAGAACCATTGACATATTTTCAACCTTTTTTTCTCCACAAAGTAGGACATGCCTAGACACTGGGAGGACACGACTTTTCGAATAGATTTCAAGGTGTGTCCTAGAAGTGTCTGTGTCCAATAAGTGTTTGACTAGGATACAAACATGGGAGCTGCGGTGCAATATCCATGCTTCCTAGGAGCTCATTTTCTCATCCATCCAACAAGACATCGTCTTAAGAAAAGGATGTCTGCACGATGGGGATGGCTAATCTGTGCAACAATATTTTGAATGAATGCAGTTGAACCCTCTTGTTGATGTAAGAGATCCATCTCCCTTAACCAATCAACAATGTTTCAAAGTACAATTTTGTGCGTACAATAACTAGTGATGGAGATGGAGGAGGCCTTAACATGGCTTGTCCAGGGGAGCTGGGAGATTGAGATCCAAGAATCTCTCACCCTGCCACCTAGGAAAGGATTCGTCTTTCTTGCATTTGTTGTCTAAATAGCACGGAAGGCAAAATTAGTGTTTGCGTCGAGGTCGAATCCAACCTTTAGTTTTGGGATGGAAGTTCAAGCGATGGCAAGCAAGAATGGTGTAGGGAAAAGTAGGTACAATTGGATTTCTTATGTTCACCTTGTGCTTGTCTGGCCTAGGTGATATAGTTGAATCAACTACCAGGTGTGACATGGTATTTGGATGGGGACAATGGCAATGTGATGAGACTGAAGACGAAGGACTAGAAGAGGGAAACCAGTCCAAGCTTTTTGTAGTAGGATGCCTGGAGTGGGCATCGAATTGGGATAACACAATGACCCTATCATTTGATAGGATTCAGAAAAATGTGTCCAATCTATGTAGAACTATGTTATTCTGTAACATTTAATGTAATTGCTAAGAAGCACAAATGTGGTGCGTGTGGCCAACCACCTAAAGATGCCCGTCTTGTTATAAGTAAGAAAATGACCAGTTTGTCTATGTGCTACTTGAGTTGTCTTTCTGTGTGGTTATTTCATGTGTCTGCAACAACTTGTTGACCTGTTTATCAGGCTGCTTACTCCCTACGTTTTTTGCTTTTTTTTTCTTCAGTCGGTTCATCGAACAACTTACTCCAGTTTTTTTAGTGTTCGCCTTTTGTGTTACTTTCTTGCAGCCAATGAGTATAGGTCAAACAAGGGGAGTGAAGGTACCACAAATATGCCAATTATGGGTTGTGCATAGATGGTATTTATATAGACGCAATTATGATTATGAATAATTGTTTATGGAGCTGAGTCTTCGTGAGTTCGTATAATTTTGGAGGTTTATTCAAAATATAAACATGTTTGTGTTAGTGTTCTCATGTGCCCAACATGGGGACGCATGTGGCCGCATATGCATTTTGGCCACCTCTCTAAACCACATGTTTATGCAGTTCTGACGTATATGCAACACCAAGGTTGCATATGTAACCACTTTTCATGTAGAGGCTGTGTGTGTGACAAAAACTTTGGGGAAACTTCGGAAGTTCCTCCCGTAGAACCACTTTTCATGTAGAGCCAACTTTGAGGAAACTTCGACAACTTCGGATAAGTTGGGGGACGAAAATACATACAAAATTTCAACTTCGACAAAACTTCGAAAAGTTCCCCCCTAAGTTTGGACGAGGCCGAAGTATTGGGGATTCGACTTCGCCCATGGTCGAAGTTTGAAGTGTTGACTAAACTTCGCCCAACTTTGCCGAAATTTAGTTCCATGATGTATACATTTATATCAGGGTTGTCAGACTCGAACCAGTCAGCGAACCGGATAGGGCTCTGGTTCACGGTTCACTGGTTCAACAGGTGACATCAGCATGACGTCACTAATAGTTTAAAGATATATAAATGTCTTTGATACTCATGGAAAATATCCCTGCAAAAATTATGAAACATGAATAATAGCACGATTGCTCACAATAACTTGATAAATAGACCAAATAACAAATATTATTCTATTCGTGGACATTTGTATACCAACATTTACACTGTATTCAATATTGATTAACAAAAACTAGCAGCAAAAATACATTTACTTGTAAAGTGAGAGAACCGGTCGGTTGGCTAAAACTGGACCGGTTCGCCGGTTCACCGGTTTGATGCCGGTCAGACTTCATTTCCGGCTTTGAAGGAGAACGGACCCGGTAGAGTGACCGGTTCCCAGTTCAAACGGCTGGTCTGGTTCGGTTCTGATAACCATGATTTATATGTACAACATACTATACATTGTATATTTATATGCTTACACATTCATATATGGGTGTAATGTTTTACATTTTAAATATATAATTTTATAATATAATTAATTTATATAAAGAATCCAAAACTGCATGTGCCTACATATGCGCCCGCATTTCTCATATGCTCTATGCAGCAGTGGCCGAACACATATTGTCCGCATTCAAGAACATTGGTTGGCATTTTGTCTCACCTTGCCATTTGTTTCTGGGTATACGTTTTTAAGTTAGGTTTAAGGCATGACAATGTTTTTAATAAAAAACCATCGTGGATAGCCACACTGGTGTAATCGCACCATGTGGTTAATGTGCGGATGTGATTTCTACAGTCGACTTTTGAAAACTATCAAGTTTCTGATTTTTACAAAACTTCCATACATAAAAAATCACACCGTGATATAGTTAATTTGTTTGTGTGTGTATTTGTGTGTATATATATATATATCTATATATATCTATATATATAGATTTATATATCAAGTGCTATAATCATATGGTGTTGGTTTAGTTTTTGGTACAATATACAACATAAGCTCTTCGTATATTCTTTGTACAATGGTACTGTAACTTTTGATGATGTGATGTAAAAAGCTCAACTTTTCAAATTGTGGCGCTATGACAACTCACCACACAAAATGAGATTATTCAAAATCAAAATGCCGATTAGACACTAATTAGCCATATTACCAAAAAACTACATAATTTTAATCGAATAAAAAATCCAAACATTCCATATGAGACTTGCACAAAGGCACAAACTTCATATATATATGTCAGGTATCTTTCAATGAGTTTAATGGCCTCAACCACAACATGTATACAAAAAGTATTTGCTTGATAATTACAACATTTACATCAACTCAAGTTATTATACATCATATAAAAATCCCCTTGTCAGGACCTGAGAGTATATGGACGACTCTTGGACTCTAACTTGAACCACATCGACCTCTTTCCTCTACTGGTCTCCGAACTAGGGCTCCTTGCAATCAAAAGTATGCTCGTGTTGCTGGTCACCTAAAAAAGGTGTGTAAACCCATGTGTGACCCCAAGTCCCAATGATATGGTATACAACTAATAACATTTATTGCTTGCAAATATGTCATGTAATCAAATTAGTTAAGGCAGATTATATAACAAGTTAGATAACTAATTAGAGTCTTTAAAATGAACATGTACAAGTTAAGGTACGGGTACGGATAACTGAACATGTAAAGATATGAATCACATATGATACTAGCAGGAAGAGTAAAACAATAATTATCATCCAATATGATTCACGAAATAGCCCTAACAGACATACTACACAGCTGGATTATATATTTTATTAAGCCCTGAATAGTCTGAGACGTACCACTCAAACTACTAGATGACAGCTACCAAGTCACAATCAACCCCTTATAAGATCTAGTAAGATGATCGAAATAATAAAGATCTCTTTCTCTCGGTCAGTATGAGTGTAGTGGCGCTGCGGCCCAACCTACTAGTAGGGGCGCATCTGCCATCACACTAAAAAAACCTGATCCATCCTGGTACACATATCATGGCACAAAAAACTAGGATATAAGCCCCTCAAATTCGAATTACAGCCATATCCCCTCTCAACCACATTTAAATTGAGGCACAACTGCAGTTGTTCTAAAATACCTTGAAGTCAAGATGACAGAGAAAAACCCACGCTGGACCCCCATATACTCAACAATAAATGACTCCCGAGTTTCTTTTCACAATTATAATTGTTACACGGATTACTCATTCACTATTCAACAAATTCTGACACTGAGATAGTCGTATGGGCACAAGGCACTACATGATTAAGGTTACACTTTATTAATTAAGCCATTTAAGTATTTTTGATTGCATCAATCAAGCTAAATACAAGACACTTAGATGTATTTGTGAAATAAATCATGTATTGCACTCTAGAAGATATAAAATGTATAAAACAGTTCCAAGTTACTCCACCATGATAGACTTATCCATCCTTGGCCATAAAGAGGACCAATCTTCAAATTAGGACATAAAAGCCCAATTTGTCATTTAGACCATAACAATAATAACTTCTTGTAGGAATCCCATCAACATCCAAGATTTTGCAAATAGTTGAACAATGTGTAATCAAGGCAGTACCCAAAATTTCAGCTTAAAACTCCAATGGATGTAAAAGTTATGCTGTTTCTAAGAATTACACAAACATATGCTCAATACCTTGCATGAATGAGCACCGTTGAATAAGAACATTTCGTTTAACTAACTTTACAACACTATAACAGTAAGTAAAAACCTTATGTTTTGCATAGGATAAAACTACAATACAATAAGATTTAACATGTGGGTCGAAGTTCCTTTCTTTGAGTAATGAAACGCCATAAAAATGACATTCTTAAGAGTCTTTGTACTTGTATTACGAATTCCAATTCTTGCATGATCAAAAGATATGACCATCTTTTAGCATTTACAGATTTTTAGATCAAGATTATTATTATGCATGTAACGAGTAGGCAAGAAATGCATCAAAAGTTATATCACATACCTTAGGGGTGAAGAAAACGAAGTCCAAGAAGGAAACCAAAAAAAGAAAGGTAAAGATCCAAGCATTGTCCTCCAAAAGCTCCAAGAAAGTTTCTTTTTCTAAGAACATGGTGTATCTAGAGCAAAGAGAGAAGATAAGATGATTTTTTAATCATATGCACAAGTTTCCAATTTGTAACACTATAGATCTCGACTATGATAGGGGATAGAAGGAAGAAACAGTAAGAAAATATTTTAGGAAAGAGGATCTTACGTACAAAGGGCAAGAAACAAGATTAGAAGGCTTAGATCTGTCTTAAGAGGGCATGATCCAGAGCATGCATCCACTACAACAAGCTTATTCTCAACCTACATCGTTCTTCGTCGGTCTCTAGGCGCAACAAAGAATTTAGCAAAGGTTTGATTGATGGGAGTGGGGAGGGGTATTTATAGGTAGGGTGGTAGTCAAAGGGTGTATTTCGCCGGTCAAAGAGACCAGAAAACCAATCAACGTACATGTCTAAAAACCCATCAGTGTGTGCTAGTTGTCCAGTCGTCGGTGTGAAGGGTTTGGGCATCGGTTTCTATTTTTGCCGGTTACACATCTATACATCCTCATCGATTTATACGTATTCAATACCTATGTCGGTGGAAAGAACAACTCTCGTCAGATAAACAAAATTTTTGTCTGGCGGTGGTAACCAATATTCTCGTCGGTTTGATTTCATTAGTCCGATGGAATAACCCAAAATCATGTCCAGCCCAGCCACCGGTTGAGCTTAACTTTCCAGAAAAACCATCGAGGAGTTAAGTATCCGACAGGCCATCAATGATGGAGAGCCATCATTGGCAAAAAGGGAAAAGTTCATTTGTTTTAAAAAAAAATTCTTCATCGAACCGATGGAATTCTAGATTACCATCGACCAAACAAGAGGAGCACTTATATTTGTTGTTCCGTCGGGTCATCAGAACTTCATAGGACGATGGAGTTTTTGACAATATAACTTCTACCGATCTTCATATTGAATCAACCATCGGTTGACCAAAAAATAAGGCATGACTACCTCTCAGCTAATATTACTAAGGGATTGGTACTCCATTTAACTAAGCTCAAAACTCAAAAGCATCAAAATGAAATAAACTTTACAAGATTGTTAAGAACACCATGTAATAAGATATGCGTGTATGAAAATTGCAGTTAGACTCTCAATAATGGGAACATTGTATGTATACCCACAAAGTATATAAAATTGTATAACTCAAGAAAACGTTGGAATTGTCTCAAATTTGAAGCATAGTTCTATCAATTAATATTAATCAAACCAAACACCCAATTAAGACAAACAAGTATGTTTATAGTTTACGCCAGGTTAGGGGCCTTACATGTGCGGTATGGTTAGCCGCATTTTTTTCGTAGTGGGTTGTGGTTAAATCGCGGTGGACATGGTGTACAATTTTTTCCTTGGTGTGGTTGTGGCCCTGACAATAACTACATCATATCTGCATTGCTGCCATCCCTATTTAGGAGTGCCAACTCTAACCAGTTCTTGTTGGGTAGAGTGCCTTAAAAATAGTTTGTCAAACCACCACCAAATAGCTATAGTTTGCGACAATATAGTTAAATTGAAGGCTTCTTTAATGTGCTCCAATTAATCTTATACCAATGAAATTCTCCCACTTGCTGAGTGGAGATTGACAACATTTTAAAAGTCCATATGCTGGAGTAAATTTCCCAGTATATGTCCAACACTGGCAGGAATGGAGTATGGTTTATTTTTCAGCGTGCTATTGATAGTGACAGGGTCAGCTAAAGGTGGCAACTAGATAGTCAATGCCGATAAGTCCAGAAGGATATCTAGGCAGCCTAGTAGGATGCCACTAGGGTTGTGAAAATTCTATCCGAAACCGTGAACCCAACGTGGTCCAGTTCAGATAAACTGTTTTCAGGTGGATTTTGCAGGATCAATAACAAATGACTTAATGTCTTAGATATCTTTGCTACCAGGCATTAGGCCTCTCCATCTGCTTGAGAATTACAGAAGGTGCATTTGGGCACGTTGGCTTTTGGCGATCTGTAGGAGCAAAAACACTTGGCCTTCTGCTTTAGTGCTTTACCTCTCCCTCCCAGTCCCTGATTAGTTGCTCTGTCCCCAACTATGTATCTTCCAGTCATTACTAATGCGAGCTACCCCCAAAGCTCCAGTGCGCCTGCTGCCACATATTACCAACAATTAGTAGAAGAAGAAAAAGAAAGTGTGTATTGCTACCTGAGATATCCCGGGCAAATGGATAATGGCCTCAATGTTAGATATGATCGAAGGAGCATGTTAATGACCAATGGGGGCTCTGACTTTGTTGGCACACACAGAAATAAGGACTTTTATCTTGCAAAACCATAAATTGCTATGACATTGACTAATGCAAATAAACATGGAGAAAGAAAACTGAGGATGGATACACATATGGTTGTCTTGGTCGGACTCAGTGTATCAGAAAGCGGGAAGCGGGAGGCGTGCAGACAGCACCCTGTAACCGATTAAGCGGTAGGCGGACGATTTTTAAAAAAGCGGGTGTCTAAATTTTATATATTTTTATACAAAATTACATGTGTGTGTATATAAAAAATATATTTATAAGGAACTTCTTTACATATCTAATCAGCAAATCAGTAATTAACTAAGTATTCATCAATACTCACTATTAATCAGTATCTCTAATCACTAAAATCAGCAAGCAGATCAGTAATTGTAAATAACAAACTATGAATTTTTGAATTAAAGTAATCACTAATGTAATACTAACCAGTAGTACCAATCATTAATCACTGAAAGCAGCAAGGAAATCAGTAAAACTAATCATGCATTACTAGTATAATATGCAACAGGATATTTACTTAGATGCATTACAGCAGTACCCAATTATTGCAGCTTACACATAAAGTTTGCATTCTCAATTAGGACTAGCTATATCATAGAATATTTAATGTACAAGTTTCATATATTATAGTCAACACTACTTGGACTATGTAATTAATTAATGTTAGATGCTTACATTAGGATTTTTAAACAAAAGCAGGAAAAAATGGAAAAAAGCGGGGAAGGTGGGCAAAAAGCGGGCGATTATGTTCAAAACGATTAAGCGGGCGCTTAGGGGCTAAATTAGGCGGATGAGGGTCATGGCCGCTTAAGCGGCCCGCCTGGCCGTTTTTTATTTCACTGGTCGGACTTAAGAACTCCGGCGGCAACATCCAGTGTCTTTCATTTGCATAGATAATAGAAATACTACACAATATGCCAATGGCAAGGACTTTCCACTATGGTTTGGTTGAACGCCGCCCAGAAGCAATATCTAGGCAAGGATATCACATGTCAAATTTGCGATTTGCAAGATCAAGGTAGTGCTTAACTGCATTAAAGCATCAATGGTAGTGACATCATGAAGTGAATGCTCTGAAAAGATAAGAAGGGATGGAGGACCGATACTGTACTTGTAGGGGTGAGTGTGGTTGGGGGGCGGATGGTGTAGCAATAACAATGGACGGTTTCCATTACGTGCATAACAAATTAGTAACCGCTAGAGGACGACATCTTCTCCCCACGTATTGAGCAGTTAAATTTCACTTGTTGACCTCACCCATATTAGAATCTGAAATAAATATGTCTATCACGTCGTTTGCATTTAAAACTGAATGTTGATAATACAAAAGTCCAAGCAACTAACGTCAAACATGAAGGAAGGAACATGATTGAAATAGGAAAAGGCAAGCAGAATCAGTAACCATGAAGATTTTTGGCAACAATAATAAATATAATCTCTTAACTAAAAGTGTACAATCAGGTATCTACGCCATTGATATGCTTTAAATAGGAGAGATGGATCACTGTAGGGAGAGAGAGAGAGAGAGTCACAACTTAGCGTTAAAAGTGAGAATTATCGGCAAATTCATTTTTGTTTTTATTTGTCCGGATCTCGTTGACAGATTAATTTCACACGGTTTGACAAATTATAGGAAAGGACTCCTTCTAGGACAATAAAAACATTAAATTCTTAGAAAAAAGAAATAAAATCAGCCACTTATTGGTATTGGAAGGTAAATGAGGTAAGAGGCTAATTTATTGTGATCAGTTGAGGAGGGCGATAAAGGATTTACTTAGGAAGAGTGTATGCATTATAATTGGAAAAAATAATGAGGGAAAGAAATATAAGGATGAAATTTAAAGATTGGATGGTGAGGAAGAGAGATGGCGACAGTTGGGGAGATAATTAGGTGGGGGTTTGAGTTGTTTTTAGCCGTGGTCACAAAGTTGTGGAAATTGTGAGAGACATAAATAATTTAAAAAGATGAAAAACAAGAAAAAGGTGGGAGGGGTGGTAGTTGTTCTATGCTGCAGTCACGGTTGTTGCAATTTTGAGGAGTGGAAGTAGAACATTTATTGGGGAGACACGTGAGAGAAACACAACAAAAATAAAAGAAAAGATGAAAAAATTGTGAAAAGACAGAGTGTGAAGTAGAGAATGGCTTTTGAAAATAATGCATTATAATTAGCTGAAGAGGTTAGAACCACACACATTTATAATTAGTCAGAAAATTATAGACTAATGAAAATGGTCAAAGAGAATGTGTGATGTGGAAAAGGTGGGGTTGTAAGGAGTGTTGGAGATTTCTTATATGTGAATGCCACGTTTTAGAAATATTGGATGTTAGTGACAGAAGTTGTTAGTAGGTGGGAGAGATGTTAGGGTTTATATAAAAGATCGATGTTACAGAGAAATAAAAGGGAAAAAAGGACATAAAAGTTACTTTTCCATTTTATAGGACATAAACAACATTCAAGATTATTTGGAAAGGCACGTTCCGTTTTATCGTTTGACCATGCCACGTTTTTGGAATTAGTAATTGTTGTTGCCTGCATCTACATCCCATAATTTCATTTTTAGATCTATTAGCTTTGCCATCCTGAAGGGACTGGCAGCCCAATTTATTGCCCGCGCTTCTGAGAAGGCATTTTTGTAAAAGATGTTGACGTTTTGATTCAAAGTAATTGTTGTAAGGTTGAAAGGAGAGAGATTAGTGGGAGAGGAAGGATATTTTCAAAGAGAATAGGTATTATCCAATAAAGGAAACATTTTGTTTATTGTGTGGGAGTAAAAGAGAATTACTTTAATCGATTATATTTGAATGGGTAAGAAAGAGAGTGGAGAGCATGGCCAAGTGATAAACCAAGAGTCGTGTCTTTGATTTTCTATGGTGGAGGATAACATGAGAGAGAAAAATTATAATTGGAGTCAATAATGACGGGTAGTGGGTGAGAGAATCGTTTTCATGATCACGAAGCCTAGAGACGTGTGAGACAAAAACTTGAGAGTCATGGGGAGACCGAGCGATTGGGGAGTTGTTGAGGGGATAGTAGGGAAGTGAGGTGTCAGGAGTGGAGAAATAGAATTAGGCGCCGTGGAAAAGAAATGGAAGTTAAAGTTGTACAGATAAGGGGAGTCAGAGAAAATTGAATTTTGCAAGAGTTATGGAGAGTATGGGGATTGGAGGAAACAGAGGGATCCACTATTTTGGGTAAGAGATAGAGAGTCATGTTGAAAATTCGAGAGGTTAGAGAGACATTGTGTGTGGTTTTTTAGGAATCGTCTTATAGGAAAATAGATGATATGGAATGGCGGGATTACAGGGTGAGAGGCATTAAGAACGGGAGAGAGGAGAGTTGTTGAACTGTTTTGAATGGGATGACGACGTGGTGGGGGTAGTGCATATATTGTGAGATGTAAGATGGAGAGAGTGGGTTATATGGATTTTTGTTTTGGTAGAGAAAATTCTCAAGAAAAGGAGAGAATAGTGTGAGTTAAGGAGAGCATGATTTTGAAACTCTGCATTCTCATTGGCTAGTGGCGTAGTTTTGTAATTCGTTAAAAAAACTCCCTCTTTTTATACTAGTATATATATATATATATATATATATAGATAGATAGATAGATAGATAGATAGAGAGAGAGAGAGTCAGACTATAATACACTCGAGTGTATAGGTCACACCATACACTCAAGTGGTTTTTGCATATCTAGACTTTTTTTTTTGAAAAATCCAAACCCTAAATTTTTATTGTTTAACATATATATATGCTTCATGCACGTTTTGAGCTAATATGGATGCATGCAAATCACTCTTCAATGACCAAAAGAATTGATGCACAAAACAAATTTGATTGTATCTTTATTTTCACCTTTAGATGTATCCTCCAAGTATCAAAGTGAGCGTAAATTTTATATGTAGCATGTTCTTAAGTTATATCAAAGGTTTTGATTTTCAAAATAAACGTTGCATGATGGAAACGACTTCAGTGTATTTCGTCTGCGGTACACTTGAGAGTATTCCAACCTGACTCTCTCTCTCTCTATATATATATATATCTGTATACACACACACACACATGCACACACACACACACAGGCACACACACACACACACACACAGGCACACACACACACGCACGCACGCACACGCACACGCACACACACACACACACACACACATATATATATAGAGAGAGTCAAGCTAGAATACACTCGAATTATACATTTCAAATTAGTTTTGTGCGTCAATTTTGTTGCCCTTGGATGAGAGACTTACACTCATCCAAATGAACTCACAATTTGTATGTTGCCTAATTATAGTATGACAATGAAGATCAACAGTTTACATTTTACAAAAAAATAGTCACTTGAGTGTAGCGTGTGATTCGTACACTCGAGTGTAGCGTGCATTCTATACACTCGAGTGTATTCCAGCCTGACCCTATATATATGTATATATATATATAGATAGATAGATAGATAGATACATTACTATTTATCTATCTCATGGTTATATCTAAGTTGGGACAATTAAAACTCGACCAAAATCACACCTAACATGACCTAAACTAGACCTGATTGGCCCGAATCTGGCCTATCTTGATCTAAATTGTCCCTAACCTAACCTAATTTGACCTAAATATACCCTAATTTTGCAAAACATTGACTTTTTAGAGCTTAACCCTCTCAAATTTGCCCAACATATACCTACATGAGACCTAATTTGATCATATTACACTTAATTTTCTCAAAGGAGACCCATTTCTCCCAAATAAAACTTGTTTCCCCCAAATGAGACCTAATTTGACCCGATAAATTCATTTTGCATAACATGACATAATCAGACCCTACTTTCCCTAATCTACCATGTATTGACCTAAATGAGACCCAATTCGACGACAATAGACATGATTTCCCCAAATTACTTGTTTCCCCAAATTAGACCTAATTTGTCCAATATTCGCCTAAACCAGACCTAAATTTGCATAGCGTGACCTAATCAGACCTTACTTCCCTAACTTGCTCTATATTGACCTAAATGAAACCCAAATTGACCAAATTAGACCCAGTTTTCCAAAACCATACATATTTTCCCCAAATTAAACCTCTTCTCCCCAAAGCAGACCTAATTTGCTCAAATTAGACATGATTTTGCCTAAATCAGACCTATTTCAACCATAAAATGACTCAAGATGATTTAGCTGTCCAACGATAGACATTCATGCTAATTTACCCTATAAGTGGCTTAATTTGGGCCAGTGTTATCAAAATCCGGTTGGATAGCTCGGTCCGACCAGTTGGAGCATGAACCGGCACCGCTACCTGTTCGTTTGTTGTATAAACCCGCCAATGCCGGTCCAACCAGTCAAATGGCCGGTCCAATCGATCAGAACTGACTGGTCTATCGGTTAACCGGTTGTACCAGTTTGATTAATCAGAACTTTTGTCTCAGCCAGTGAGTGGGTGACTATAATTTCCTCCCCCACCTCTCAACACCTGACCCATTTTCGGGCTTAGACACAAACAAAAGACACACACCCCTAATTTGCCCAGCCGTAACTCTCACAAGAACTCCACTCCAACTAATGTAATGGGATCTAATTATGTTTGGCATCGTATTGTGTTAATGAACTTTGAATTTTGAAGTATCTTTTTGTATGACATTGGTGTTTATGATGAATGAGGTTATGACTTTATTGTGGGTTCTAAGGCCTAGTTTGGCTGCCCTCATTCCGAATCCCAGTAGTTGATATCTGATATACATAGTAAATATATGACGACAGGTGCGATGTTGTATTTGTTCTGTACAATCACATGTAAAATTTAACAAAAAAATGGCAGTTGCTAATCACGCCAGAATCAGTGGGTTTCATAACTGCACATTTCTAGGCAGGTACCAGCTGCTTTGCCACCTTTTGCATGTGTCCCGCGGCAGCTGCTCTGCTCCAAAATACCAGAAGCTGTATAGTTTCATATAAAATTACTGACATCCCTAAAATCTCCATCCGTATGCCCCCTAAGGGAATTCTACTTATACCTTCATTATAGTTGAACTAGCTCATTTCCATCCAATATATTTTTTATATTTTTAGCATATTACTATTATTTTTTATACATTGTTGATGTAACTGGTTGGACCGGTTCAATCATAGGTCGAACCGGTTAACTGGGAACCAGTAGCCTCACCGGTTCGATGACCAGTCTGGTTCTGATAATATTGATTTGGGCATAAAAGGCCTTAGGTGTCCACTTAAGACATTTAAGAGGCTAGCCATCTAGTTTGAGACACCCTGCCCATTGAGAAGAACACAATACTAAGGCTTCGCTTAACTGTATAGTTTGTAATACATATGTTACATTATATATTTCTTGTTTTACATAGCCTGCTATTTGTTTTGTTATTTCTCTTTTATATATGGACCTCTCTGTAATTCTTTCAGTATTATATATATGAGGGTGCACACATTGTGCAACCCTAAGCTCTCCAAATCTCATTGTTTTTCACATGGTATCAGAGCGGGACGATCCACCTTAAACCTAATCCCTATCTCCACCAACCCTAGCCGCCACCACACTCCGAAATCTCCTTTTTTTCTCCGCTATAGTACTGCTACAATACTGCTACAGTACCGCCGATCGCCGTCCACCCCTCCGCAGCCCTCCATCCACCTCTAATCCCCTAATAAACTCCATCCTTGTGGCCTAATCCACCACAGGACCCTCCGTCTAGTTCCGTTTCTCTTTCCGAAATCTCTGGACAACCTTCGTAACTTTCCAGTTCTGGCACGTTGACGGCGTAACGGGCTTCATCCTCTCTGTCTGCCTGCGCCTCATGGTGGAGTGATTGATCCTCCATGTCGGCGTAGGTTTTTTCTCTTCATCTGCTGCCCCTACGTGGTTTTTTTTTAAGATCCATGTGTGGATCTTCTACCTTTTACTACTAGTCCATGTGTTGGACTTCTGTCTCTGACTGCTGACTACTCCTGCCTGTGCCTGCCTTTCTGCCTGTTCTCATGGCGTTTTCTTGAGATGACTTCTGGAGAGACTCGCGCCGTCAAGTTACCACTGTTAAACTTGACGGGCGCAATTACCAGCTTTGGGTGTGCTCCTTTGTGATATATGCCAAATCACAAGGGAAGTACTCTCATCTGATTCACACTGGTCCGCCTCAGCCTGCAGCGAACGCGAATGAAAAAGACGTCAAAACTTTTGATGATTGGGTCCATGAAGACTCGATTGTGATGACATGGATTCTCAACAGTGCCGTTGAGAAGATCAATGTTACTTTACTTAGGCTACCTACGGCGAAGCAGATGTGGGATCAGCTCGCCAGTACTACTCTCACAGTCAGAATCCCAAGAAGGTCTTCGACATAACTAAGCAACTGGGGCGACTCCAATTCACGGGATCTGACATCTCCGACTACTTCTCCACCTTCATCGGCCTGTGGGGTGAGTTGGAGACTTACCTCCCGTTGTCTACTGATCTGGCGACTATGCAGAAACAGCGGGCGAAACTACAACTGATACAGTTTTTGAGTGGCTTGCTAGAATCCTATGCTGACGTTGTGGATCAGATCTTGGCGAGTGATCCGCTCCCTACTTTGCAGAGTGCCTACCAGCATCTCCAGCACCTTTTTTCATCGACACCGTCTCCTGAGACTGGAGATTCTACTGCCCTGGCTACTTTGGCTGGGCGTGGCCGTGGTCGTGGCCGTGGTTGTTCCACTGATAGTTGTCCTCCCCTGGGTACAGGACGGGGACGTGGACCTGGTGCTGGACGAGGAGCCCCTCCTACTGCTGGACGTCCTCAGCAAGGACAACGTGTGTGTACCTTCTGTGGCCGGTCTAACCATATTGAAGAAAAGTGCTGGGAAAAGTACAGTAAACCGACTTGGGCCAATGCTGCTGCAGATTCATCGTCTATGAGGCTGTTACTCCGACGCCTGAGCCAACGACTGCGGGAGCGATCGCAGACTACATTCGTGCTGAGGTGGAACGCCTCCTTCTTAGGCGTGCTGGCTCTTCGACTGCTGCTTCTACTAGTGGAGCACATGTTGCATACTCTGGTTATGATACTGCATTCCTGAGTTCCTCCTCACCTTCTACTTCTGGTAATACCAAATGGGTGATAGATTCTGGTTCCTCTGCACATATATCTGGCAATAGATCTCTGTTTAAAACTCTATCTAAACCTGTCCGAAACTCTTCTGTTATGCTAGTTGATGGCTCAAAGTCTTCGGTCTTTGGAGTTGGTGATATTGTTTTTCAGTTTTGGCTCAAGTTTGCCTTATATGTGCCTAGATTTCCTCTGAACTTATTATCAGTCAGCAAAATTTTACGAAGTTTGAACTGTATAACGACTTTTGTTCCTGGTTCATGTGTTTTTCAGGACCTTCGCACGAGGACGAAGATTGGTGGGGGGTATGAAGGTGCTGATGGACTCTACTACTTGGACCAGTTACCGCGATCAGAGAAAGCTGCTATGGTATCTGCTTTATCGGCTTCTGTTTCTGCAATGCAGTGGCACTACAAGCTGGGACATCCATCGTCAGAGAAGCTGCGCCATTTAGTTTCTGATATTGGCAGTTGTAATTTTCAGTGTGAATCTTGTCAGCTGGGAAAACAAACTCATACTGTGTATCCTAGATGTAGTACTGTGAGCAGTAAAAACATTTTTGATTTAGTTCACTCTGATGTATGGGGTCCATGCCATGTACCGAGTTTGTCTGGTTACAAATATTTCATTCTATTTATTGATGACTTTTCTAGGACTACTTGGTTGTTTCTATTAAAAAGTAGGTCCGAAGTGCTGTCTACTATCAAATACTTTTTTGCTGAAATAAAAACGCAGTTTGGTTTGCCTGTTAAAGTTTTCCGCACCGATAATGCTTTAGAGTTTGTTAAGCAAGAAGTGGCGGTTTTCTGTAAATCTGTTGGTACGCTCCACCAGACTTCATGTGCCTATACCTCACAACAAAATGGTGTCGCTGAGCGGAAAAATAGACACTTATTAGAAGTTACCAGGACTATCATGATGCATTCTCATGTGCCCCGCTCCTATTGGCCTGAGGCTATTTTGACTGCGTGTTTTCTGATTAATAGGATGCCATCGTCTGTTATTGGAAATAAGATTCCTATTCAGGTTCTGCAACCTGAGACTTCTTTGTTTACTGTGCCTCCTAGAATTTTTGGGTGTACCTGCTTTGTCAGATTACTTGGACCTGCTTCTGATAAATTGTCTCCTCGAGTTGCTAAATGCATTTTTCTGGGCTATTCTAGAACTCAGAAGGGTTACAAGTGTTATAATCCCAGTACAAAGAAATGGTTTACTAGTAGTGATGTTGTCTTTTTTGAAAATACACCGTAATATTCTTCAACATGAGATAGTTTGCAGACATACATTCTTGCCTCTCCTTTGCCTGTTATTTCTGACTGTGTGCCTGACAATACTGACACTGTGACTACTGAAACTCAAGATCCTCCTCTTATTGTTTATCAACGCAGGAATAGAGCACCTTCTACGCAAGTACCCCCTAAGGCAACCAATCTTCTCCTCCAGAAGGTTCTGCTGCACCTGAGGTACACTCTGACCTTGACATACCTATTGCACTCAGAAAGGGTACTCGTTCCTGTACTTCTCATACCATTGCTCAGTTTGTATCTACTGCTCATCTGAATACTCATTCTAGCAATTTTGTATATGCTTTATCTGCTGTGGTTGTACCTAAGAATGTTCAGGATGCATTGAAAAGTACTGCATGGACATCTGCTATGAATAAAGAAATGATTGCTCTTACTGACAGAGACACTTGGGAGCTGGTGGATCCACCTCCTCAGTGTAAGCCTGTGGGCTGCAGGTGGGTATATGTCGTAAAATATCAACCTGATGGTACAGTTGAGAGGTTGAAAGCACAGTTAGTTGCAAAGGGCTATACTCAGACATATGACATTGATTACTTTGAGACTTTTTCTCCTGTTGCTCGCCTTAACTCTGTCAGGATTCTCCTATCTGTTGCTGTGAATCTGAACTGGCCTCTTCTGCAGCTTGATGTGAAAAATGCTTTTCTGTATGGTGACTTGCAGGAAGAAGTGTATATGGAGCAACCTCCTGGGTTTGTTGCTCAGGGGGAGTCTCACAAAGTATGCAGGCTTAAGAAGTCTATCTATGGGCTCAAGCAGAGTCCTCGTGCCTGGTTTGATAAGTTGAGCAGGATCATGATTGATTTTGGTTTTCTGAGGTCACAGGTTGACCACTCTGTGTTCACAAAAAAGACTTCAGTAGGTATTACTGTTCTGATTGTATATGTTGATGACATTATTATTTCTGGCAGACTCTCTTGGTATTCAGGCTACCAAAGATCATCTGGGCAAGCACTTTGCTACAAAAGATTTGGGCAGACTTTGGTATTTTCTTTGGTATTTACTCTAATTCTGATTATGCATGCAGCAAAGTTGATAGAAATCTACCTCCGGTTACTGTATATTTGTAGGAGGCAATCTTGTTACTTGGAGGAGCAAGAAACATAATGTCGTTGCCAGATCTAGTGCTGAAGCTGAGTATAGGGCCATGGCCCATACTGCCTGTGAGTTACTGTGGGTACGTTCTCTCCTGAAAGAGTTTGGGAATGAGTCTTCTTCGGCCATTCCTATGCACTGTGATAACAGAGCTGCCATCTTCATTGCAAATAATCCTGTCTATCATGAGCGCACCAAACACATTGAAGTTGACTGCCACTTCATCAGAGAATCTATTCTTGCTGGCAAGATATGCACTCCATTCACGAGATCAGAAGATCAAGTTGCTGATATCTTCACCAAGCTGTTGGCGAAGAAACAGTTCTGCACACTGATGGACAAGTTGGGCATGATTGACATCTATGCTCCAACTTGAGGGGGAGTGTTACATTATATATTTCTTGTTTTACATGGCCTGCTATTTGTTTTGTTATTTCTCTTTTATATATGGACCTCTCTGTAATTCTTTCGGTATTATATATATGAGGGTGCACACATTGTGCAACCCTAAGCTCTCCAAATCTCATTGTTTTTCACAACATAGAAGGCATCAAGCAACCAATTTTTCTTTTTAATATATTTGTTGTTAGACCATGCTGTGCTTTGTTTTGATCAAGCAGTCATAAGCTGGTGATTAAGCATGCATGCAAAGTAGGAAAAACACCCCTTTTACAGCAAAAATGCTTCACCAACCGCTTCCTTTGAGATTTCATAGGTAGATGGAATGTGGTAACATATATATCTTGTTTTATATCTTCTGTTAGTAGTTTTGTTATTTTTACATTATATGTGGACCTCTCTGTAATTGTTTCGTTATTATATATACAAAGGTGCACACATTGTGCAACCCTACGCTTCCAGAAATTACTGACTGTTTCATGGTATTAGAGCAGTAAGATCCAGGCCAGCCGCCGCCCTCCCTCCCTTCCCTCTCTCTCCTCCCCCCCCGTGCCGACAACACCACCCTCCCGCCGCCAGCCCGCCGCCCTCTCCCCGCGCGGCCGCCCCTGCGAGCTGGCAGGCCAGTCGCCGACGGCTAGCAGCGCCAACAGGCAGCTGGGGCCGCGAGCCCACCTAGCTGTCGGGGCCCGGCGTGCCTCTGCGGTTGATCGCCGCCGGATCGTTGGCTTCGTGAAGATCCACTACAGTCCGTTGGCCTGAGGTTGTCGTAACGTAGACTGATTTTTCGATTTTTTGCCTGCCTGCCCGTGTAGGCCGTTGTGCCACCGGGTTCTCTGCTGCGCTTCGGCATAGTTTGTATGTGAGGTTCCACCAAGTAGATCTGTACCTGCCTCTGCCTGCCTGACGGCGTAGTCCGTCTTCTGCCTGCTCGTGCCTGCCTGTGCCTGTTTGTTTCTGTTGCTATCATGGCGTCCTCGGGAGATGACTTCTGCCGTCAAGTTACGACTGCGAAGCTTGACGGGCGCAACTACCAGCACTGGGTATGCTCCATGGTGATTTATGCAAAATCCCAGGGAAAGTACTCGCACCTGCTCCGTGCCGGTCCGACACAACCTGCAGAGAATGCCGACTCTAAAGATGTGAAGGCATATGATGACTGGGTCTAGGATGACTCGGCGGTGATGACATGGATTCTCAACAACAGTGTTGAGAAGATCAGTGTCACACTATTTTGCCTGCCTACGGCGAAGCCGATGTGGGATCAGCTCGCCGACACATACTCGCATAGTCAGAACCCCAAGAAAGTGTTTGGTATCACCAAGCAGTTGGGACGTCTACAATTCACGGGGTCGGACATTGCAGATTACATTTCTGACTTTACTGGATTGTGGGGGGAGCTGGAGTCCTATCACCCCCTATCCACGGACCTGGCCACCATGCAGCGTCAGCGCCAGGAGCTGTAGTTAGTCCAATTCCTTTATGGACTACCAGAGTCCTATGTTGGTGTAGTGAATCAGATTTTGGCAAGTGACCCTCTTCCGTCACTGCAGAGTGCCTACAAGCGCCTTTAGCGCCTGCCTTCTTCGTCACCATCTCTGTCTACTGATGTTGGGGAATCCACTGCCCTTGCAGCCATGTTGGGCCGTGGCCGTTGTCGTGGCCGTGGTCGTTCTACTGACAGCCGCCCTCCCCTGGGTGCTGGACGAGGACGTGCTACTTCTGGTCGTGGGGCCCCTTCTGCTGCTCCTACTGCTGCTGCGCGTCCTTAGCCAGGACAGCGCGTTTGTACTTTCTGTGGCTGGTCCAACCATATCGAAGAAAAATGCTGGGAGAAATATGGTAAACCGGCGTGGGCCAATGCGGCCGCTGACTCTTCTACTGCTGCATCGGAGGGAACGACTCAGCCTACTGAGACTGTCTCTTCTGGTGCGACTGCAGACTATATCCGTGCTGAGGTGGAGCGCCTGCTACTAGAGCGCTCTGGCTCGTCGTCTACTACATCGACTAGTGGCGCTCATGCCGCCACTTATTCTGGTTATGACACTGCCTTCCTGAGTACTCCTTCACCTAGTACTGGTAATACAAAATGGGTTATAGACTCGGGTGCTTCGTCTCATATTTCTGGCAATAGAGCTTTATTCAAACATTTATCTAAACCTGTTCGTATTTCGTCTGTTATGCTTGCTAATGGGTCCAAGTCTGCTGTTTCTGGAGTCGGAGATATTATTTCTGATTTTCTGTTGAAATCTGCTTTATATGTGCCTCGGTTTCCTCTTAAGTCTTAATTTATTATCGGTCAGCAAGATATTGAGGAGTCTGCAATGTAGCCTGACCTTTATACCTAGTTCATGTGTTTTTCAGGACCTTCGCACGAGGATGAAGATTGGTGGGGGGTATGAAGGGCCTGATGGACTTTTTTATCTAGATCATTTGCCGAAAGCAGACAGAGCAGCTGTAGCTTCTGCACTATCTACATCAGTTTCAGCTCTATCGTGGCATTACTGACTTGGGCATCCGTCTTCTGAAAAGCTCCGACATATAGTTTCTGATGTTGGCCCTCATAGTTTTCAGTGAGCCTAGTCAGTTGGGAAAGCAGACTAGATTTGTTTATCCTAAACACACTCATATTAGCAGCAAAAACATTTTTGATTTAGTACATTCTGATGTATGGGGCCCGTGTCATGTGCCAAGTTTGTCTGGTCATAAATATTTTATTCTGTTTGTTGATGATTTTTCTCCGACCACTTGGTTGTTTATGATGAAAAGTAGGTCTGAATTTATGTCTACTATAAAATTCTTTTTTGCTGAGGTGTACACCAATATGGTATGCCTGTGAAAGTTTTTCGTACTGATAATGCACTGGAGTTTGTTCAAAAAGATGTGGCTGTTTTTTGCAAATCTGTTGGTACTTTACATCAGACCTCATGTGCATATACACCTCAACAAAATGGAGTAGCTGAGTGGAAAAATAGACATCTGTTAGAGGTTGCCAGAACTATTATGATGCATACCCATGTTCCTAGGTTGTTTTGGCCTGAGGCTATTCTGAGTGCTTTGAGGCTATTCTGAGTGCTTGTTTTCTGATCAATAGAATGCCGTCATCTGTGATTGGGAACAAAATACCAGTTCAAATTCTGCAACCTAACATTACTTTATTTACTGTGCCTCCTCGGATCTTTGGCTGTACTTGTTTTGTGCGCTTACTTGGACCGGCTTATGATAAACTGTCTTTTTGTGCTGAGAAATGCATTTTTTTGGGTTATTCTCGTACTCAAAAAGGATATAGATGCTACAGCCCTACTGCGAAAAAATGGTTTACCAGCAGTGATGTGTTTTTTGAGGATACACCCTACTATTCTACTAGAGAAGATAGTCTGCAGCCTGATGTTATTGCTTCTCCACTACCTGTTACTACTGATTGTGTGCCTGATAATTCTGATACTGTGACTGCTGAGCATACGACTCCACCCCTTATTGTCTATCAGCATAGGAATCGGGAACCGCCTGAACAAGAACCCTCAAACTAACCAATCTTCACCTCCAGAAGGTTCTGCTACACCTGAGGTAACCTCTGATCTTGATATACCCATTGCTCTTAGAAAGGGTACTCGTTCTTGCACGTCTCACAACATTGCTCGCTTTGTTTCTACTGATCATTTGAACGTCCATGCTAGCAATTTTGGATCTGCTTTGTCGGTTGTAGCTGTTCCAAAGGCTATTCAGGATGCCTTACAAAGTACTGCGTGGACTTCTGCTATGAAAGAAGAAATGTTTGCTCTTACTGACAGAAATACTTAGGAGCTGGTGGATCCACCTCCTCAGTGTAAGCCTGTAGGCTGCAGATGGGTGTATGCTGTGAAATACCATCCTGATGGCACTGTAGAACGACTGAAGGCACGCTTAGTTGCTAAAGGGTATACACAAACTTATGGTATTGATTATTTTGAGACTTTCTCTCCAGTTGCCCGTCTTGATTCTGTCAGAATTCTTCTTTTTGTTGCTATTAATTTTGATTGGCCCTTACTACAGTTGGATGTGAAAAATGCCTTCTTGTATGGTGATTTACAAGAGGAAGTCTATACGGAGCAACCTTCTGGGTTTGTTGCTCAGGGGGAGTCACACAAAGTGTGCAGGTTGAAGAAATCTATTTATGGGCTCAAGCAGAGTCCCTGTGCCTGGTTTGACAAATCAAGTAAAATTCTGATTGATTTTGGGTTTCTGAGATCTCAGGGGGATCATTCTGTCTTCACTAAGAAGACC
The DNA here is from genome assembly GCA_963693085.1 of Alisma plantago-aquatica. NCBI lineage: Eukaryota > Viridiplantae > Streptophyta > Magnoliopsida > Alismatales > Alismataceae > Alisma > Alisma plantago-aquatica. The sequence goes on from OY856413.1 coordinate 1,118,885,485, forward strand.
TCTGCTGGCATTGTTATTCTGATCGTTTATGTTGATGATATTATTATATCTGGCAGTGACTCTCTTGGTATTCAAGCTACTAAAGCCCATCTTGGTAAACATTTTGCTACCAAAGATTTGGGCAAGCTTCGGTATTTTCTGGGCATAGAGGTATCTAGAAACTCTAATGCTCTTGTACTGTCTCAGAGGAAGTATGTCTTAGATATTCTACAGGAGACAAGTATGCTTGGAGCTAGACCGGCTGACACCCCTCTAGATCCTAACGTCAATTGGGATGATGAGTCTTCTCCACTTTTCTATGATAATAAAAAGTACAGGAGGCTGATTGGTAAGCTGATTTATTTGACTGTGACTAGAGTCGATATTTCTACTGCAGTGGGCCTTCTTAGCAGGTACCTTGATAAACCCAGACAGTGTCATTGGGATGCACTTTGTCACATTCTGAGGTATTTGAAGAAGTCTCCTGGCAAGGGACTTCATTATAGGAAAAATGGACACTGATCTCTTGAAGGGTACTTTGACTCTGACTATGCAGGAAGCAAAACTGTCAGGAAATCTACTTCTGGGTATTGTACTTATGTTGGAGGCAATCCATTCACCTAGAGGAGCAAGAAGCAAAATGTGGTTGCCAGATCTAGTGCTGAAACTTCTGTGGGTGCGCTCTCTCTTAAAAGAATTTGGGGTTGATTCTTCTTCTGCTATCCCCATGCATTGTGATAATAAAGCTGCTATCTTCATTGCCAATAATCCTGTTTATCATGAGCGAACCGAACATATTGAGGTTGACTGCCATTTTATTCAGGAATCTATTCTTACCGGCAAGATCTGCACTCCTTTCACGCGTTCTGAAGACCAAGTTGTTGAATCTTCACCAAGCTGCTGGCGAAGAAGCAATTCTGCACTCTTATGGACAAGTTGGGCATGATTGACATCTATGCTCCAACTTGAGGGGGAGTGTTAACATATATATCTTGTTTTATATCTTCTGTTATTAGTTTTGTTATTTTTACATTATATGTGGACCTCTCTGTAATTGTTCCATTATTATATATACAAGGGTGCACACATTGTGCAACCCTACGCTTCCAGAAATTACTGACTGTGTTTCAGAATGCAACTGCTCAAGCGGGTGCTTAAGCGGCCACTTTTTAAATCAACGACTTTCAGGTATCGGAATGGACTTTGAGTAGTTTTTTTCTTCAAATAATCAAATCATATGCAGAGTAGGGCATATGTCTGATATGAATCATAATCTTGGGCCCACATTTAATAATGCCTCTAGAATCCTCCTGAGTTATCATGCAATAACCATGTACTAGTTAAGGATATATTTTTTTCTCTCGATTTTTATTTGAGACATCTTATCTTTTATAACATTTGATGGTGCCCAAATTGTACACTGGCTCACTCTAAATCACACGAGTGCATAATTTTTCTGTATTGCAATTCAACGCTGCTGTGGAGCTAGAAGAGTAACTGTTAAATCTGGTATCCATTTTTGAGATCTCGGTTGAAGGATTTTCATGTCACTTTGTATTGTGGAAAATTCTTTTATAATCTAGAAAAGAAGGACCTGACAGAATCTACTCTGATGATGCTTATAAAATGAAAACAAAAAGTCTGTCCTCATGTATATTATTAATCACTAGCTGATTAATTCTCAATGTAGATAACCAAGTCTAAGAGTCCATAGTAAGAATTTCTCCGGTTACCTTGAGACCTGCTATGCATACTTGGAAGTTTTAGTGCTTGTATGCTGAATGCCTCAATACATGGACATGTGCATTACTAAATAGAAGCATATCATCCTTTATGCTGTTGCTCTGGTCATATTATACATTCGCCTTTGATGGTTCTGTTTTACTTATTTCTGGTCTTTTGGAATCAACTTCTATCATATATTGACGAGTATTTTGTCTTTGTACTATGACTCATATATTGATGAGTATTATGCTGTTGCTCTGGTCATATTATACATTCGCCTTTGATGGTTCTGTTTTACTTATTTCTGGTCTTTTGGAATCAACTTCTATCATATATTGATGAGTATTTTGTCTTTGTACTATGACTCAAATCCTGCCAGGTTTACCCTGAGTCTAAGCGCAGTTTTAGTCATTATTCATTGCTTTGTTATGATCAATAAGCATTCTCCTTGCATCTTCTTTATCTTCTGACATTTTTCCTTTTCTTGGCCCATCCATTTTATTTTCTTAATTTATAACTACTAGGCTATTATTTACCTTTAGGTGAACACTCAAGCGCCAGCAAGTGTTACTGATTGTAGTGATCGAAATAATTCAAAGTATTATGTAGTAGTTGTTCAGGTAATAAATCTGTCATTTTCAAAATATAAACTTGGTTGTTTGGTCTGTCCAGTGGTCTTGTCTGACATTTGTTTGTTGTTTTTGTCAGTATATAGCTAGACTAAATGCTGAAAACATCAAGAACTTCTTATACACTCTCAATGACGGAAAAATACCAAAGAAGAAATTCAACAGTAAGTCTTCTAAGTCGCCACTCACTATAAACTACTTGACTTTTTTTTCCAAGGATGTTAGATTTGATAGTGATGTTCTGACCCCTAGAATATACTCACTTCTCTAGATGTACATTTTAATCTTTCTTTAAGATGTATACAAGATGCTGCAAATATTTGCTGGAGAATGGACATGATGTGTTTTCCTAAGCCACATGCTTAGAAGTATTAGGGAATATGGATTACAAATATGCAGTTGCCCTCATCCACCGCCCACCGCCCACTGCCGAATTTCATTTACTTTTCTAATTCTGAAAGGATCGTCTATGCCATCCTTCTTTGGTGGAATGAATGCTTAGGTCCGGGTGAGCCTTGCGGTAACATCCAGTCGACCACATCATCTACCTGGCTCCTACTTTAAGATACTGTTAAACTAATGGTCAGCTGCAGTATGTTCCAGTCGAGGCTACAGACCACATGATATAAATGGACCAATGGACTATGTGGATGCCAGGTTATTTTTTGTGTGTGTGAGGAACATCCCTGAAAATCAAGGAGAGATGTATCGGCTGAGCTAAGCCAAATGATGCACCAATACGTGCCATGTAAATTGTGATCAAAGTGAGCCACTGGATGCTTTGAATATCCACTCTACTAACCAAAGGAATCAGATGGCCAAACCATCATCTCACATAGCCATTTCCAATGGTATAGTTTGGGCTGGATCTGTTGGGTTTGAGTGCAACAGGGTGATTTTTTGCCATCTCTGCAAACTATGTGTACCAATAAATAGAAGAAGAGGAAGGCCTAAATTAACATGGGAAGAGCTTATAAAGAGAGATTTTAAATCTCTACATCTCAACCAGAATATGACCCATGATAGAGCTGAAAGGAAAAGAAGGATCCATGTAGCCGACCCCAACATAGTTGGGATTGAGGCTTAGTTGTTGTTGTTGATGATGATGATCTGCAAACTATGTGTACATACATAAATTCGAGTGTATATACGGATATGACAACTTACTCTAATAGGATATAGCCATGTAGGAATATTGTTATCGCATCTGCAAGTGAAGTAATGGAATGAATTTAACTAGACTAGAAACTAGAGAAAGCATGCATTTGGCAGAAGTAGATGAGATTGTATATTATATGAAGAGGCATTTAGCTGATCGCTTCAGCAGCTCAATATGCCATATCATGTACTTGATCCATTGTTTAGTTAAAAAAATGCACTCAGCCTATATGCTCAGACATATGCAGGTGTCTTCATGACTTTTGGATAACGATACAATCCTACAACCAATTTTTTGAGTAATCAACTATCAATAAGGCATTGTTTAGTTAAAGAAATACACTCGGCTTATATGCCTGGCAATATTTCACTCTTCCGTTACTTTTGGATATTATCTTTGAGTATCCAACTTCCATAACTGATGAAGGCACATGGAATATAGTGGAGTATGTGTCACATAGCTATTGTTTTGTTCCAACCAAGGAAGCATGGACACGTTTCTAGACACGGACACGGACACGGGACACGGCAAATTTCTAAAATGTAGGACACGGACACGGCACTGGATGAGGGGATTTTTTTTTAAATTTTAAATATGTACATATATGTGGGTGTATGACGTATGAACTGGGATTTATCTTAAAATTTGTCCATATTAATATATCTATGTATGTATAATCTTATATGCAGATAGAGCTGTGTCTTTATGTGTATGGTAAAATCAATCCGAAGTAGAAACCTAAATGTATGTTTCTTGTAAATATATATGAGTTCGTATTACTCATTTAGCCAACTTATTAGACTATAATTTGACTTGTAATATCTGATTCAGCTTAGAATAATTTGCATATTGGTTCTTTTCAACATATTTGTTTGTAATTGTGATTAGATCTCTGCTCTATGTTAGATTTTCTCAGTAATAAGGCATAGACATCAGCTGTATATTCAACATTTGCACTCTGAAATAGGCTATTGCAGCAGCAGCAGCTACAGTGATGTGTCCAGGAAGGGTCTGGGCAGTGTCTAGTTGTGTCCAGGGTTTAAAAAAAACCCAAAATGAATTGGACACGTCCCAGCCGTGCATGGTCAACAATTTGCATCAGGTTCTTGAACTGAAAAAAAAATCTGCATTAGATAGGAAAAGAAAGCTTTTTGTGTATAGTATACCCATGCAATGTTGATGATAAGCCTGGTTTGTTGTCATGTCAAACCTTACAGTCTCCTTGGCTGGAATTTAATTGCCCCCTTTTTCTGATTATACATATATCTCCTCTTGAAACAGTGAGGCTTGCTCCAGAAGAGGAATCACAAAGGCTGACTGGCTTTGAGCATAATGCAGTGACATGCGTTGGAATGAGGACAAATATCCCGGTATTTTAATTCAAATGTTATAAAATGCTGCTGTTCATCATCTCAACAGGCTAATGAATAATTGACAGTTCATGAGAAGGTCACACTTTATTCTTAGAAATATTTCAAAAAGAACAAGCCTTGGTCAGCCAACGGCCATGTTTTCGCTGCTGGACTACTGTTCCTTTTGATGGACTTAGTTGTAATACCTTGATGTTTTTACCGTCTCTTTGGCTAACATTTTGGCTTTCTTCCATTGTATTGAAGCACATGCATCGTATGAGATTTGTTTATATCTATAAATCCATGTGTCAAATGCTATGTTTAACATTAGCATAAAATTTCTCTCCTTTCTTATCTGCTGCCAAGCTTCTCGAATTTAAAGAGTCTTACCAGATCAATATTCTGCTTGCACTATCAAACTTTGGGAAAAATAAACAGCCATTATTCCTATCATCTTGGAGTCGGAAGTTTTCTGATAGTATGGAGTTGTTTTTCAGGTCATACTGGATGAGGCAATTGTAAAGCTTAACCCTAATTTCTTTTGGTTGGGAGGTGGTGAAGTGGATCTGAAACTTGGAATCAGCACTCCCCAGTTTATAAATGCTTTTAAGCCCTTTATTGTGCGCTGCAGTTGATTATGTACACTTACTGTAATTTGCTATCAAATTTCAGTAACCAGTACTCAGTATGGAAGCTAAGCACCAAAATGATAGGATCGTCTCTTGTTATACCTGTTGCATTGAATCTGATGAATCAAGTTTTGGCTGCAGTGTTATATTTTGTGCGAGAATTCTGAAGTATTGTTTGACTGCAATTTTGGATGATTGGACTAGAAAATTCCACAATGTTTGCCACCTCATGTGTATTCTAGTGGTTTTATTATCGGTTGGGTAAAACTGTCCAGATTCAATCTTCCTGTTGACCAGGCCATAAATCGTTGGTCGCAGAAGACCAACCTTTGCTTATCATGTTTTTCTTAACAAATGTCGCTCTTAGAAATAGAGCTTCTTTAACTTGCTCTATCAATGCCACCAAGCTGGAAGAAGTAACAACAATTAGATAAGTTGCCTTGATTTGATACTTAAAAACATCAGCTAAAGACGCTGCAAAGGTCTATTAGTAACATCAGGTCCAGCCTTTTCTGATTGTATTAGTGGTTTTATTATCGGTTGGGCAGAACCATCCTGTGTCAATCTTCCCGTTGACTAGGCGAGAAACTCCTGGTCAACCCTTGCTTCTCATGTTCCTAACAACCGTCTCTTTTAGAAATAGAGCTTCTTTAACTTCCGCGATCAGTGCCACGTAGCTGAAGAAGTAACGACAAGTAGGTAACTTACCTTGATTTGACACTTTTAACATCAGTTAAAGACGCTGCAAAGGTCTATTAGTAATATTGGGTCCAGCTTTTCTGAGTCCTTTTGCCATTCATTCGACATATTAATGACTTTAAATGTGCAGTCTCCTGCATTGGGTTTCTCAGCTGACTTTTAACTGTACCCAAGAACACCATCAGGCTTCTTAGCTATGGTTTTTAACTGAAACCAAAAACATTGTGCGGAAATGAATTTGGCAATGATCTGAATTTCTAACTTTATCTAACGACAATTTGACTTGAATCGAGGCAACATAGGAACTATCTTCATGTTGTATCTATCTTCTATGTCTGGCTATCCAAGAGGAGGACAAGAAATAGATTGGTAGTGATGTTCAGAACCTTGGAAGCAGATACTGGTGTCTGGTAACATATCTTTCTACCCAAGTAATTAGAATAAGTTGAGAACAACATGTAAAGTGGTTAATGCTAAATTGATGATATAAATTTTTTTTCACATATATTCAAATTGAAACTGTCGCATGAAGCTCTCATTCTGTTAATATTCAGTTCATATTTATGAACTACAACAGACAATTGAGACTGTGTGAGTTCAATATTACGTATTGACTCACATGAGCATGACCATGCATTCATAGTCTCACTTATCAAGTAGTCAAGATATCACTCAAATGGAGGAATAAATTCAATATGCATCACTCATAATAATCCACAAGTGACACTGTACACCCATCACCACATGTATGCCAACCCTTCAGAATCACGTTGGGCCTATGACAAAGTGCACAACTATAGGAATATGTGAAGAGAGAGAAACATGCACAACAGAAGTAGTAGTAAACAACAAATATATTTGTCCACTTATCCATCAAACAAATCTTGTCAACAACTAACGGTAAGGAAGATTGAGATTATACATTTGTCGTGGAGTAGATTCAGTGTCAGAGATTACAAGAATAGAGGAGGTAGATGGTGTTGAAGATAATCTCCAAATTTAGCCAGCAACGCATCTACGTTGCTACACCACACGAATGATCGTAAACTTCATGTTGTGCTAGAAGAGTCAGTGTGGAAGGAGTAGCATTTGCATTGACAACATGTTAACATTGCACAACCTCTCCCTTTCCCTTCTTTCCTTTTAGGTAATGACGGCTAGTCAAATACCTCTCAAAAGGTGCCTATTTTCGTCAGACAAAAGTTATCACACGAAACTGTGATTGTTATCACACGAAACTGTTATGAAGACCGCAAAAATTATGCATTTCAAATTAGTTTCGCGTGTCGATTTTGTCGGCCTTGGATGAGTGACTTACACTCATCCAAATGGGCTCAAAATTTGTATGTAGCCTAATTATAGTATGACGGTGAAGATCAACGGTTTACATTTTGCAAAAAATAGTCTTGATATGCAAACTCACTTGAGTGTATTTGTGCGATCCGTACACTCGAGTGTATTCTAGCCTGACTCTCTCTCTCTTTCTCTATATATATATATATACACACACACACACACACACACACAAACATACACGCTCTCAAATCAAGTTACTCTTAAATAATATAAAATGAGAAAGTACATAAAAAAGTAGAAAACGGGAAGAAAACGTCAAATTCGTGAATATTACGGGAATAAAACGTAATATATTGTGACTATGCTCAAATTGGGAATTATTCGTCTGTTTGATACGTCTAGGGAAAAAATCGCGTTTTAAACGTGACTTTTTCAAAAAGTCGGAGTATATTGTGACTATGGTCATGCCCCTATTTATAGGAAAGAGAGGGAAGTAGGGTTTGCCCCTATTTATAGGAAAGAGAGGGAAGTAGGGTTTCCAATGAACCCTAGGAAATGAAAAGACAACAACCACTTTTTAGTAGCCAGTCCACAGACAACCAATCAACTGACTGGCTGAGTCCAGTGGGTTGCTTTACACTAGATTTCTAGTCGGGAGATTGGCCGATTGGACTGCTTTAGAACGTTCAGGGTTGATCCTGTTACAACCCCAACTTTTGGGTTCTTTTAGAGAGAAATGTAATTTCTCATATTAAAGATATTGGAACAAATAATGATATAATTTGTCTTGAATAAATGAGTTTCGTTTACAATAGCCTTGTTGGTTGTTTTGTGGGCTTGATTGGCTATTGGGCCCAATAACAATGAAATTCAATTAGTAAATGAATAATTGAGAATTGGAGAAAAGAAAGATGTAGAAACCTCTAGAAGGAAAAATAATATAATCCAAATGTGGATTTCATGCCTCTTGGGTTCCTTGGGTTCCAGGGAGTCCAAAGTTGCAAAGAGAAAGTAATAAGAGAAGAAAATAACTATTAAATGTTTCTTTATTAAGAAAGAAATTGAAAACAATGATAAAATGTGGAAAATAAGTGGAAAGAGGTATAATTGACTTATCCTTAGTGGATTTTTGTATCCAAAGGATTCCTAATATTAAATGGAATGCCAATGAGGAAAATAAAAAGAAAGATAAAGAGAAATCCTCAAAAAGAGATATTTAAATAAGAAACAAACAAGATAATGAGAAATAATGAATATAGATGCATCTAGAAGGATAATAAGTATCCTTAAAAATAAATTTCAAAATCTTAGAGTTTCTTGGGGTCCAAGGAGCCCCAATGGAGAAGAAAGAAAGAGAAAATACCAATAATGCAAAATAAGAGGATAATGTGATACATTATTAATGAATTTTGTGATATTATTAAAGAGGTGGTATTTTCTACTAAAAGAAAACATAATTTCGTGCTATTAGAATAAAGGGCAAGTACTAAGAGAATAAAAGAAGTGATTTTTAAAATCTTAATATCTAAAGAATAACGAATATCAAGGAATTTTGTTTAGAGAGGAAAGATTACTTTTTCATGAAAGAATCAGATTCCTAGTAGGAAAGAACCTTATTTCTTCATGAGCAAGCATCGTAGGGCGTTGTTACCCTCATCTATAAAAGGAGAGAGAGCCCTGGACCGAGTCCAGGAGAGAGAACCCACATACCCTCCTTTCTCCTTCTTCTTCTTCTTCTTCTTCTTCTTCTTATTTTTGGCATATAAACCCTAACTAAGAAGAACGGCGTGAACCTGAAGCCATGAGGCGGCAAGATGGAGTTGCGAGAGAAGCCTGGTGCTTCTTGATGGCAGGAAGTAGCTTCGCCATCGAAGCTGTGCCCTAATGCAGGTGCGACAACAGCTGGTTGGCGGCAGCAAGGGCCGCAAGTCATAGGTCTGTTACTCCTAACCTAGCCACATATGCCACACACTAGGCGGCACCCCAAGTGCAGCTGAAGGCGGCGGGACTAGGGCGAAGTGTGGCGGCAGCCGTCGGGGTCCGAAGGAGAGAGAAAGAGATGAACAAGTCGCGACTAGGGCTGCAGCCGGCGGACAAGCTGGGCTTCACGAAGTTGAAGACAACCTGGAGTGCGTTGGACGGAAATGCCCTCTGTGGGATTAAAGAGTCGTTCACTTAACCAAGGGCGAAAGGGTCTTTTTGAAATGTTTTCTAGCTGCAAAGCAACGTTGCATGATAGAGGAGACATGGCGCCCCCTGATTGGCCCAAAGTAAGTTAGTTTTGCATAATTCATATATAATTAACCGCAACTCAGATGGATATGCATAAAATATGAAAATTGCTCAGAAAAAATGAGGGGAATCCAATAAAAATATATTTAGAAGCTAATTCCTCTTGCAATTCGAAAAGTAGTGTAATTTATCAACTATAATGGATTAAAGATTAAGAAACCCTATTATGAGATGATTAATATATTTAGTAGGGTTTAATAGACGATTAAAGTTGGCATTAACCTGTTAATGTTAAAAAGGAATAATAGGAACAAAAAGGATGAACTTTGCACGTAATTGGTTTAATTTAGAGTTTCATGTGCATGAATATACTTTAATGGGCCTCGAAACCCTAATATTGGTAAATGCGACTCTTAATGGCTTTAGTTATTCAAAATCGTGAATAAAGTTAAGTTTTGATGATTCTAAGCTATTTTGAGTATAAAGGTTTCTAATTGTGGATAAATACCTTTAATGTAGAAATTAGGGTTTTCTAATGAATAAAGGTAGAATTAATGACAATTAGAATTCATATGTGAATTAGACCATAATGAACTATGAATTGATGATAAATGAGCATAATGATCTTGTCGTGGAATAAAAGGGATAAAAATGGTAGCTTTAACGTAAAAGAGGCTTAATGGACTTAATTGATGATTAATTGTGCTGTTTATGAAATTAAGGTTATATGTTGTTAAAAGGTAACATTAATAACTTTTATAAAGGATAGATGAGAAATTAGGGTTTAAAATAGTAAAATGAAGTAAAAACCCTAATTGTAAAGTAAACCCTAAAAGAGGTAAAAATCCTAAAAAGGAATAGAAACCTTAAGTAGCAAGATGGTTTGAATAGATTTTGATAAAAAGGAATTGGATGTAATTTCAGGATTCTTGTACTTGCTTGATTGGATGTCTCGATTGATTGGACTATTCTATCTCAATTCAGCCTAACAGATTTGTAGTTAATTATGATTAATCACATTAGTTTCCCGAAGGTTTCACGGATGGTTAATTGCATTGAATGTAACTAAATAGTTTGGATGTTCATATTGCAAATTATAAGGTCACTATGATTATCACAATTCTATTATAAGTGTGTATTCTCGCACCTACATGCCACCTTGATGGATGATGCCATAAAGGTCAGGCCCAGGAGGGTAGACCAATGGGCACCACAAGAGGTGACCCCAGAGACCAAGCTCGGGAATGAGAAGGTGGTCTATGTTGCATGACTATGGGGCACCATGAGAGGTGACCCCAGGCACCAAGCTCAGGATTGAGAAGGTGGCCTTAAGTCAATGGCAAAAGAGAAACCCTAGAGGGGTATTCCAGGGTTAGGGCAAAAGCAGTGGAGAATGACACATTGAAAATATAAATTGGTTTACTAATTACCCTGATTGTGATAATTAAATTGTTAGCCATATTTGTGAAATTTTTGGTTGTTCCCACATACCAGCATATTCCTATATGCTGACCGACGTTTTGTTTGTCGGCGTTTTAGGTACAATAATTGAAAGAACAAACAGTAAACTGACACATTGTGGAAATAAGAAATAAAGTGCAAGGATGATTAGATAGAATGAATCCATGTTGTGGATAGAGTATCTTACCAAAGTTTTAAAAAGGTATGCAAGGTTTTATTTTATACCCGTTTTCAGTTTAGTTGGTAAAATTTGATAATTCTTATCGATTATTTGTCGAACCTTTGATCATGTTAATTGAGATAATGGCTCTGATCTCTTGGTCTCCCTTAATTGGGGGTTACCGGGAGGCGGGGTCGTTACAGATCTTAAGTCCAATCATGTCAGGCATTTAGACCCAATCCAATCAATTGATTGGTTGAGATCAAGTCAATCAACTAGACTCTTCAATCGATCGACTTAGCCTGCCCTGTAGGCCGACTGGGCTTCTAGTCAGGACATGAATGATTCATTTTTTCACCTAAACTCTTTAAGAACAAATTTATCTTATGTGTATGATTATGCTCCTCTTCCCTATCCATCATATTTGTATGACCCTATAGGCTTCATATTACATTGGCACTGATATACATAATCATATTATTGGCTTCACCGACAATGATTGGTATCAAGCAAGGTTTCAGTACCACATAAGTAATTTGAGAAGTTTGAGAGTACTTCAACCAAGGATTATGACCTATTTTACAGTGATCGTATAATCCCTTTGTCTTCAATATCTAAATTGAATTCGAGATATGGAATTGTCATCCTATTAAAATTCAATCTTTATTTCTTGATCCAAAGTAGACTGTTTGATATACATATGAGCTCAACATCACATGTTGACTCACATGAGCATGGGCATGCATTTATAGTCTCACTCATCATGTGGCTATGGGTATCACTCCAATAGGAGGGAAAAATACCATCTATATCACTTACGGTAATCCAAACCAGTCACAGTGCACCCACCATTACATGTATGGAAACCCTTATTAAAAGTCACATTGGGTAGTGTTAATGTATAGGGAACAACATGTGATCACTATATTTGACTTCAGGTCTAAGGACCACAATCACCAATGTCACATGGATATATGATTCAGACCACCATTCATGGATTCCATGTATCATACTCAAAGTGGATATATTTAGTACAACTTGTTCTCTAACAAGTACATATGCATTTGAGTTGTTATCCAATATCATGACTAAAGAGACATAGTCATCACTCAACATACATATTAGTCTTATGTATTACTGTTGTCCTATAATATCCACAATAATAATTGAGTAGGGACACAACAAGAATGTGTACTCTTAAGTATACATATGATCTCATGTTTGGGTTCTCAAATAAAACCATATGTTATCGAGTGATGACATTCTTAGGACATTGTTATATATTTTCATTATTTCAATGTTTAAGAAAACATAATAATTTGAATTTCCTTTATTAATATTTAATTTAATTGTAGAGTGTTCCACTACAATCATCATATGATTGCATACTACAAACAATTTCCCACTTGTATTAGAAACACGTTAGTGCCAACTCTTATCCAAAAGAAAATCCCAATCTAGCTATACTTTCCACATACCCAATTGAATTGAGTATATGGGCTCCAATTCCTTGGTGAGACATCAAACCTCTCTTGCATTGCTTGTTCTTAGTACATGTTCCTAATATGTTTTATCATCTCAATAATATCCATATTCTCATGTTGCTTCTGAAGTTCAAGACTCATGGTGCAAAGCGTAAGGAACTTGATGCCCATGGTGTCATTGGAATGCTTCTTGTAAGAGTTGGTTCATTTGGTACTGGTCATTGAAGACACAAAGCTTATGCTCATGCGAGACAATATTTCCCTTCTCACATTCCATTATAAAATGACTTTCTCAAAATGTTTCCCTTCTCACATTAGAGTCATTAGAAACATGAATAAGCACTTTATTTTATTAGAAGGCATCCATTGAATTGATATTAAGTTAGATCCAAAATTCCAAATTTGAGGCAACCATATATATTGCTAATACATTTTACAAAAATTATTTGTAGAGGAGATAGGCGCTAACAAATTTATATATCCAAAGCTATTTATATAGACACATTGATTTCAAATCAAAAGGGTGTAACCATTATCTATCGAACCATTTTTCTCTTTTTTTCCTTATTGTTTGTGATTTTAGGAGGTAATAGGGAGGTTTACTAAGGACATCATTGAGTCAAGATTATTACTATTTCTTATTTTAGTTAAGTAATTGACTATATAAATTTGGTAATGTTCATTTGTTTCCAAAAAATATACAAACCAAGTTAAAATATTTATTTTCTTTATGATATGTTAATGTGACTGTCCTCATTTATTTATCGCTTTCAAACATCGAGTAGAGAGAATTAGTTCTTTAGTGTTTGTTCTAATTTAATAAAAAATCACACACACTCCATATTGTTACAATTACCTCACATTGTATTTGGAAAGTAAATACATTTTTAGATTTCCACCATGAAAATTTTTCCATAGATTTAACATGCATGTAAAACATTGTTTCATTTTATGTTATACCAAAATTTTATTATTACAACTCCACCTAAGTTATATACGTATAAGCCATTCAAGTTGGTTTATACTAGTTATTAATATATTGTATGTTTCCTTTTAATAATTAGTTTAATAGTTAGGTATATTCTCTTTCTTAAGTAAAACTAGGATACATCGGATTGTTCAATTAAGATAAAAATTTACACATAGACTAGTTTGGTATGTAAAATTTGAATTTGAGATTTATTTCCACTTTTGAAGTCATTGAACATATTTTTAATATTCTAAATAAAATCAGGATAGTTATTATTGTTCAAATAATGTAAAACTTGACACTCAAGATAACTAGGACCCTAGGAACACACATTTATGATTATATTTGAGTTTTGAAGTTTCTTTTTGGGATTTCTAATACAATTAAGATATCATCTCGTTACCATTGTATTATCTCAACATTACATCATTACCATAACTTTTTATCATTTAGAGTCCTATTATCTTCATATTCTTACAAAAAGAGTTTCCTTATATTATTATGCATGAATTTTCATATTTTACTGATTTAAGTTATTCATCCCATTACGAACATTAATTCGATGTTTATATAGATTATGGCACATTATTCATATTTATGGACATGGAAACATTAACTATTATTCAAAGCACATTATAATTCTTGTTGAATATAGTATAGCCATTATGTGCATATTAGTTAAAAAAGGAAGCATGTGTGACATATTTCATGAACTTACTCACATGTTAGCGCACATACATGTTATTATGTTAATATGCCACTTAATATATTATATTTATTTTCAAGCCTATATATGTTATGGGTTACCATTGAGTTATTCATGTTGTATCATTAACAATGTACATTAAGGTGTAACGTTCTCATCATTTGGTCAAATCTAAAGAACCAAACATTCTAAACTCCTAATCATGAGAATATGATTTCTAGAGTCAAGATACTAGGTTTGGGTATGTTACAACACTCTGCCCCTTAAAGAGGATTTCATCCCTGAAATTAAGTCGTACTTATTATACTAACTAATAACTCTTCACCCCTCAAAAGGTTTAACCTAATAAGCCAAGCTAAGAAACATCAAAGTACTAGGGTTACTTATGTATCTTTGTTTGGGTAACTAGAGTTTAACTATTAATCACCCTGCATTCTAGGGAAGGCAAAAAAAAGATGAAGTTGATGTTTACACATTCAAGCCAGTTAGATTTTGAGTGATTAAAGGAAATAGCAGAATTGACGAGAAGAGACCATTTTACTATTACATCTGACACTGTGTTCAACTTGGCGGGGATGAACTGTAGATGAACACCATGAATGTCAGTGCAAATATCCTGAAATTGCCTCCAAAGTGATTGGAGTTTGGGTGGTGGTGGGCATGTGCTTTAAAGATGCAAATTGCTTCTTGAGCATATGAAAGGATCAAAACATTACAAAGCACTTTATCTTTGCAGGAATGTGAAACATATACAATTACAGTGGCCTCACATCAAGCACAAATAGTGCAGGAAATGACACTCCATCTCCATAGACACATGCTCCTGACTTGGATTCTGCGTGAATTCCCATGCTTGTTTGCTTAGTTGTCGTTTGGAAGGAGGCATCCGTGAAGATAATGAAATCATATCTACTATGGCTAAGGGAGACTCTACTCACATTGATCGGTTTGATATTTCCTATTGTCTCCTTGAGTGTAAGAATCATGAGTGAGCTTTCCTTGGTGAAGGCAATTGATGCGTGAGCGTTCCTTCATCGTCACAGATACACAAGATCTTGTTCATTAGGTGCTTGGACTTAACAAAAGTTTGGAAGAATTCAGTGTTGCAATTGCCATTTTTAAGACAATTGATGTGTGCCCTTTGCTGCCAGTCTGCCTCCTCTTTTTGAAGGATATGATGATATTTTTCTTACAATGCAATATCACGCAACTCATTATAAGAAGAGGGATTGTGAGTAGAGGATACCTGGAACCTGTGCTGGCGGAGCATGATGTATTTCTATTTTCTTGCTTTCTTGAGGTGTTTAAACTCCCATGTCATGGCAGGGATTTGGAATGAAGGTAGTGTGTCAGTGAATGGGATGTGACTATCCCATAGAGGTAGAAGTTCATGTTTGAAGTCCAACAACATACTCCAGCTTGCTTTACTTCATAATGTTTTCCTTGTGTCTTTGTCCATAGAGTTTTTAGTAATGAGTACTGTGTTGTGATCAAAATACAGTCCTGGGAAAATGGATATAGTGTAGCCATCGTCTAGAGAGATTCAATCATCGTTAGAAACCATAAGATCAGCTAGAGAGATACTTATGTATCTTTTAGTTGTGAATATTTTAGGGGTTTATGTTGTTCATAGATCATGCATCCAACCCACAGATCATACTCACGTAGGGTTGAGTTTCAGGTCCTTGTGTTACTAACCTATCAACCCAAAGATTCACATTATCATCCAGAAAGTCATAGGGTACAAAAGGGTAGGTCAACTAAACCTTTTAGCACAAGCTATCACACAAATAACTAGGGATTGAGATTTCTACTAAAATTAAATCTAGGGTTTCTATAGCAAACATCATACCTCTCTTCTTTGTGAATTTGTTTGAGAAAACATCTATAAATCCATAAAATTTTCTTTTGTACATATAATAGTATAGTGTAAAATAATTTTGATGACGAAATATATTTGAAATAAAACAAATGGTGGATCAAGAACCAATTGCGAGAGTGGAGTCACAAAGTATTTCATAGTAACATCTTAATATCCTACTACTTTTCCATCATCATATCTATATCCATCCTAAAGTCAAAAATCATAATTTCCAAAGAGATATATTACCACAATCCTACATATGATCTTAAGGGTCTTCTCACACTAGGGTTTACCCATTCTCATGAACTGTATATGTCAATTCTAGGGTAAACATCTCACTTATAGGGTGACTATATAAGATAAGGGTTATAATTAGGGAGACAAAATTGAAATAGTCAGAATCCAACTACTATGGCTCTGATACCATCATGTAAGAACTGGGACGTGAGAGGGGATACACTCCTACTTAACTTGAGGAATAAACCCATCTATTCCAAGCACACTAGAAAGGTATTCTTGAATAGGTGTAAAATTTTCATTTCTCAAATAGTGGTACACAAAAGACCAAAGTATAGAAGTGGAATAATAAATCATGACTATATTCAATTTTATAAAAGTACGTCATCATTTCCTGTATGGTGTTTACATCAAAGTTACAACATCATGATCTAAGCATAGGGATATCTAAAATATTTTAAGTCATCTCCCCGAGAGTCAGCTCCATAAACTAGTTCAACATCTGCATGCCATGTCCACCATGTCCTACACCCAGGGTTGGAAGCATACCCCACAAGAGAAGACAAAATGGAAGTTGTCATCATAGAAGCTACTATGTGCATGTTAATAGGGAATTGGGAAACATTATGAAATATGGATATCAAATATAACAAGACTCCCCATAGAAGAGGAAAAGTACTATCCAAGTGGACATAAAAGAATATGAATTAAATTGAGATGATAATGAAGAAAAAAATTGCAGTTACCATTAAAAAATATAGGTTGTGCCACAAAAGCACACATAAAGAATTTAGGGCACAAAGACCAAACAATAATAATCAACCTACATGCATGTGAGATAGACATAGTACAAGTGAAATATAAATAATAATGGTGGATAAGGCTCATAACCTTAAAACCTAATAGAGTAAGACACATAACCAAACTCCTAATATAAAGTGGGCACAAAATCCAGGTATGGGGCACATAACCTCCATTCGAAAATGACATGGACACATAACTAAGGGTATGGGGCACATAACCCAACCAATGCACTTATACGTGCCTAGGACTACTAAATCACAAAGCCTGCAAAACGTAGAGACAAGTAAAAATCCAATCACATAAATAGAATAATGAGGGTTTCATCACATAAATGGATAATATAAAACATACACCATAAAAGTTGGCAAAATAGGGTTTCTTCTCACAATTATGAACAACGTGGTTCAATTTCACAAATAACATTTCATCATGAAGCAAAGTATTAGTTAGAGTCAATAAAAATATCCAACTCACATGAGTCAACCTCTTAAAGGAGAGAGAGAAAAGTGTATAGGGTATTGTGTCCCAAAGGACCAAGAGAAAAAGTAAATATAGGTGATTTCTCAATAAGAATGATAGGTATGCAACATACCTCTAGATGTGAGTCAACTTGTCAAAACCTTAGATCTTAATTTGAAACATCAGTGGTTGAGAAGCGATCACCATATGAATTGTTTTATAGGATTTGACAGTTTTTCTAAGGAACTTGAATATGAGGATAAGTGGGAAGGTCAGGAGTCACGTCCCATTGGTTAAGTGATTTTTGTGTGTATTAATGCCATGGAGAGGGCTCTATATATAGAACTATTCATCTTGGGTAGCAATAAACTTATCTATTTTTGTTTTCTAGGGAAAATATGTAACATATATTGTGGAAGGAGAAAAGTTAAGAATTCTTTAACAAATGATAGGAAAGAATAAACATAACAATGTCATTTCCCTTCCATTTATTTTTTTCTATGTTTTATCATATATTTATTGTTTCTCTAACAACCTGGTCAAAAAAATATTGACTACTACATTTACAACAAACATACTTCTAAATATCTCATTGTGTAATTATTTACTCAATGTAAATGTACATAATAGTTTAATGAACAATTGTGCAGAATGTACTTATTGAATTCATTTTCTATTATTCCATTATCAACCTCTTATATACATTTATTCATTCCATTACGAAATAACTTTCTCACAATGTTTCTCTTCTCACGTAAGAGTCATTATAAACATGTATAACAACTTTATTTTATTAAAATACATCTATTTAATTACTATTGAGTTATATCCAAAATTCCAAATTTGAGATGACCATATAAATTGCTAATATATTTTACATAAATTATTTGTAGAGGAGATATGTGCTGATAAATTTAAATATCCAAAAATAATTATATAGACACATGAATTTCAAATCAAGAGGGTGTAAACATTATCCATCAATCCATTTTCTTCTTATTTCCCTTATCGTTAATGATTTTAGGAGGTAATAGGTGTTGGATCAAGGGCTCTAGAGGGGGGGGGGGTGAATAGAGGTTCACAATTCTCACAAAAAAGATTAGACCACCAAATTATATTAAGTACATAAACTTAAACAAACAACAAATTTGATGTCTTAGCTAGCAAGCACAACAAGGATGAGAGACAAGGAAGAGAAAGCACTTAGACATGTGGTTTAGAGTGGTTCCACATCCTAACTAGGAACAATGTCAGTCCACTACCTAGAGGTGATTAATCTCTAGGATTTGCAATCTTGGTACTCTTATATTCCATCATAAGATTACAAGACACAACAACCACATATCCAAGGGCTTAGTACCTCAAGCAAAGATCTTCAACCTATAGAAGGAGCTTACCCACTTGAACCATGGAGTCTTTAGCCATCAACATGGACTTACCCACTCCTTCTTCAAGTCTTCAGCCTTCAAGGGATTACCTATCTTTCTTGAGCGCTTTCCTTGACTATCTCCTTCACTTGGAGATCTGGAACACCTTGCCTTCTTCAACCTTCAAGAACAACAACCTCTTCTCCTTCACTCAAAGAAGATCTTCAACCTTTTCTTTAATAGGAAAGAGGGTAGTAAGATGGTGAAGGAGATCTTTACATCAACATATGGAGCATCACTCTTACAACATAACCTATCTCACTCATACTCATGAATTTGACTTGAAGGTAGAGAGAGAAAGGGGCTTAAAGGGTTAGAACACTCTCAACTAGGCTAGGACCAAGCTTGTAATGAATGAGCAACCTTGGAATGAACTCCAAGAGGTCCTATTTATAGTTGAGGGTGCCCCTTCAAGATGTGGGACACTTAGATACGAAATATAGCTTTTATGCTCAAAGCAATGACTCTATTTTCGCTCAAAACACACCAATGGTCACAATCACTTTTTCTGCAAATTCTGTACAGTGCAATCGGTCGAGTTTCAATAAAGGTAACTCGACCGATAGAGTAAAAGACAAATTTGATATTCAAATCATCAATCAAGTTTATCCTGGGGAAACTCGACTGACTAATGAAGATCAAATTGGTCAGGTACTCGATCGGTCGAGTTCTGTGAAACCACAACTCGACCGATGCTATCTTTAGAAACTTGATCCAGGAGGATCGGTCGAGTTTGCAACTCGACTGATTGACTGCCTGTGGTCAATTTTCTAAAGTGCATCTAAAGAGATTAAAACTTGGTGTTTAGTGTCCCAATCAATTTTCTCAACTATGTTACAAGTCAATTCATTATTACAAGTGATTACAAAAATGTTCTAAGGTCATTTACATAGATTTCCAAAATTGCACACTTGTAGCTCTTTTGACTTGAACTTGAGCCAATCTAGGGCTTTTGATTTTTGATCTTTTTCTTGTACCTAACATCTGAAATCAATCTTTAATACACATATTAGATACATATGAATGGAATGGTTAAGTCATTATCAAAATATGGACAATGTATAACCTCTAGGTCAACATTCTCCCCCTTTTTGACAATGACAAACCATTCCTCAAACATATTGAAAGGGATATAGAAGTTATACCTTTGCCTTGTGAATTAAGGGGATTCATGATGTGAACAATGTGAATTACTCCCCCTCAATATATGCTTCTTCTAAACTACATGGTTAGTCTATCTGCACATAGCAATCATAGCATATATGCACTATGTGGTCCTTTTGCAAGTCACATGATAAAACAATAAATGAACAAGAAAAAGATCTCATAAGCAATAAGCAATAGTATAACAATGAATAACAATATGATTGAGTTTCAAACCAGTGAAATATCTCTCCCCCTTTTGACATAATCAAAAAGTGTGTGGGGGGGGGGTAGAAGAGCATAAATCCAGGTCTTCTGCAAAACACAATCAACTAGATATACATACAAGCAATCTCATATCATATGGCAAATAGAGACGAAAGCAACATACAATCTCAGTCATAATCAAAATATGGTGAAAGATGGCACCAAAGCATAAGATATATCAGATTGAATAGAAAGAGTGCACATCACATATATTACAACTTAGATGCATGTTCTCATAAAAACAACTACAAGCAAGAAGTGATGAAAATAGAAGATAAAATAGTACAACTCAGATAAATGTGCCCATATGTTTCTTATACAAAATAGCCTAGAAAGATGTATATGATCAACATGCTAGAATAAAAACTAAGAAACAAGCTAGACATCTAAACTATCTATATCAACAGTGTCATCAGCATCGACTCCTAGCTCGTAGTCCTCGTCTCCATCAGAAGGTGCAGCAGTAGCGTCTTGATCACCAGATCTAACACCATCACCATCATCTAAAGCGTCCTCGCCATCACCGTCGTCATCATCATCAGCCTCAGCATCGTCACCCTGGTCAGGCATCTCCTCATCAGTAGGAGGACCGAACACGCGATCGGGCCAATGAGCATTCTTCTCAGCCCATGACATACCAAGAGCGTGGAGCTCATTGGCCTGCAGATAGGATGGAGTAGAGTCACCAAGGCTGGAAAGCAAGGTGGCCAGGGGGCCAACATGCAATGGGAGGTAGGCATGGGCGGAGCTACCAACAACAAAGGGTGGAGGTGGAGGAGTAGCAGCATAAGGTTTAGGAGTAGGGTAGTAATGATTATATGCATATGAAGCAAAATCACTACTTGGGTATGGCTGGTAGGTGGGGTAGGGGTGAGCATAGGATAGGTTCATGGTAGACATGATAGAACACAAATCCTGATACAGGTGGTCCTGAACCTATTGGTTGTATGCTTGTTGGTGCATCATGTAGCCCATAAGGGTTTCAATTGATACATGGAACAAAGCACGACTAGGTCTAGGAGGAGGCTGAGGAGGTGGAGCTCGGGCTGAGGAGGTAGGGGCTGCATAGGCTGAGGTAGAGGGAGAAGTGCCAGGGTAGAGGAGGCAAACACATGCACAAACTTTTGAATTGTGGTCTCACTGATACAAACACCCTTTCTGGCTACTTTGTAATAGAAGTTAGAAAAGAGGGATTTCTTAGTGGCAAACTGGAATAAACCACAAATCAGGGTCGGGTAGGGAGGGTGGGTGCCTTGGTGTTCTTGCCAATGTCAAAGCAGGTCATGGGGTGTAGAATGTATCTGGCCCACTTGACACCGATGTTCTCTAAGATGCAATACATAATGACAATAATGTTCTCTGCAATATCCGTTTGATTTTTCTTCAGATGAATATTGCAGTTGATCACTAGTGCCAGAATGCGCTTCCTAAGGTTAAGGGAGGATGCAGGAAGGGTTGAATTTTTCTTATATGGAACGTCATGTTTCTTCAAGTAACGATGAGTATCAGGTAAAGTCCATTCATTTTGCTTATAGAAACCTTTTGGGTCTAGAAGATTGAAATACTCTCCATAATCCTTACGCCAAGTATCATTTTCCTCATATCTGGAAAAGAAGACATTTAATATATCCTAAGAGATTTGGAATCACTTACTGACGATCATCGATGTGAGGATTACTTGAGTATTTAGTGGGGGGAATGAGAGAGTCATAGTTCCAACGCAAATTAGCGTAGAACTCGTGAACTGCTTTAATGCTTGTCATGGAATTATTAAAGCAATCACGTTCGACGACCAGGATGGAAAGATGGTGGACACCTAGCAACCTAGCAACCTGGTCTATGACCACTTGACACCTAGGACTAGGCTCAAACAAGGCGTGAAAAGGAAAAGGACTCCTAGGAAGAAGATCCTTATACCTATTAACAACCACAATCGAGATAAACAAGGTATCGTCAAAGGGAATCAATGATTAGACGAGGAAGATGAAGGTGCATTTCTTGGAGTAGGTCGTTTTCTCTTTTAGGAGGCCATGGAGGCAAGAAAGCGAAAGAAAACGAACAAACACCCAAAGCAAACCTCAAAAAACTGCCTAAAAACCACCAAGGAGCATCTGGGAAGGTCTAGGTCGAGCTATCTAGGTCGAGATAGGGCTAGGATAGGGAGGTTTAAAGATGGGGGTGAGAGCTTAGGGCTATACGAAGAGGATTCATTCTTCTATTCTGTAGTTGAGAAGGAGAATAGTCGGCTCAACCTAACTTAAATTTGCTTCATCCCACGGATCGATCGAGTTCTGAGAGTTAGAAACTTGACCGATTGGTTCTTTGAAGAACAACTCTCGAGCACTGATCGGTCGAGTTTGTCCTGGGGGAAACTCGACCGATGGTCAACCTGACCTAAAACCATCAAACTTAATTTCTAGCCATATACATGCTAATTAAATTTATTTTTCGAGTCTATTATATACATTGAACATACTTAGGTACATATCACTCATCATTGGGTACTATTTTGTGATAAAACCAAGAAAGTAGAGAAAACCCAAAAACAAGTGAAAATAAGCATGTCAACAAGCAAGTTAAGCACATTTTAAGCATATATAGGCAAGCAAGGTGAGGAAAGCATGAGCACAACATATAGGATAGAAACAACTAGCTAGATCACATATCAATATCATCCAAAACAATAATGAGAAATTTAGATATATTAAAGTTAAATTGCTCTCTAGCTAGAGGTTTAGTGAAAATGTCCGCCAACTGATTTTCCGTGTCCACATGCGTGATATAGATATCCTTCTTGGCAACGTGATCACGAAGAAAATGATGGCGAACCTCTATATGTTTAGCTCTACTATGCAATATAGGATTATAAGAGAGATTGATTGCACTAGTATTATCACAATAGATAGGAGAAGCATCAAAATGTATGTTAAAGTCTTGGAGCATTTGCTTCATCCATAGGACCTGGGCACAACAACTCCCGGCTGCAATGTATTCAGCCTCGGTAGTTGATAATGCCACAGTTCTCTATTTCTTGGAAAAACCAAGACGCCAAGCATGGTCTTAGAAGGAAGCAAGTGCCACTTGTGCACTTTCTATCAACCAAACAACCCCCGTAATCCGCATCACTATATTCCACAAGAGTAAAGTCCCTTGACTTAGGATACCATAGTTCAAAATTTTGAGTTTTGGCTAAGTACCTCAAAATCCTCTTAACATTAATAAGATGCAATTTCCTATGGCTAGATTGAAAGCTAGCACACGAGCCAACACTAAACATAATATCAGGTCTAGAGGTAGTTAAATAAGGTAAACTTCCAATCATACCTCTATAGAGCCTCTCATCTACCTTCTCACCTTCTTCATCTCTATCAAGTTTGGCAGTATTGGACATGGGTGTATCCATCGACTTCACGTTCTCCATCCCAAAGCATTTGAGTAGTTCATTGGTGTACTTGCCTTGGTTGATGAAGTTTCCTTCTTTTGTTTGCTTGATTTGAAAGTCGAGGAAGAAAGTCAACTCACCCATCATGCTCATCTCGAACTCACTCTGCATAAGATAGCTAACTCCTTGCAAAGATCAAGACCAATCCCGCCAAAAATGATATCATCAACATAAATTTGAATTATAAGAAAATTGCTAGAAGTGTGTTTTATAAATATAGTAGAATAAACTTTGCCCATGACACACCCATTATCTAACAAAAAGTTCTTTAATTTCTCATTCCAAGCTTGATGTGCTTGTTTGAGTCCATAAAGAGGTTTTTGCAACAAATAAACATGATTGGGTAACTTGTCATTTTCAAAGCCTGGAGGTTGAGCAACAAATACTTCCTCCTCGATTGTACCATTCAAAAATGCACTTTTAACATCCATTTTATATAACAAGAAATTTTTGTAACTAGCAAAATCAAGTAGCATTCTAATAGATTCAAGTCTAGCAACAGGAGTATAAGTTTCATCAAAGTCAATACCTTCTTGTTGATTGTAACCTTGTGCCACTAACCTTGCTTTGTTCCTTACCAATTTGCCTTGTTCATCAAGCTTGTTGCAGTAGACCCACTTGGTACTAATGATTTTCTATCACTTGGTCTTGGCACTAGAGTCCACACACGATTCTTCTCAAATTGCTCTAATTCCTCTTGCATGGCTAGGATCCACTTGTCATCACCAAGAGCTTCTTTGATGTTCTTTGGCTCCAGTTGTGAGATGAAGGCGTTGTCTGCTTGTTCTTTTTTGTAGGCAGCACATGTCTTCACTCTCTCAAATGGGTTGCCAATGATCATCTCTTTAGGATGATTCTTTGCAAAGTGAGGAGTGGGATCCTTCTTTTCTTCATCTTCTGCTTCTATCACCTGCTTACTTTTGTTGTCAATGTTGAGGTCTTTCAAGTTAGGAATCAAGTCATCTGCAACATCATTATCAACACATGCTTGCCAACAACAAGGTTAGTTTCAATAAACTTAACATTAATAGATTCTTCAATTTTAGACAATTCAATATTGAAAACTCTATAAGCCCTGCTTGTAGTGCTATAGCCTAGGAAGAAAGCCTTGTATGCTTTTAGATCAAACTTGTCGAGAGAATCCTTCATGTTTAAAACAAAACAAGGACATATGAAAACATGAAAGAAATCAATGGATGGCTTTCTACCACGCCATAGATCATAGGGGGTTTTCTTCAAAGAAGGATGTGTAAAAACTTGGTTCTACACAAAATAGGCGGTACTAACGACATCAGACCAAAACTTCTTAGGAATGTCATATTCAAGAAGCATTGTCCTCGCCATCTCTTGAAGCGAGCTGTTCTTCCTCTCTACTAATCCATTTTGTTGAGGCATACGAGGATAAGAGAAATTGTGTGAGTAACCAAATTTTTCACAAGAACGCTCAAAAAGATAATTTTCAAATTCTCCCCCATGGTCACTGTGGATAGAAACAATACGGCAAGAAGCTTTGTTTTCAACCCATTTGCAAAAGCTCGAGAAAATATCAAGAGTATCACTTTTCAAAATGAGAAAGAAGGTCCAAGCCTTTTCTAATACACCAAGAAAAGAAAAGATGGTGAAACGTTGGGAGCGTGGGGGGCAAGGCGGCGGAAGGAGCGATCAAGTAGTGAACCCTAATGACGGCGCAGATCATGATCGAGGACCGGAGAATGATGAAGGATCGAAAGCAAGGAAGATCCTGTGTGGAACCGACAACCAAATCTCAACACAGGGTGGGCAAGGAGTGGCCACTGAGATCCCGATAGTAGGTATATCATTCAAATATGCAGGCATGCGAGGGCATACAAGGGAGGCGGAAAAAGAAACGCACGCGGAGAACAGTATGTTTACTGGGCGAAAGGAAGCGACACAACATAACTCCTCAAACCAGGCCGACGGAACAAACACATAAGGGGGGACTGTAGGGGCTTCAGGATACACATGGAATGAGAAGTTGCCGTCCTTCAGCAGCGTGATCACCGACATGGTATAATACTTCCATTTATGCATGTTGAAACCGTATAATACTTCCATTTCTTCCATGAGCCACCCATTCCATCCACCCGTTGCTCGGATTGGTAGGCCACTGTGATTTTCTCCTCACTTGTGAATATCAGGAGAGCTGCTTCCATTTAGATGGTAGTTAGGGCGAGCAATGTAGTATAGGAGATCACAAGATGCACCGAGTCTGGACCGACGAATTTTATTATGTTAACTGCCTTATGTGATAGTGTTCATCAGTTTTGAGGTAGAAATCTTTTATGGATGATTACTGTCGCCTTTAGGGTAATTATCATTCCGTGGTTAGTGAGGGATGGAATGTGAATGTCCGGTGGGGATCATATGGGATGTCTGTTGTGATGATTTGTTCTTTAGTTGACTCTGGAAATTCTATTCGAAGGTTTAGTTGCTCGAGGGCGAGCAATGTTCAAGCTTAGGGGAGTTTGATGCGATGATTTTGAGTCGCATTTATAGGATTGTTTTATATGTGTTTTATGCATTTATTAGTCATTTCTTTGGTTAATGTTGCATAATTCATCTACTTTGGTCTATGATACTTCTCTATGTCAAATCTCCCTTATTTCAATATTTTGAGAACAAATTATTACAAGAATACATTTTGTGTAGGCTTATGTGGTTTCGTGTTGTAATTTCAGGAAAAACAAGTATTTGCTTATGTCGATACCATCGACGGGGGTCGATACCATCGACCGGACCACAGGTTTCCAGCCACAAGGAGCAGAAGAAAGTCGATACTAGCGACAGCAGAGTCGATGGTATCGATTTGCCATCAGGTTGCTGGCGAAGAGTGAGTCGATACTATCGACACATCAGTCGATACTATCGACAGGTGGAGCTACAACGACATAAAAGGACAAAACTGTCGCTATAGGTTTGTCGATACCATTGACACTCGTCGATGGTATTGAGATAGCATCAGGCGCAAAGACAAAAGAAAAGAAGAACTGTCGATATCACGCCAGGTCGATACCATCGACCCGCGTCGATGGTATCGACACCGTCAGATACAAGTTTGCTTCAGATTGATCTAAATTTGACGGCTGTGATTATTTGGCGACCTAACTCGGGAATTATACCTAATGACGGTGGTCAAGAGCAATCTATCACGTCATTAGCCACTGCACACGTCCCGAGAAGGTGTGGAGAGAAGAACGGAGCCCAGAAGCATGCCCCAGCCGATCCGGATGCCGAAGAAGATGATTTCCACCACCGAAAGGCGGGAGAACGTGTATTCTACGCCAAGGAGCGCTTGGATCTTCTCCGTTCAGGGGTTTCACCACTCAATCACGTTTTTCTCCATGTTTCCCTTTTTCTACTTCACGTTTTTCTCTAAGATGAACATGCGGGGATAATTCCCTTTGTCTTTAGGACCGGGAGTAGCCCGGGAATTCATTGTATGACAATTTTATCACAGTAATTCGTATTTTATCTCTTAAATCCGTGGTATAATTTCCTTTTCTCAATTATATTGTTATGCTCGATCACCATAATAATAATCTAATGCCCTTAATTACTTTGAAAGAAGAATTAACGGTTGAAAAGAGACAAAATTCACATTAATTGGCAAATCCCTTGAACAAGGTGGTGTAAGGTTAATGGTGGATACTGAGAGATCGATTTTAATGCACCTAGTTTAGGGTATATGTTACTATGACGGTGGAACCGACCTAGACATAGGTAGGGAATTGTACCACGATAGTGGGAAATTCTGATTTCAGGCCACTACCCAGATAGAGAGATAAATTTGAATGACCGAATAGAATTTAATACAATGAAAACCCATGGTGAAACTGCAATCCTAAAGATCTCATCTTGAATTGATTAAACCAAACATTTAATCGATTGCTTTGTTTTGTTTTATTTCATTTTCTTTTAATTTTAGCAACAACTTCCAACTCTTTAATCGGTCTAGCTGATTGCAAGTAGTTAGTAGTAGTCTCCGACAATTCACATATCCCTGAGTTTGACTCGGGCCTCACAAAGGCATATATTACATTGACGCGTACACTTGTGTTTCTACGCACGTAAAAAGCGTGTCAACTTCCTTAACAAACTGTTTGAAGAAACGCTGGAGAACTCAGATGTAACCATAGAGGAAATTGAAGGTAGACCAGTGCTGAACATCACCCCAGAAGCGGAGGAAAACCTCATTCGGCCATGGAAGTATGCAGTAGTTGTTCATTTGGTTGGAGCAGAGGTGGGGTATATGATGCTGAAAGACAGATTAAAATTGTTATGGAGACTTTCAGGCCATTTCAATATGTTTGAACTGAACCTAGGTCACTTCCTAGTCCAGCTGTCGTGTGCCAGAGACTATGAGACATCACTCACCGGAGGTCCGTGGAAGATGTTCGGCAGAAGCCTGGCAGTATGGGAGTGGTACCCAATGTTCATACCAACTGATGCCTACCCAGTGTTCCTAGTATCTTGGGTACGAATCATCAACCTGCCTTTACATATGTATGTTCAAACGATGTTTGAGAACATCGGGCTAGCATTGGGAAGACTTATAAAGGTTGATACACATACTGCAAGTAGGACCCAGAGTAAGTTTGCAAGGTTGGCTCTTGAATTAGACACCACCAGACCTCTTGCCCCGTCCATCTGGATAAATAGAGTCAAATACGATGTTGAATATGATGGTATACCGTGGGTGTGTGCGCTCTGTGGTGAGGAGGGGCCCATATCCAAGAATTGTCCAGGGAAGCAGGAGTACCATAGTAGGAAGGAGACTGAGGTGAGTCCACAGAATAGTAAGGAAGTAGACAATAGCGGGAGCAAAACACAGGAGACTTGGCAGACACAAAGAAGGAGAGGGAGTCAGTGAAGGAAGGGCGATAATAGGGCAGATGAAGGTGAGGGAACAACATCAAAGGTTACTAATAACAAATTTGAGAGCCTTCTAAACGAAGTTATTGGAGATATTGAGGGACCCAATGAAGAACATGAAGACAACAAACAATAGAAGAAAGTCACTAATATTTCAAGACGGAGCATGAAAATCTAGAAGAAGAAGAATCAAACTACGAGCCAGACCCAGAACGAGGAGATCCATCAAGACATAATGAAAATCGATGTACAAGGGCAGAAGAAGAAAGCCACTACTATGAAGGAAGCAAAAGAAGTTAGTGAGGATCACATGGCTGTACATCCAGGAGTAGATGAGGTGATCATCGTGGAGAACATAGAGGAGGGTGAGGAGATACAAATGAAAGGAATGGATGTTGAAGGAGCGATTATGGAAAAAAACTTTACAGAAACCCCAACGTCAAGTCTAGAAGAAACAGATAAGCTGCTAGCTACAGTGACATCACAAAAGGGCAGAAGGAGCAAGAAAGATGGAACGAAAATGAAATGAGTAGGAAAGGCAAGCACCCAACCAGTTCGATACGGTAGACGGAGAAGCCCAAGGAGATCCCTGCATAAGGAGGCAGAAGCCATATGTGGGGGGTCATATGCCGAAGCTAACAAGGAACCTGAGCAAGCTACCTATGAGGAAGATGAGCAAGAACATAGAAGCATGGAGGAGGGAGAGTCGGCTGAGCTGAACGTTCAGGAAGGCCAAGACAGCTAGTAACACTGTAAAGCTCCCTTACCTTAATGGTAGATATAACCAGGTTTCAATCATGGCAATTAATAAAGAGATATTTCAATCATGATTAATAAAGAGATATTTCAATTAATAAAGAGATATAACCAAAGGAAAATTCTTGCTGACATGACTTTCCCAACTGGTCAGTTGCACCAATTGAGCCGATCGGTTCAACCCTTGAACCGGTCATTTCAACCTGGTTATAAACATCTCTTTATTAATTGCCATGATCGTCATGTCTTACATACGAGTTATCAGGATGAGAACATCATATTTCCATGTCCTACATACAAGATGATGAATGCATTTTGTTCTTGCCATGTCGATACATGCAAGATAATGGGATGATTACATACATGATAGATCCATATCTATTCTTAGTGTTCCCATTCTTCATAAGAATTGGACACTTGGCCTTGGGATACTAACTCCATGTAGCATGGACAAGTTTTCTCCCACTAAATCTGTGCATACTGAACACTTCAGTACAGATTGCCAATGTATGCTCTCTCTTTTCAGGTCAAGAGGTTTTTCGAGAACTATCTCTATAGATCTCTATTCCTATCACATAGGAAACATCTCTATCTTCCTTGAAGATAATTTCCACTTTTTGATTTCCATTCTAGAACATTTCCATTTCACATCAACATGTGGAATGTGAATACACTCCCACTAAATCACAGATCCCTTCTTTATCTTTGACATATCAGTCGAACCCTTTGACTATATCATCAAAGTAAAGATCCAATTCTGAGTTGCTTGTACTCAATCAATCACATTGATTAGTCCATTGTAACTTATAGACTTCATTTGCATTAGTGGATTCATAAACCTTATAGGTTGTGTCACGTACACATCCTTGATTTATTCCTCATAGGAATGCAATTTTAGTATCCATATGCCAAATGTCTTAGTCATTAAGTTGCAATCAACAAGCATCATCCTTCTCAAAATGTTATCCATGTGTCTTAGCACTTAAGACTCATTTGCACTTATGGATTTCATCCAATGGGTGCTACCATCAAGGTCATACCTTATGGTTCACATGGATGTCATTTAGGATGCAATGGTCATAAACCATAACTCAAAATTCGGTTCCTCATATTCATCTAGATAGTTGACTCATCACATGAACAACTCATCACTTAGATAATTGAGGTGTATCTGTTAAGGATATAAGAACTCACAACCCTTGTGATTCTTAATTTCCTTTATTAGTGTGGGGTATTATTTTATTAAGAAGAATTCATTTATTTGATAATCATTCTCTAACTCCTTAGAGTATAATTCCTTCTTGATTTAGACATCACCATGCCTTAATCATGAGTTCACTATGATACACTATCATAATCACTCATAAGGATCTCAAACATTTGGTCAAAGTATTTCATTCATTGATCTCCTCAAGAATTAATACTTTACCAAATTTGCACTTCATCTATGATAGTCTTGAACACTTCAAGATATTCATATTGGTATTTCACTAAATACCATTTGAAGTATTAGCATTTGTTCCAATAGGTATGTAAATACATCACATGTATTATACCTAATAGGATAATCATTCTCCCACTACATTAGTGAAGATTGATTAATCACGTCCAAGATATTCATGTCTCTTACTGGTTCTCTAACCAAAAGAGTCTAGATTTATCCATCACATGGAAACTAGAAATGAATTTCTCATGATTGATGCTAATTTGATTGTTTGAGTTATCTAAAACTTTTAGGTATAATTTTATCTTATGCATACCATGTATCACAAGATAAACAAGGCATTGCCACAAAGATCATATCTTTAAGATTGAAACATCTCTTTATTAATTGCCATGATTTTCATACAATATGCAAAAATAAAGTGTTTCTATCTATTGGCAAATATGAAATAGCAGTTCTGAATTCTATTTCGTGCCCTTTAGGCTGAAATAAACTGAAAGATACTCCTATCTTTGGCAGCAACACTTGCTCCAATGATGGGTGCTTCTTTCTTGGTCCTTTCATAAAGGCCATCACTTCTTTGTGGATCTTGCATATCATATATGATAGATCCCTATCTTGGTATCATATACCTCAGATAAAGAAGCGGTTCATTTCATGATACCTTAGGTGGAGATCTCCATCCCCTCCTTCATCTTCTTTTGTTCTTCCAGATATAGAGGGCAATTCCCTCATACACCCTTTCCCTATGTGCCTTGAGGCTAAAGATGGCTTGGATTGCTGGCTAGCATCAGAACACTTCTTTGCTTTGCCCTTGTCCTTGCCCTTAAGAATTACCTTTTTCTTTGATCACATCAAAGATTATGGTTTGTCTTTCTTCATCTTTGCCTCTACTATCCTCAACATGTCCAACAACTCTGTCAATGCTTGTCAAAGTTGTTCATGTTGTAGCTTATCATGAATTGTATGATTTTCACAACATTTGTAGTATCATACCAATAGCCAACCCTTGGCTCAGAGGGAATCCTTCTTAGTCAGGTTTTCAACATACCCATTCACATTAAATGTGTGAATACCTTACTGTATTTCCTTCTATCATGACATACTAGGACAATTTCTTAGAGACATCATATGTCTCATGTTGTCTCTGCAACTCATAGTTCAGAGAACACAACATCAAGCACTCCTCATCAATGTCATGCTCGGTATGCTTCCATAAGCATACTTTCAGCCATTGATGTGGTGGGATCGAGTTCATCTGGTTCTGGTATAATTAGGACTTAGAGCTTTCGCTCTTTGAGAACACTTCTCATCATCCTAACCAGTCGTGGAATTATTCCCATTTAATTTGTTGGTCTCAAAGACCGATCGCAAATAAAGTGATTATTGTTGATTAACCATTTGTTTTAACAAAAGGAAATATATGCAATTTCTAGTCCAAAACTCTTTTGACTTATTTGATTGATTTAAAAATTGACGATAAAATTAGGCCTTTAATTAATTATTGCTCCCACTATTTTAGTTCAAATTGATAGCCCTCACCATCAATTCGGAAGATTGCAGCTTACAACCTTCTAGTGGGCAAGATCCTGAAATCCTCTAAGTCATGAGTCAGCTTTGGATGATCGCCCACAACTTAGATCTCTCAGGTAGACAACTCTTGCCAATTGCATCATATGCAACTCTTGTTGAATGAACATGCACAACACCTTGCCATGAACATTCCTTGCCTCTGGGCTTAGATGCTCTAAGAATCACCAGTTAAGTCTAACCCAAAAGCCGACACGGTAAACATGCACCCTGCTTTGGCAGAACCTACATGTCTACCCTTCACACTTCCACAAGATAGACGGCGCACCACGCTTTGGCGTAACCTACACTTGGTCGATCGAGCTTTTCATGTGTGCCGCTAATGGAAGGCATATAAGACTTAATATTTTAATGAGGGATTTGGTTTTATATACATATACATATCCAATCACCAAAATACATAGTACGTATCATATACATGCTATATCCCACAGAAAACATGCACAAACGATAAAAAGCGATGATTATGGCCATCCTAATGTGATTCCTTGAGCCAAGAGGAATCACAGTCATCTAGGTCAACATCACATGCAACCTGTACAAGATGAACATCTGTGCCTTGCCATCCGAGTTGATCAACTCATCCCATGAATGATCTGCTCTCTTTGGTCGGTCGTCTGGGTGCCACCAGCCGATCGGTTGGCTCCTCCAACCAATCGGTTCGCCTAGACATCGTGCATCTCGTCATGTCCGCCACCCGATCATCTCGCTCCTCAATCGGTCATCAACCGATCGGTTCACTCCTTGAACCGACCGTCTGGAACATCAACCGATCGGTTCACGCCTTGAACCGACCGTTTCAGCTGTCGTCTTGATGTCCGCCGGTCTTCGACATAACAGGAAATAAAATCTATCCTAATATTTCATTGCATAAAAGGGAAACCCCGAGTTACATTCGGGGGGAGAAAAGGTAGGAAAGAATCTCGAATTATTTCGAGTTACATCAGGAATAAGAGAGGGAAGATCAGTGCGCAGACCGAGATGCAAGAAACCACAAACAACCACACACAGATAGGGGTTTATATGCCATAATCATGCTACACACATCCACCACAAAACTCGTTTAAGGGCGACACATATCAAGTGCATTAATAATACATATCATATATGTAATTGGGATTTGTGGATTTAGGATTGGACATGCATAAAGACAATATTATTCGCATCGTATGCAATAAATAAAGGCGACAAACCAAAATTGATCATATAGATATTCCTAAAATATAGAGCAGTTGACGTGGCTCTGATACCACTGTTGGGTTTTATAGGGGAGACGGAGAAGGCAGCGGAAACAAAATTTTTTTTCTCCCCCAACCCATATCGAGGAAACGCGTCAACGTCTATATAATAGGAAAGGATGGTTTGTGGAAGCATACCTTGTCCCGAGGCTTGCTCAGTGACAATACCTCGCGCAATGCACGGTCTTCAACTCCGGTCTTGGACGTCGTCTGTACAGCTCCTGGTCGCACCGGAACTGACGACTCCTCCTCCTACCGGACTGTCGGATGACAGTTGTCCTCCTGAGCGGCAATGTCCTCCCGCCTCTATAGTAGTCCACACGGACCACCTGGAACTCCACTCTCCTTGTCCCACAAGGAAGTGGAAGGAGTCACACCCTCCTGTTGATGTACTAGTCACCAACACACTCTCCTGCCTCCAGTTGCAACTGCAGTTGTCCTTCCCTTGCTGCACCTCCCTTTGTGGGAAGCACTTGCTCGGGCTCTCTCTCGGTTACCAAAACCAGAGAGAACGACAACTTTGCTGAGCAACTGGTTGCACTGAGTTGTACTTTGAGAAGCCCCCAATACCCCTATATATAGGAGGGTCATGGGACAGGGTTCTCCATCCCGGGCAATACGGGACTAAAAGCAGGAGTAGAAGGGTTCGAGATTTTCCACAAAAAGCAACCGGTTCGCAACCTGAAATGATCGGTTCACAGCTGAACCGATCGGTTTGGCCATTGAGCCGATCGGTTGGACCTGAGCTGACCGTTTGGGGCACTCCAACCGATCAGTTGGTGCCCTGAACCGATCGATTCATGGTCCTAATCCAGCTCAAAAAGACTTTCCTTGTTTCTTTCCAAATTGGTATCGAATACCAATAATATTCCCAATCGAATTGGGCAATTTGAAACCAAAGAAAAATTCTTGCCGACATGACTTTCCCAACTGGTCAGTTGCACCAATTGAGCCGATCGGTTCAACCCTTGAACCGGTCATTTCAACCTGGTTATAAGCCGATCGGTTGGACACTCCAGCCGACTGGTTCAACACCTTAGCCGACCGGTTCAACACTTGAGCCGATCGGTTGAGAGCACAGGTTGGGCAAAATCATTCAGTTGCGATTTCAATCAATCCGATACTCCAATCAATTCGTCCAACACCTTGAACCATATGATATTGAGCCATCGACTGATTGAGTGTTTAATTGAACTACTAAACTCTTTTAGTAATCAATCTAAACATTGCTTGTGGACAAAACTCCTCTTCCAGGTTAAATCCTATGTGTGTGACCCTGCAGGTCCATTTCACGTTGGCAGTGAAAGTTCATAACATTTATGACTTCACAAGCAAAGAGCGGTGCCTAGTCACACATCAGTGCTACCCAAGTGAAAGTAGAAAGTTGGAGAACAACTTTCATCCTACAATCCGTGAATGGTGTTACAGTGAATGTATAATTCCTTTATCACTGATATCCCGAATGAACTCAAGGCATGGAACAGTCATCCTGTCAACGTTCATTCACTTTCTTGATCTCAGAGTAGATTGAACGAGATATGTATGACATCAATATCACATATTGATTCACACATGCGTGCGCACGCCTATCTCAATCCTACTCATCAAGTGGCCTTGGATATCAAACTCCCTCAGGAGGGACAAATCCCATATGTATCACTCACCCCTCAAAAGCCCCATGTGTCAAAGCCACCCAATCATCACCTTTCCAACAACCCATGTTTCAGGACTGCGTTTGATGATGTCAAAGTGTGCCCAACGACATGTGTTGAGTGTAGTGATTTTAGGTCAAAGAATCACACTCACCACCATCACTGTGAGTACTGACTGTGACTACCATGTCATGGTTCCATGTGTCAAACTCACGGTGGGTCTGTCCGGTACACTTGTTCTCTAACAAGTACCTATGTGTTTGGTTTGATATCTCTATATCATGACTAATGAGATTCTGTCATCAACCAACACCACAATCTAGTCTTGTGTGTCATTGCTGTCTATCTACCTTCCATAATGACATCCGACTAGGGACATAACAAGAATGTACAAACTCTTAGCATCCGTATGATCTCATCGTTCAGGTCCTCAACCTAAAAGCATACGTCATTGAGTACTGTCATTCTCTAGACATTCAATCTGTTCTATCACTATCTCATATGACTGAACTAGAAAGAATTGGAAGCTTGCCTTTGATGTTTATCAAATCAATCTTAATGTATCCCACCAATCATCCCATGATTGGCTCTCAGGGCATACATACCAACATACGGGCAGGAAAATGATGGCCATCAAAGTAGACTTAACCAAAGCCTACGATATGATGTCATGGCAATTTGTAGAAGATACCTTGTTCATTATCGAACTACCAAGCAACATCAGGCAGTATATAATGAACTCAATTACAGGGGGGAATATTTCTATCATATGGAACGGGGAACACTTGAATGAATTAAAATCTACAAGAGGTATTAGGCAGGGCGATCCATTATCACCCTACCTATTCGTGCTGTGCCTAGAAAGACTATCTCAACTCATAAATCAGTACGTGTATGATGGACTATGGAAGCTGTCCTTCTGTGTCACATGTCTATTTTGCCGACGATCTTATCCTCTTTGCTGAAGCTAATACTACACAAATGAAAAATATCCTCTCTTTCTTTGAGTTGTTCAGGAAAGCGTCTGGCCAATCTGTCTCTGCAGCCAAAACCAGGATATATTTCTCATGCAATGTTGGTAGAATGGAGCGAAGAAGGATTGAGCGAATCTGTGGTTTCCAGGTAACTGAGGATTTGGGGAGGTATCTAGGCGTACCTATTCTTCACTCAAGAGTCAACCGCAACACATATTCTGATATTCTTGCAAAGCTTGACACCCACATAAACGCCTGGTCCTCCCGATGCCTATCAATGGCAGGCATAGTGTGTTTGGCTAAGAGCTCTTTAACTGCAGTCCCAACATATGTCATGCAATCTGCCCAATTACCGGTCAGCCTATGTGATAGAATTGATGGCATGGTGAGGTGATTTATCTGGGGGGGGAGGACATAAGGACCACCCGATGTCACTCGTTGCTTGGAACAAGGTTACTAGCTCTAAGCAGGAGGGAGGCCTCGACATCAAAGCCATGAGGGAGTGGAATGAAGCTCTCCAATTCTGTAATGCCTGGAACATCTTGTGTGGTGCCACGACTGTATGGTGTAGTGGGATGCATAGGCAGTTCACAAAACTTGAAGGAAATCGTCCACAAACAGGCTCCCGATTGAAGAAAGCTATTTTTTAAGGTAAGGAATTCATTATGAAAAATGCGAGGATCCAACCTATAAATGACAACTCTATAAGATTCTAGACTGATTGCTGGGTGAAACCTGAGTTTAGGCTAGAAGAGCATGCATCCAAGCCAATACCTGAAGATATAAAATACTTACTAGTAGCTAGTGTCGCCACTGAGGAGGGAGTGTGGGATACAAATTTTTTGAATGAATGGCTCTCGACGGAGGTGAACAGAAGTATAAGAGACATTCAACCTCCAATACAAGTGGACCACAAAGATGTCTGGGTTTGGTGCTCGACTGAAGACGACCAGTATATGACGTCTTCTGCCTACAATATCCTAAGGAAATCTAAGAATATAGAGGTGACATGGGATTGGAATAGAATCTGGGAGTTGAAGGTGCCCGGTAGAATAAAGATGTTCCTATGGATAGTTTCTCATGAAGGATTGTTGACAAATGCTAAAAGGAAGGCAAGAAATCTTACTGAAGATGACAAGTGCAGCCGGTGTCAGGATCATGTAGAAACTAGTATTCATGTTTTGAGAGACTACGTCCACGCTCAACGAGTATGGGAGACACTGCTGTCACAAGGAGAGCTGATGGAACTGTAAGCTCCAAGAGAAATAAAGGATTGGTTGAGAGTGGGCCTGGGGAAAGGATACAAAGTGGCAGGTGACTTTTAGTATAATATGTTGGCATATATTGAAGAATAGATGCCGTGAAGTGAAGGAAGTTGTGAAATGGCCTATAGATCGTCAGGTAGGACAGATCACCAAGGACATAGCCTTAACCATGAAAGCATGGGAGGTTGACCGAGGGAATATAACTATTAAAAAGACGGAGACATGGAACAAGCCTGAACCGAGGTACATCAAATTCAATACAGATGCGGCTACATGCAAAAACAAACCAACTTCGGTGTTTATAGGAAGGGACTCTGATAGGAAGTGGATATGTGGTAATGGAAGAATGTTGAACACATCCAGTTTTTTAGAAGCTGAACTGGCGGGGATTCTTGATGCTATATAGTATGCAAATGAACATCAAATTGAGAAAGCATGTTTTGAATCTGACAGTAAGAATGCCATCACAAGTATAGATAAGGACATTAGTCGCAACCTAAGGCTGGATACATGGATCCTAAGGATTAGAAAGCTTCTGCGTAGAGGGTGGAAGATACAACATGGGCACAGAGAAAGGAACCATGCAGCTAATACCCTAGCTAAACACCATCTCAAAACCAACAGGTACCTGTATCATTATGTTAACCCTCCACCTAGTGTGGATGGCATCATCCAGTCAGAGTCTTGTAATGGTAGTAGTACTACCATGTTTAATTATGAGTCTAGTAGTGTGGCCTGAAATAACTGCCAAATTGGCTTGCACGAGGAAGGCGAGATGAATAGAATAGATTCCTGACTTATCCAAAAAAATAGAAAGAAGGTCCAAGTATATCAAGAGAAATCATCAACAATAATAAGACAATACTTGGAACCACAAAACATTTGCATTCTCATTGGTCCAAATAGATCAATATGAAGAAGCTCAAGAGCTCTTTTGGTACTCATGACTCCTTTGGATTTGAAGGAGGATTTGGTTTTTTCGCCTTGTGTACAAGGCTGGCATTCCTCATCCTTTTCAAAATCCAATTTGGGAAGTCCTCGAACCAAATCCTTTTTGCTCAACTTCTTCATTTGATGCATATTCACATGACCCAAATGGTGATGCCAAAGAGAAATATCATTTTTATCCACTACCAAGCATCTATCAAGTACGGGCTTAAGAGCATCAAGAACAATAACATAAAGATTACCATTTCTATTTCCCTTATAT
The DNA here is from genome assembly GCA_963693085.1 of Alisma plantago-aquatica. NCBI lineage: Eukaryota > Viridiplantae > Streptophyta > Magnoliopsida > Alismatales > Alismataceae > Alisma > Alisma plantago-aquatica. The sequence continues at coordinate 1,118,924,631 of OY856413.1, forward strand.
ATGACATTGTAAGTGAGGGAATCTAGAAGCAAACATTCTAAAGATGTAAACAACACAAGATATCCATTATCACACAGTTGGCTTACACTAATAAAATTGTGATGTAGGCCATCAACAAGCAAAACATTCTTGATACATAGCTCATTGCCTACATCACCCTCACCTATGCCCTTACCCTTCATGTTGTCCCCAAAGGTCACCGATCCTCCTTTCTTTTTTATGAATTTTTTGAAATGGCTGAATTCACCTATCATATGTTTTGAGCAGCCACTATCAACAATCCATCTATTTTTAACCTACAAGAAAGAAGGATGATGGTACCCAACTCAAACTTTGGGATCCGGGGTTAGCTTAGGGACCCATTTCATCTTTGGGTTGGTCCCCTTGGTCTTGGAAGGACAATAAGTAGAGTAATGATCATCACATTTACAATGAATACATACCATAGGGTTCTTAGAGCCAAAAGTCTCTCCATGGAAGATGGGAGGTTCCACACTCTTCTTCTTACCCTTGTTCTTGCTCTTACTCTTACCTTTGGGAGCAGTCCCATCATATCCTAAACCACTAGTACCAATTTGTTTGGTAGAGTGTTCTAGGACATCATTGAGGGATTTCTTTCCCATAAGAAACTTTTGCAAAGACGATCTTAACTTGACATTATCATCACTAAGGTTAATAACAATAGTAGATAGACTAGAAAGATCATCTCTAGCATGCAATAGATCAACCTCTAAACAGAGGGCTTTAGTATGAAAGGAATCACGTTCTAAAGCTATGCTAGCAACTTCATTACTTTTCAAAATAGATCTAGAAGATAGATCATTAACTTGAGAAAGTAACTTGTCATTTTCAGATTTAAGAAACAAAATTTCCTTTTAATAAACATGAATCTCTTGCTTCCTAGCATCATCAATGAGAGTTAGTTCTACATTTTTAGTTTTAATAATATCTAACTCATCTTGGCATCTTTGGTTGTCTTCCTTAAGATTTTCAATAGTCTTAAGATAGACCCCATTCTCAACCTCTACTCCATTATGTTGAAGCTCAAGGTCAAGAAATTGCCCTTGCAAAGAATCTATGCTATCAAGGAGAAATTTTTCATTTTTGTCAAGAATCTCAATTTTAGCATAAAGATCATCTACTATCTTGCCTAATCTTTTCCTTTTAGATTTGCATTTAGTAAAGGATGACCGACAATCATTTAGCATATCAATAAGAGTTTCCTTAGATAGCTCATGCAAATTGACATTACTTACCTCACTTACCTCACCTACATCTTCACTAGTAGAGGCCATGAGGGCAAGGTGGCATTCTCCATGTTCGGAGCTTGAGGATCTTGAGGAAGACTCCTCCCAAGCTGTATGAGCTGCATCTTTGGATCTTCTTTCTTTCTTTTCTTTCCTCTTGTACTTTCTTTCTCTCTTGTACTCCTTGTCTTTATTGTGGCTGCTCTTGTGATGACTCTTCTTAGCCTTTGGACAGTCACTCTTGTAATGGACTTTTTAGCCACACTCATAGCATCTTGGAGTTGATGAAGAAGGCTTCCCCTTGAAGTGCTTGCCCTTGGAGTAGTTTGCTTCATGCTCATTTGGGCCTTCATCTTCACTCGAGGAAGGAGCAGGGGACTTTAGAGCTAGTTGTTGCTTCCACATCATTTCTTCAATTTGGGCTTTGAAGGCAGTGTCCTTTATCTTCTTGGACTCCTTCTCTTCTCTTTTCTCTTCCTCTTCTTGTTTATCTTGCCTAGGTTCATGGGCTTGAAGGTTACCAACCAGCTCCTCAGTTGACAACTGACTTAGCTTGTAACCTCTTCAATGGATGTAACCTTGGGCTCCCATCTCTTAGGAAGAGATCTCAAGATCTTGGAGTTGATAGTGCCTTTGTTCATCACACTCCCAAGGGCTGCCAATCCATTTATGATCACATTGAGCCTAGTGTACATATCATCCACTCTCTCATTCTTACCCATCTTAAAGTTCTCAAGTAGCCCACCAAGCATGTAGATCTTAGCTTCCTTTACTTGCTCCGTACCTTCATAGGTGACACATAGCTTGTTCCAGATTTCATGTGCGGTGTCCCAAGAAGATATCCGGTTGAACTCAGATGGAGTGAAGACTACATAGATGATGCTCACTGCCTTTGCATTGAGTTGAGCTTGCTTCATTTGTGCTTCAGTCCATGTGGAGATTTCCCCCTTTGGGTCTTCATACTTGAAGTGCACCACCTTCCACATCTCATAGCTCACACCTTGAAGGTAGAACTACATTCTTCTATTCCAATATAGGAAGTTGGTGCTGTCAAAGACCGGAGGTCTCATGGAGAAGATCCCTTCTAGGTTGAGGGATCCAAGAGACAAATCACCCATCTTCTCCTACTTGTTGAAGTAGCTTGGAGAAGACCTGCTCTGATACCACTTGTTGGATCAAGGGCTCTAGAGGGTGGGGGGGGGGTGAATAGAGCTTCACAATTCTTACAAAAATGATTAGACCACCAAATTATATTAAGTACAAAAACTTAAATAAACATCAAATTTGATGTCTTAGCTAGAAAGCACAACAAGGATGAGAGATAAGGAAGAGCAAGCACTTAGACATGTGGTTTAGAGTGGTTCCACATCCTAACTAGGAGCAATGTCAGTCCACTACCTAGAGGTGGTTAATCTCTAGGATTTGCAATCTTGGTACTCTTATATTCCATCATAAAATTACAAGACACAACAACCACACATCCAAGGGCTTAGTACCTCAAGCAAAGATCTTCAACCTATAGAAGGAGCTTATCCACTTGAACCATGGAGTCTTCAACCATCAACATGGACTTACCCACTCCTTCAAATCTTCAACCTTCAAGGGATTACCTATCTTTCTTGAGTGCTTGCCTTGACTATCTCCTTCACTTGGAGATCTGGAACACCTTGCCATCTTCAATCTTGAAGAACAAAAACTTCTTCTCCTTCACTCAGAGAAGATCTTCAACCTTTTCTTTGATAGGAAAGAGGGTAGGAAGATGGTGAAGGAGAGCTTTACATCAACACATATAGAAGCTCTCTTACAAAGGAACCTATCTCACTCATACTCATGAATTTGACTTGAAGGTAGGAGAGAAAGGGGCTCAAAGGGTTAGAACACTCTCAACTAGGCTAGGACCAAGCTTGTAATGAATGAGCAACCTTGGAATGAACTCCAAGAGGTCCTATTTATAGTTGAGGGTGCCCCTTTAAGTTGTGGGACACTTAGATACAAAATATAGCCATTTTTGCTCAAAGCAGCGACTCTATTTTTTCTCAAAACACACACCAAAGGTCACAATCACTTTTTCTACAAATTTCGTACAGTGCAATCAGTTGAGTTTCAATAAAGGTAACCTGACCAACAGAGTAAAAGACAAAGCCGATATTCAAATCATCGGTCGAGTTTATCCTGGGGAAACTTGACCGACCAATGAAGATTGAATTGGCCAGGTACTCGATCGGTCGAGTTCTGTGAAACCAAAACTCAACCGATACCATCTTCAAAAACTTGATCTAGGAGGATCAGTCAAGTTTGCAACTCGACCGATTGATTGCCTGTGGTCAATTTTCTAAAGTGCATGTAAAGTGATTAAAACTTGGTGTTTAGTGTCCCAATCAATTTTCTCAACTAAGTTACAAGTCAATTCATCATTACAAGTGATTACAAAAATGTTCTAAGGTCGTTTACATAGATTTCCAAAATTGAACACTTATAGCTCTTTTGACTTGAACATGAGACAATCTAGGGCTTTTGATTTTTGATCCTTTTCTTGTACCTAACATCTGAAATCAATCTTTAATACACATATTAGATACATATGAATGGAATGGTTAAGTCATTATCAAAATATGGACAATGTATAACCTCTAGGTCAACAATAGAGAGGTTTACTAAGGAAGCCATTTAGTTAAGATTATTCTTGTTTCTTATTTGAGTTAAGTAATTCATTATATAAATTTGGGAATGTTTATTTGTTTCCAAACAAATATATGATCGAGTTAAAATATTTGTTTCCTTTATGATATGTTAATGTGATTATTTTCATTTATTTATCACTTTCAAACATTGAGTAGAGAGAACTAGTTCTTTAAAGTTTCTTCTAATTTATTAAAATATCTTACACACTCAACATTCTTGCAATTACCTGTCACATTATATTTGGAAAGTAAATACATTTTTAGATTTTCCACCTTGATAAATTTTCCATAGATTTAACATGCATGCACAACATTGTTTCAGTTTATGTTATACCAAGGTTTTATAATTACAAATTCACCTAAATTATGTACGTATAAGCCATAAAAGTTGGTTTATACTATTTATTTATTATTTTTGATGTTTCTTTTTTATAATTAATTTAATATTTTTGACTTTAAGTTACACTCTCTCTCTTAAGTAAAACTAGGATAGATAAGATTGTTTAATTAGTATGAAAATTCACATATAGACTAATTTTGATATGTAGACTTCAAATTTGGGATTTATTTCCACCTTTGAAGTCATTGAACATATATATTTTTAAATATTTTGGAACAAAACACATAGCTTCATTTCTAAATGAAATTAGGATAGTTATTATTGTTCAAATATTGTGAATCTTGACAGAAACGCTAAGTGGGGTCCAAGGAATACATTTTACTATTATTTTTGAGTTTTGAATTTTCCTTTCATAATTCTAATACAATTTATATTTTCAGCACATTACCATATTATCGTAACATAACATAATTGCCATAATTATTTATTATTTGGAGTCCTATTATCCTCTTATTGTTACAAACATGTTTCCTTATATTATTATGCATCAATTTTCATATTTTACTTATTTAAATTATTTATCCCATTAAGTACATTAATACAATGTTTATATAGATAATAACACATTATTCATATTATGAACATGGAAACACAAATTATTATTCCAAAGCACATTATACTTCTTGTTGAACATATTAACCATTATGTTCATATTAGTCAGAAAAGGAAGCATGCGTGACATATTTCATGAACTTACTCACATGTTAGCACATATACATGTTATTATGTTAATATGCCACTTAATATGTTATATTTATTTTTAGGCCTGTATATGTTATGGGTCCCCTTTGAGTAATGCATGTTATATGCTTTACCAATGTACATTATGGTGTAACTTTATCCTCATTTGGTTAAATCTAAAGAACCAAACAGTCTAAACTCCTAATCATGGGAATATGAATTCTAAAGTCAAGATGCTAGGTTTGGTATGTCACAACAAACCACCCCTTAAAGAAGATTTCATCCCCAAAATCCAACTATCCTTACTATACTAGAAAATAACGCTCCATCCCTCAAAAGGTTTAACCTAATAATACAATCTAAGCAACATAAAAGTACTAGGATTACTTATGTATCTTTTAGTTGTGAATGTTTTAGGGGTTTCTGCTATTCATAGGTCATGCATCAAACCCACATGTCATACTCACCTAGGGTTGAGTTTCAGGTCCTTGTGTTACTAACCTATCAACCCTAAGATTCACATTATCATCCAAAAATCATAGTTTACAAAAGGGTAGGTCAACTAAACCATTTAGAACAAGCTCTCATACACATAACTTAGGGTTTGAGATTTCTGCTACAACTAAATCTAGGGTTTCTATATATGACTTCACACCTCTCTTCTTTTTGACTTAGTTTTAGAAAACATTGATAAATCCATAAAATTTTCTTTTGTACATATAATAGTATAATGGAAAAATAGTTTTGACGACTGAATCTATTTGACATAAAACAAAAGGTGAATCCAAAATCTATTGTGAGAGTTGAGTCACAAAGTATTTCGTAGTGACATCTTAATATCCTAATACTTTTCCATCCTCATACCTATCCCCATCCTAAAGTCAAAACTTATAACTTCCAAAGAGATATATTACCACAAAACTACATATGATCTTAAGGGTCTCCTCACACTAGGGTTTACTCATCAATATTCTTATGTGTACCTCACATAATCCTAAATTGACCTTTAATCATATCATGAATTATATATGTCAATTATAGAGTAAATATCTCACTTAGAGGGTGATTATGTAAGATAAGAGCTCTAATTAGGGAGATAAAATTGAAATAGTAATAATCCATCTACTGTGAATCTGATACCATCTTGTAAGGAGTGAAACCTGAGCGGGGATACACTCCCTACTTAATTTGAGGAATATACCCATATATTCCAACAATACTGAAAAGGTATGCTGGAATAGGAATAAATATTTCATTTATCAAATAGTGGTACATAAATTACCAAAGCATGGCAGTGGAATAATAAATCATGACTATATTCAATTTTACAAAAGTATATCATCATGTGGCATATGGAGTTTACATGAAAGTTACAACATAACAATCTAAGTAGAGGGATATATAAACTATATAAAGTCCATCTCAAGTCAAATCCATAAACCAATTCCACTATGTATGTCATGTCCACCATGTCCTACACCTGGGGTTACAATCATACCCCAAAAGAGAAGACAAAATAGAAGTTGTCAGCATAAAAGTCGGTATGTGTATGCTAACAGGGAATTGAGAAACATTAAGAAATAATGACACCAAATATAACAAGGCTTCCCATAGAAGAGGAGAAGTACTATCTAAATGGATATAAAAGAATATGAATTGCAATGAGATGATTATAAAGAAAAATAGTTGCACTTTCCATTAAAACAAATATAGGATGTGCCACAAAAGCACACATAAAGAATTTAGGGAAAAAACCCAACACAATAATAATCAACCTGCATGTATGTTAGATAGGCATAGCAGTAGTGAAATATAAATAACAATGGCCGCGAAGGCTCATAACCTTAAAACATGATATAGTAAGGAACATAACCAAACTCCCAATATAAAGTGTGTACAAAACTTGGGTAGGGGCACATAACATCCATCCCCAAAATAAAGGGCACATAACCCCATAAAGCAATGTACTTATACGTCCCTAGGACTACTGAATCACAAAGCATGCAAAATGTAGAGGCAAGTAAACGTTTAGTCACATAAATGGAATTCTTGAGGTTTCCATCACATATATACATGTATTGTAATTTAATGTACAATTATATATGATATACTTATTGAATTCCTTTTCCTATTATTCCACTATTAACCTCTTTTATATACTTTTTTTTTGAAAGACACAACATTCATTACATTAAAGCCATACGGCATCTACATGTAAGGGAGATACACCAACCGAACACAAAAAAGTAAAGAGCAGATACAACAACCAGAAACTCATATCGGAACGTGATAAGAACAATGATGTATTGATCTCTCTTCTATATCGCTGACCAAAACAACTTTTTATGAGAGATTCCTTCAACCTGAGATTGTATCTGATATAAAGTATCCAAACCAATGACCGAAGAAGTGATCACCTTCGCACTTGCTGCCATATAACAAAGAAACAGAAAAAGACCTAACATGAAAGGAGGAAACAAACCACACGAAAACATATAACTTATAACTCACTAAGGGAACAACACCTACCTAACAACACAACGTCCCACAAAAAAGTACGAGAAAAACCACTACCAACGACGAGCACTAAGGTTGCACCAATCAGGAGATCCAGGAAGGAGGTCAAACCCCAGTGATGCAGATACAAAGGAAGGACGGCTCATGCGAGTACAAAGGCGGGGAGTAGAGGGTGCCGGGAACTCCACCACCACTTCCGACCACCACTGCGAATAGGGGGTGGAAGACCCACACGAAGCCCAAAACCCATATTTCTCCTCCTCTGCCTGGAGCACCAAGGGGCGCCCGAGCCCACCGTCCACCCAAGAAGGAAACCAAGGCACGACACGACCAACCAAACGCCTGTGGCTAGGGTTCTCGAAGGGTGGAACAAACGCCTGGATGCTAAACAAAACGTGCTCTAGTCAGACTAGAAGCAAAAAGACCACCCGACCAAGCAGCTAAGACAAACAAAAATAGCAAAGGAAAACAGAACACACGAGGAAAGGGGGAGGAACACTAGCCGCTAGGACCAGCTCGGCGGAGGAAATAGCCAAATCTGCCCGAGGAAGTAGCACGGAAGGCCACTGAGGCTACGCCCCAGCCGAAACCACCGCCGCTAGGCTCAACTGCCGAAGAGGAGTTCGATCAGAGGTCCGAAGCTCCACTGCCGAAGCCAGGAGAAGCGAAGCCAAAACTGGACTACACTGCCACGAACTAGATCTGAGCGACCAGGAGAGGAGGAGAGGCCCAGGGGGAGCGGGCAGGCGCTCACCGACAACCTGGAGCCCCTCCCCCAAGCCAGCCGTGCCACAGGGGAAGCCCTAAATCGCCCCCTTTTTCGCCAAAGCGGAGCGGAGAGTTTTTATATACTTATTCATTCCATTACAAAATGATTTTCTTACAATGTTTATCTTCTCATGTTAGAGTCATTGGAAACATGCATAGCAACTTTATCTTAATAAAAGACATCTATTTAACTAATATTAAGTTAGATTCAAAATTCCAAATTTGAGGAAACCATATATATTTGTAATATATTTTACATTAATTATTATACAGGAGATAGGTTCTAAAAAGTTTATCTATCCAAGACTAGTTATTATAGACACATGGATTTAAAATCAAAAGGGTGTAAACGTTATCTATCGAACCATTTTACTCTTATTTTCCTTGTTGATAATGATTTTAGGAGGTAATATGGAGGTTTTATAAGGAAATAATTTAGTCAAGATTATGATTATTATTTCTTATTTGAGTTAAGTAATTAATTATATAAATTGAGTTTATTTTTTTCCAAATACGTATATAATTGAGTTAAAATATTTGTTTCTTTTATGATATGTTATGTGACTGTTCTCATTTATTTATCACTTTCAACATTGACTAGAGAGAATTATTTCTTTAAAGATTGTTCTAATTTATTAAAATATCTTGCATACTCCATATTTTTGCAGTTACCTTGGTCACATTGTACTTTGGAAAGTAAATACATTTTTAGATTTTCCACCATGATATATTTTCTAAAGATTTAACATGCATGTACAACATTATTTCCCTTTATGTTATACCAACATTTAATTATTACAACTTCACCTAAATTATACACGTATAACCCACACAAGTTGGTTTATACAATTTATTAAATATATTACATATTTATTTTTACTAATATTTTTGACTTTGAGTTACATCCTCTCTCTTAAGTAAAATTAGGATAGATAGGATTGTTCCATTAATATGAAAATTCAAATATATACTAATTTTGATACATAGACTTTTAATTTGGGATTTATTTCCACTTTTGAAGTCATTGAACATATTTTCAATATTTGTAGTGAAACTCATATTTTCTTTTCTAAATGAAATTAGGATGGTTATTATTGTTGAAATAATGTGAAACTTAATACCCAAGATAAATGAGACCCAAGGAACAAGTTTTTACCATTACATATGTGTTTTGAAGTTTCTTTTTGGGAATTCTAATACAATTAATATTTTTAGCTCATTACCATTTTATTGTAACATTACATAATTACTATAATTATTTATTATTTGGAGTCCTATTATCCTCATGTTGTTACCAAAAGAGTTTCCTTATATTATTATGTATGGATTATCATATTTTATTTATTTAAATTATATATCTTGATAAGTACATTAATTCAATATTTATATAGATAATGGCACATTATTTGTATTTATGGACATATAAGCACCAATTATTATTCCAAAACACTGAATACTTTTTGTTAAACATATTTTAGCCATTATGTGCATATTAGTTAGAAAAGAAAGCATGCATGACACATTTCATAAACTTCCTCACATGTTAGAACATATACATGTTATTATGTTAATATGCCACTTAATATGTTATATTTATTTTCAAGCCTATAACTGTTATCAGTTACCATTGAGTTATTCATGTTATATGCATTAACAATGTACATTAAGGTGCAACTTTATCCTCGTTTGGTAATACAAAGAACCAAACATTCTAAACTCCTAGTCATGGGAATAGGATGTCTAGATTCAAATGCTAGGGTTTGGGTATGTTATAGTGGCTTTGATGCCACTGCATGAATCCTTGAAGAGAGAGATATTAGCATTGTAAGAATTAAACAAAAAATATATTCTTCATGTACCCATCCAATAGATATTGTCAAAAACAATACAACTATAAGGAAGGTTTGTAAGATTATACCTTTATCACAAAGTAGATCTGACGATGGAGCTCACAAAAATAGAGGTGGAAGATGGTACTAAAGATGATCTCCTGACATAGCTACCAACATGTGTATATTTCTATATTTTCCATGTGTATGATTAGGATCTCCATGTTGCACACTAAGATCCTGTATAGGAGTAGACTTTTTGGTGGCAACATGCCAAAGTTGCACAACCGATCCTCTCTCCTTCTTTCTTTTGAATAATGATGGTTGGTAAAAGTCCTATTAAAAGGTGCTTGCTTTTTTCACACAAAAAATTGAGTGACTAGGCTGGTTCAATTTTTTTGGATCAATCCTTAGATCTAGTGCAGTTGGGAAAATGGACCCAATCCTATAACCAATTGGGTGAGATCTAGTCAATCCACTAGACTCTCTAGTCGATCAACTAGACTATCCTATTGGGAAACTGGATGCTCCTGTCACCTAAATGGGCTTCTAGTTAGTCGATGGAAGATTCATTGATTACCTTAACCTTTTAGTAACCCATTATTCAAATTTACATGATTATACTCCTCTTCCATATGCATCCTATGTGTGTGACCCTATCGGATCCAAATTATGTTGGGAGTGATGTCTATAATGATATTATGATTTCACAGACAATGAAAGGTACATAGAAAGACTTCACTGCCACCCAAGTAATGGGAGAAGTTGGAGACCAAGTTCAACCTAGTATTGTGACCAGTGTTGTAATGATTGTATAATATCCTTTTCTCTAATATCCAAATTGAATGTGAAGCATGGAAATGTCATTTGTAAGGAGTGGAAGCCAAGAGGGGAGCCACTCACTTACTTTTAGGGAATAATAGAAAACCATCCAATGCCAAATTTGAAAGTAATTTTTCACAAAGAATGATATACTATAATCAAGTATGCAATGTATCAAATAGCAAAAGTGTAGCAGTGGAAGATAAAAATGTAACTATTACAATATTCATGTCTAACATTGTTCTTCACCACGTAGGGTGTACAGAAAAGAAAACTAGAGGAAATGCGCCACAGAGGGTAAACCAAGAACCTCAATATACCTCCTAAGAAATATCAGCTACACCTAGATAAGTCCCGGTCAACTTTGGTCCACACCTCCTTTCTCTCCACCTAGGAGTTGGAAGTAAACCCCACAAGAAAAGACATAGTGGATGCTGTCAACATAAAAGGTGGCATGTGCATGTAATAGTGATTTGACACCATTAGGAAAAGGAAATGACAAAAATATCACACATCTTCCCAAGCAAGAGAGAAAAAATGAACATCCATATGTATATTAAAAGGGATTTTAATATAGTAAGACAAAAATTATATAAAGAAATAATATAGTTTACAATTAACAATTGTTGCCTTTAATTCTGAAACTAGAGAATAAAAAATAAACAATAACAATTATGCTTTCAAATTATCATGATAATAACAAGTATAATAAATTTAAAGGTATATGAATAACCACCATAACCATATTTTGTGATCACCACCATAACCTTTGGGGGGTAATGACATCACATCATTGTTACCCATGGACATGAACAACCATCTGCACCCTCTGTTGGTAATACACGTAATAGGGATGTACCACCTAGTGTGTACATTATACAAGTTATTCAAACAAAAATGCATTATAAATATAGAGGAAATCATCAATTTATTTAGATCACAATATAGTGTAAAAATTAACATCACATCATAAAGATGCATAAACATGATCAAATATACAATCACGACCAACACAAAAAAAATTAGGGTTTCCATTGAATATGGGTCAATAAAATTGATAAGTATGAAAATTGAATTAAACAACAATAAGATGCAAAAATAAGATCCAATCTGCAAATATACTGTGCATACGACTAATTTCAAGATTTGGATCCAATCAATTCAACTATATGTATGTATGTGACATTTACAATAATATGCCACAATCAAGTCCAAGTGAGAGAGAGAATAAATAATTGTCCATTGTGACTCATAAGAGAATGCAACATACCTCAAAAATATGTATCCAAAGTCAAAGTCCAACCCTTGATCCAAATTATGCACATTCACCTAATTACACATTAGGTATATAAATCATTAATTAAGGTGTATATTATAAACCCTAAAATTTTGACTTCTTATTGTATTGAACTTAAGTTATGAAACCTATACCGTCCAACAAGGTTTATTTTTCTGATTTTAGAACATTATTTTACTCATTTTTGGATAGATAAAGGATTATTTATCATTTTCTAAGTTTATCCATTTAAAGAAATTCTCAAAATTTACATAGATTATAATAGCCTCACTTTACACGTCAAAACATTGATGTGTGATAGGGCACTGAGGGTCATTTACCATATATCAAAACAATGCATGATGATAAATGAAATTAGAGGTGAAAAAAATGATATTTTCCACAATATGCAAGATTCAAATCAAAATCAAAATCAAAATCAAAGAAAGGGAAATATAGTAAAAGTGGGAATCATCTTCTTCCCCATGTTGATACTTCTTGACAAGAACTTAGAGTTCTGGAACTCTCACTTGTAAGATAAAAAACTCGATATCGGTGATCTAGAACAACGAAGCACAATGACGTACACGATCCTCATGCCCTTACGGACTGACGATCCTGGATTTTGGTTAAGAGTAAATTTTGGAGATTAAGAATGGCTGAATCAGCCAAGGAAAACATGTACTATAAATTTGAGTAGCCTTGGTGGAGTCAACCATGGTGAAAACCAAAACAAAGGCACAAAAGGAGCATGGGATCCTGTATAAGATTCACGAACAATAGAAAAATTACCAGAGAAGTGGATATACAAATGCTCACCTTCTGAGATGAAATCAACACAGCAAAAAAGATTTCCCAAAGTTTGAAGGAGCAATGCACCAGATCATGGAAGTGTTTAAACCACCAAAACTCGCCACAAAACCTCAATTGGAAATCTATGGAAACTCAAGCTCGAGGATCTAGTTCTTGAGCAATCTAGATCTTAAAATACGATAAAAGCAATCATACGAGGTATTATGGAGGTCTCGACATTGGCTACTTATAGGAGGGGAGTCCTAGGGTGGATGGAAACCAAGATGAAGGAGGAAACATGTGAGAGGAGAAAAACTCTACGATCAGTGAGAAGATTGGGTGTCAAAATCCCATCAAGACTGGGATCCACATGTTGGAAATCATGGGGGGAATGTGGAGACAACAAAAGCATAGGGTGAGTAGCAAATAAAAGTAAAGGAATGCGAGAAGATGATATAAAAACACATATAGGAATCTAAAGGGTGTTGGAGTCAAGGTTGAAGAAATCACCACTTTCGTCTGATGTAGATCCCACTATTCAGATAGAGCTCGAGAACTGTCCAAGTCTATAACCCAAAATGAAGAGGAAATCATTAGGATAATCCATGAAATCTAAAGCATGAACAAAAATCATGATTTAAATCAAATGGAGCATAGTCTGATTCATATTAGGATTATATCATTTAGAATTATCTTCGCCAACTAAACTGGGGCATCAAATATCATCTTATTAAGTTGAAAATATGTACCTAGCCTAATTAGGACCCAATGATATGATTTTGAGATTAGATTCATCTTTTGAGATTATATTGTACGAGTTTAGTGCAAATAGGATTTAAGTCAATTATCTCATTATCTATTATGATATATTACCATTACCCTCAATATTTAGGATTTAGAGTCATACTCTCATTATATTACTGCAACCCAAGTTTCATGATATTATCTTGCATGACTTAAGTTATTTTAAGCAATTACTTAATATGTCCATTAATGCCCATATAAATTCAATCAATGGCACATTACCAATTTCTATTAACATGAAAAGTACAATTAGTATTCCAGACACATATTAAGCACATTAGATACCATCCCAACCATTTATGCACGTTCATACACATCCAATCCAAGAAAATTCAGACTTTCTTTTTGATGCAACCATCATATAAAAACATAACCTTTGAGGCTCAAAGTTTGAAGTAAGGAATTCCAAGTGGAGTTGTATGGAGGGATATTTGGAAACAGGATTTCTCTATTTTGGTTTGAATTTGAACAATTTTCAGAAAGAAAGGTAAGACAATCCATCCCATGGGAATTCTCATACATCTCCTTCTGAAATTCCTAAATCCATATATTTTGATCCTTATTAATCATGTTCAGGTCATTAGTTGCATGTTAATGTACAATGTGACATGTATGACATGTATTTGAGATCCATTCACCTATTGAGCCATGCTTTAGATTACAAGATCATTTTTGTGTGTATTAGGTTATACTACGCGATTAAGAACCTAAGTTCACCATTGTACTCATATGGGTTAGCAAACATGTACATGTTAGGGTTAGTGGGATAGAACTTAGGGCTTCGGTCACTCTAATCACCACACATCAGATACACTCCATCAACATGTACAAAGACTAGGGTTAGGTTCCATATGTCCAAATCATCATATTATTAGAGTTCACTTATCCAAAGCATGGTTAGGGATACATGTATCCATGGTTAGGGTTTATACCGGAGTAAGACATTAAATATGCATTAGGGTACAAAACGTGAATTACTCATTATTTGCACATTATGTATTTATTAGGTTGCAAACAAGCATGTCAGGATTAAACTTTAGCCTTGTTTGGTAAAATCTCAAGAACCAAGCATACTGATCTCCTATTTAAGTAATTAGGGTTTCTAGAGTTTGAATATCTAAAACTTGGTATGTTACATCATCCTCTTTAAGTTCAATCTTTTTTTCTTGATCCAAAGTAGACTATTTAAGATACAATGAGCTCAACATCACATATTGACTCACATGATCATGGCCATGTATTTATAGTCTCACTCATCAAGTGGCCATGTATATAACTCCAGTACGAGGGAAAAATTCCACCTACATCACTCACCATAATCCACATGTGTCATTGTGCACCCAAGAACTACATCACTCAAGGTCACATTGGGTAGTGTTAAAGTATACCAAACAACATGTGATCACTATAGTGACTTTAGGTCTAAGGACCACAATCATCACTTCCACTTAAGATATTATTCTGATTGCCATTCTTGGATTCCGTATATCAAAATCAAAGTGGGTATATCTAGTACAACTTGTTCTCCAACAACTACCTATGCATCTGAGTTGATATCCATGATCATGACTAAAGAGGAATCATCACTCAACATACATACTAGTCTTATGCACTATTGTTTTCCTATAATATTCACAATAAGTAGGGACATAAAGACAATATGCACTCTTAAGTATACATATGATCTCATGTTTAGATCCTCAACCCAAACCATATGTCATCAAGTAAAGACACTCTTAGGATACTATTGTATTCATTAATTATCTCAATATTGAAGATAACATAATAGCTAGAATCAACTTTTTAATATTTGAAACCATTACAGTCATCATTTGATTGTCTTTCAGCGTATACTACAAACAAGAACAAAATGCTATTACATAGTGACTTCAGGTCTAAGGATCACAATCACAACTATCACATTGATACATGACTTTGACTTGACCTGGCATGGCTTCCATGTGTGGTTCTCAAAGTGGGTATGTTTAATACAACTTGTTTTATAACAAGTACACATATTTCAGTTGATATCTAATAGCGTGACAAAAGATACATAGTCATCACTCAACATACACACTTTGTACTATTGGTGTTCTATAATATCCACGATAATAACCAATTAGGGACACACCAAGAATGAATTCTCTTAGGTATACATAGGATTTCATATCTAGGTTCTCAACCCAAACCACATGCCATTGAGTCAAGAAGTCTTAGGACATTATTATATTTATTCATTTTCTCAGTAATGAAACAAACACAATAAGTGGAATTTCCTTTATTAATAATCAAATCATATACAATTTATCCCTATTACAATCATCACATGATGTCTCTCAGGGCATACAACCAACAATCCCCCCCTTGTACTAGAGTTGATCACTCATGAATCAAATTCTAAGTGATTCCATATAAACATCATACTTTTGACGTTAAAGTGCTTTTCTCGGGGGATCAAAAACTTTTCTTTTAGTTGACAGTCGATAAATATTTACGTCTCCTTTCTATATAATCTCTCATATGAGATGATATAACTGTAGTATGTTCTTGGTCTGATGACATGATCTGGATTCCTTAACATGTGCAAAGGATCCATTGTTATCACAATAAATCTCTACTGCATCCTCAATGGCTGGAATCAACCCCAAGTTCATTAATGAACTTCTTGATCCATACCAATTCCTTTGTTTCATTAAATGTGGAACTATACCCATATTTGATTATAGAATTGACTATCATCTTTTATTTGGAACTCTTCCAGCTCGTAGCTCTTTTATCAAGACAAAACACAAATCCTAAATGGTGATTGGTAATCCATTTCTATTTGGAAGCTTGCATCAGTGTTACCATTTACAACTATCTCTTATTAATCACATGTATCAAGAATTGATCCTTCATTCTTCTTAAGTACTTCAGGAAATTCTTAATGGCAATCTAGTGACCTTCATGGTTATCTGACTGGTACCTGCTCTTCATTCTAAAAGCATATGAGACATCTTTGGACATCTAAATACCACTGCAGATATGATTAATCCAATTGAAGATTCATATGGAATCTCACTCATGTGTGAAAAAACACTAGAGGGGGGGTGAATAGGGTTTTATGATGATTTTAAAATAATTCAACCAAGCAACTACAAAAATATTGGAGAAGTAGACATGACGTTTAGAGTGGTTCCACCCTTAGCAAATACTAAGGGAGTCGGTCCACTACCCGATTGTTCCCAACTGGGATTTTGAAACTATTTGGATTTTATTACCTCACAAGGATGTTACATAAAATTACAAACACCTTCACCACCCTTTGGACAACCTTCACACCGAAGTCATCTCACCAACCTTGAAGCAGCCTTCACTTGAAGTAGCCTTCCTCCTTGAAGTAGCTTCCCGTTGAGACCTTCTAGAAGTATTCCAAAGTCTGCCGAGCTACCTTCACCACCTGAAGAAGCTCCAACAACCTCCTTTCCACAACCTCCAACCTAGGAGTAGCAAAGGAGAACAAAATACAATAAAAGGAACAAGATTGGAAGAAAGAACAATGTTACCAATTTAGTACAACGCTTTGATCCTATATCAAGCGTATTGATCTCTTATCCACTATGGATGAACGTGGTAGTGTGGTGTCTAGGAGATACTAAGCTATAGGATGCTAATGTAGAACAGATTGTATCTCAAGCTTGTTGCTCACAAATAATGATTCTCAAGTGTAATTGTATGCACAAGTGATGCTTTGGGTGTCCTATAGCTTGTCCTATTTATAGGAGTGGTTTGCTAATGCTTGGGGATGTTCTAGACACCTTCTAGGGTATTCTTAGTGCTCAACTAGAAATTATATGTCCACTAATTATATTGCAACAACTAGTTGTTTAATGCTGAAAAGTGCAGTCCAGAACCTTTGTTGATCAAGAAGTTTGTCGACCGAGAGTCTCTCGGTCGAGGAATTTGTCGACTGAGTGGGAGTTTGAGTCAATATGTTGTAACATTCAATTCCAACTCCCAACTACTTTTCTAACATAGTCTAATAGCTAGGAGGGTCTATTCTTGGTCGAGGACTTTGTCGATCGAGAGTGTCTCGGTCGAAGTTTTTGTCGACTGAGAATATCCCTGATTCAACGTATTCATTTACTGAGTGTGTGTATCAATGTGCAATTGTGACGCTAAATTAGGAGATGACCTATATAAGTGTTGTGTGTGGATATAGAAGATCTATACACTTGATTTACATGATATCTAAGTACTTGTACATTATATATTTGTACAAGTATTTACATTTGATTACAATCATGTAAATAAAGAAATTTCAGCAAATTGATCTTCCAAGTATTTGCTATCCACCACCTTATATGCTTGTCCCTGAAACACTCAAATAGCAAGTTAAAACCACACGAAAGAAATGTTTTTCATCATCAAAACAAAGGGATTATATTAATGTCCAATTTAGCCAACAATCTCCCCCTTTTTGAAGATGACAAACATTTCCAAAATATAAATCAAGGAAATATAAATCATATGAGTTTCATACCTAAAGTTTACCTTTTGCAACATTCTCTTGTTTGCAAGTGTGTGCTAGCCGAGAGATTATGAAACTCATTTTACTTTATGTTATTGATTTTATATTATTTCTCCCCCTTTGTCATTTCAAAAAGATAACCAAGCTAATCTTAAGTATGACTTTTATTTCCCCCCCTTAATTTGATACTCAATTTTTAAAGCAAGGGTAATCAACACAATTTAATGCAAACCACTTATTTTTATGTCAAATTCAGCCACAATTTATTTCTCAATCATTTGCAAAGGATGTTTAGCCTTGAAATGATATGAGATCCTTTTAGATTCATGGCATATGTGTTTTGATTTCTCATCCATTTTATAAGGGATGTTAAGCCCCAAAATGATATGAGATCCATTTAGGCTCATGATGGATACATATATTGATTTCTCATCCATTTTATAAGGGATGTTAAGCCCTGAAAATGATATGAGATTTTCTTTATGGCATAGTAGGATCAAGAAATATATCTCTAATCAATAATGAGGGATGTTAAGCCCATATTGATATAGAGAGTCCATTTTAGATCAAGATAATTCAATAATCCTAAGGTCATGGCTAGTTTTCAAAGTTTTGATTTGATCAATGTTTACAAAGTTTTGTGAGCTCCCCCTTAATCTTATAATTAAGATAATTTAAGAATTCTAAGATCAAAATAAGCATTAGAGTTTGAGTTAAACTTTTACGAGAGCTTTGTACTAAAATCTTATTTTTGAGTTTCAGATCAATATACTAAGATTAAGTGCAAAGAAATGATTTACAATTAAGCATCTTGTCAAGCTTATTTTAGGTCGACCTTGACTTCGACCTTGGCACCCCTCAGTTGATTTTTATTTTGACCGAGAGGCAATTTCTGCAGATTTCCAATTTAAGCATTCACAATGATCCACTTGATTGAATATTTGAAACATAGCTTACAAAGTATCATATAAAAAGTATTCTTGTATACCAAGGATAATATCATTTTCCATGAGCTAAGTACAAGATAATCATTTAACTAATATGTCAAGATGCATTTGTACCATAGAGATTTACCTTAATGCAAAAATGGCATTTTCAATGATAACATCATCTTTATGTGTAATGAGCTGAATCACTATGATCATTTTGAAAACAATATCAATTTATGGTTTATATATATATATATATATATATATATATATATATATATATATATATGGGTGTTCATTCATTGCCCGCACGGGTAGCATGAATTTTCGCTACCCTGCAGCCAAAAAAGTAACTCTCCTAGCTAAGAAAGTAACTCTGCTGTAAAAAAAGTAACTATGGTGTCAAAAAAGTAACTCTGCTGGCCAAAAAAGTAACTCAGTACAAAATATACAACAGATATATATAAGGACGGGTTTTTTGATTTTGGAGGGGCAAATGATATTATTTTTGGCTCAAAATTTTTGGAGAGCTAGACAAAATAGTCTTCTACAATTTCAAAATTTTTTTTTTGAAAAAAAGTGATCGGAAGGGTGGGCGGGTAGCTACCCGCGCGGGAAATAAAGATGGGCCCTATATATATATTTATATATTTATATATATATATAGATCAAAGATAATTTTAGGCTAGCCAAGTGAAAGATGAAACACAATGATCATGGTGAAACAGTAAAGGCATATCCATAATACAATGATCATGATAGAACAATAGAAGCATATCCATAATTTCATGAAATACAATGATCATGATCATTTAAAAGCAAATTTCAAGATACATGATTTCTATATAGATAAACCAAGGAATACTTAGGACAAACCATGTGGATTATGATAAAATAGTAATTTTCTTGATTAAATCAACATGGTTCATAATTTTCAATTTTAAGCCAAACCATGTAGGAGATGAACCAAAATAATCTCATGAGAAGCAAATCCATGATTTTCTTGATTAAATTTACTCAAATCATCACATTTTTTAGTTTTAAGATACACAATGTAGAGAATTATACCTTTTAAGGAAGATTTATCAAGGCAATATCTTTTCCATGATCAATCATGGTTCATAAATGTTCAAATTTAAGACAAACCATGTAAATGAACATGATTAATCATTTCAAGAGAAATAGCAATTGAAGGCTTTACAATGTGTGCATTGATTTTAAGAAAACATTTTTGGTTTCTATTTGCATATAGTTTTTGATCACATAATTATTAAATTTACAACATGTTTCATAAGGATATCAAGAATCAACATATAGATCATGATGCAAATTATCAATATGTGATTTGAGAGTTGTCTCCAAGATTTATGATTCATTCATATAATTCCAATCATTTTTCATTTATACCAAATTTATAGCAAGTTTATAGCAAACTGAACCAGTTAAATAGGTTTTCCAGAACCTTATTCGGTTGAACTCTTTCTCGATCGACTTCTTTTCGGTCGACATTCTTTTTGACCGAGAAGGTTGCTGTATCTCCAGTTTTATCAGTTAAAATGTTTGATCAAATTTATCTCGGTCGAAGTCATTTTTGACCGGCGCAATTACTATTTCTACAGGTTAGAGACAGAAACTACTTCAGCCGATAATTTTCTTGATCAACATTGTCTCGATTGAAGATGTTGTCGACTGAGATTGTTTCTGTACTGTTTTCAGTAATCTGTTTATGTTAGTTTTAAATTTGAGTTATTGTAATAATATAAAGTACCAGTCTATTTAGTTGAGATGAGACATTAAGATATTCAAATGAAGTTTTAGGTCAAATCTCAACTTCATAATATTCAAATTTGCTAAGTTTGAGGTCTTGGGACCCAAACTAATTCAACATCCCTTTTCTTGTATGGGCATGAAAAAGAGTAATGTTCAAGAAGCAAGCAATAGTGACAAAAAATAGAATCAATTTCATTTCTTTTTGAATTGTTCTTGGGTACATACATGATCTTGGTCTTGGGTGCTTGCGTTCTTCTAGGTTTAGGTTGATAGAATTTCTCTTTTGGAACATATCCTAAACCTCTCCTTCCACTATAACTATATTAATTTTTCAGAATCTTATCAAGAACATCATTGTTTCTCAAGCTACTAATTTCACTTTGTAATTTAGCAATCTCATCCATTTTCTTTTTGATATCTAATTTTGCTTGATCTAGATCAGATGACAAAGTATCTCTTTCTTTAACAATAGCATCATAATCTAGATGAGTACACCAGATAGGTTGTGATTGAAGATCATTAAATTTTGCAAGCAATTCAACCTTTTCTTGACAAAGCAAATTATGATTTGTCTCAAGAGTAAGAAATTTTGTATTGCAATCATTAAAAGATGATTTCAAGGAAGAATTTTAAGAAATAATACTTTCCTTTTAAGAAGCAATATCATATAATTGTGCATACAAATCCTCATTAGTTTTAGAAAATCTTTTTAGTTTCCTTTTACAATCAATATATTTATCATGTAATTCCTCAATGCCAGCAACTAAATCTTCGTTAGATAAATAAAAAAGGCTTACATCTTCTTCTTCTTCATTTGTTGTAGCAATAAGACACTCTACTTCTTTTTCTCCATCTTAACTATCATCACTTGAATCATACCATGCAGCTTTGTAGAATTTTTCTTTCTTCT
Source organism: Alisma plantago-aquatica (assembly GCA_963693085.1). Classification (NCBI taxonomy): domain Eukaryota; kingdom Viridiplantae; phylum Streptophyta; class Magnoliopsida; order Alismatales; family Alismataceae; genus Alisma; species Alisma plantago-aquatica. Next base: position 1,118,946,567 of record OY856413.1, read on the forward strand.
TGTGAGATGATTTCTTTCCCTTCTTAAGTTTGGGACAATCACCTTTTAAGTGTCCCTTTTTACCACATTCAAAGCACCTGGAAGAAGAAACACTAGAAGTTTTGTTAGTTTTAAAACTTCTATGCTGCTTACCATTTACAATGAGAGTTTCTTCTTTACTATCATCTTCAATTGTTTCATGACTAATCTTGGTTGATGATTTGAATACAATGTCCTTTCTTTTCTACTTCTTGTGTTCAGCCACCAATCTTTCTTCTTCCTCCAAAGTTGCCTCATGTGCTTCTAAGTTGCCAATGAGTTGCTCCATCCTTAGTTGAGTGAGGTCATTGGCTTCTTCAATTGTAGCCACTTTTGGTTTGTACTTTAGAGGCAAACACCTAACGATTTTGGACACTTGATCCTCTTCACTAATTGCTTTACCTAAAGCATTCAAACCATTAACAATAGAAGAAAACTTTGCATACATTTCACTAATAGGCTCATTTGGTTCCATACAAAACTGTTCAAACTTTTGTTTAAGCATACCAATTTTGGAATTCTTCACTTGAACATTTCCTTCATAAGTAATGGAGAGTCTATGCCATATTTCATATGCAGTTTCACAATTTGATATTCTATTAAACTCACCTATGGAAATTGAACAATAAAGGATACTTACAACTTTTGCATTCAATTGGACTCACTTTACCGTATTAGCATCCCATGTAGCATACTCCGTTTGAGGAAGAGTGTAAGCATTTGAAACCATTCTCCATAGATCCCAACTTATCCCTTGAAAGTAGAATTGCATCCTCCACTTCCAATAGGTGTAGTTGGTGCCATCAAATGGTGGAGGCCGAGCCACAAGTGTTCCTTCCAGGTTGAGGTTGTTTATTACCCCATCACCCATTTTCTTCAAGACTTGTTATAGTTCCTTGAAGCCTGCTCTGATACCAATTGAAAAAACACTAGAGGGAGGGGGGTGAATAGGGTTTTATGATGATTTTAAAATAATTCAACCAAGCAACCGCAAAAATATTAGAGAAGTAGACACATCGTTTAGAGTGGTTCCACCCTTAGCAAACATTAAGGGAGTCAGTCCACTACCCGGTTGTTCCCAACCGGGATTTTGAAAATATTTGAATTTTATTACCTCGCAAGGATGTTACATAAAATTAGAAACACCTTCACCACCCTTTGGACAACCTTCACCCCGAAGTCATCTCACCAACCTTGAAGCAGCCTTCACTTGAAGTAACTTCAAGCTCCCCCTTGAAGTAGCCTTCCTCCTTGAAGTAGCCTTCCTCCTTGAAGTAGCTTCCTGTTGAGACCTTCTAGAAATAGTCCAAATTCTTCCGAGCTACCTTCACCACCTGAAGAAGCTCCAAAAACCTCCTTTCCACAGCCTCCAACCTAGGAGTAGCAAAGGAGAACTAAATATAATAAAAGGAACAAGATTGGAAGAAAGAACAATGTTACCAATTTAGTACAACACTTTGATCCCATATCAAGCGTATTGATCTCCTATCCACTATGGATGAACGTGGTAGTGTGGTGGCTAGGAGATACTAAGCTATATGATGCTAATGTAGAACATATTTCAAGTGTAGCTCAAGCTTGTTCCTCACAAAGAATGATTCTCAAGTGTAATTGTATGCACAAGTGATACTTTGGGTGTCCTATAGCTTGTCCTATTTATAGGAATGGTTTGCTAATGCTTGGGGATGTTATGAACACCTTCTAGGGTGTTCTTAATGCTCAACTAGCCGTTATATGTCCACTAATTATATTGCAACGAGTAGTTGTTTAATGCTGAAAAGTGTAGTCTAGAACCTTGTCGGTCGAAAAGTTTGTCGACCGAAAGTCTCTCGGTCGAGGAATTTATCGACCGAGTGGGAGTCTGAGTCAATATGTTGTAATGTTCGATTCCAACTCCCAACTACTTTTATAACTCAGTCTAATAGCTAGGAGGGTCTATTCTCGACCGAGGACTTTGTCGACCGAGAGTGTCTCAGTCAAAGTTTTTGTCGACCGAGAATATCCCTGATTCAATGTATTCATTTACTGAGTGTTGTGTGTGGATATGGAAGATCTAAATGCTTTATTTACATGATATCTAAGTACTTATACATTATATATTTGTACACATTTTTACATTTGATTACAATCATGAAAATAAAGCAATTCTAGCAAATTGATCTTCCAAGTCTTTGCTATCCACCACATTATATGCTTGCCCCTAAAACACTCAAATAGCAAGTTAAAACCACAAGAAAGGAATTTTTGTCATCATCAAAACAAAGGGATTATATCAATGTCCAATTTATCCAACAATCTCCCCCTTTTTTAAGATGACAAATATTTCCAAAATATAAATCAAGGAAATATAAATCATATGAGTTTCATACCTGAAGTTTACCTTTTGCAGCATTCTCTTGTTTGCAAGTGTGTGCTGGCCGAGAGATTATGAAACTCATTTTATTTTACATTATTGATTTTATATTATTTCTCCCCCTTTGTCATTTTAAAAATATAACCAATCTAATCATTAAGTATGACTTTTATTTTCCCCCCTTAATTTGATACTCAATTTTTAAAGCAAGGGTAATCAACACAATTTAATGCATACCACTTATTTTTATGTCAAATTTAGCCGCAATTTATTTCTCAATCATTTGAAAAGGATGTTAAGCCTTGAAATGATATGAGATACTTTTAGATTCATGGCATATGTGTTTTGATTCTCATCCATTTTACAAGGGATGTTAAGCCCCGAAAATGATATGAGATCCATTTAGGCTCATGATGGATACATATATTGATTTCTCATCCATTTTACGAGGGATGTTAAGCCCTATAAATGATATGAGATTTTCTTTATGGCATAGTAGGATCAAGAAATATATCTCTAATCAATAATGAGGGATGTTAAGCCCATATTGATACAGAGAGTCCATTTTAGATCAAGATAATTCAATAATCCTAAGGTCATGACTAGTTTTTAAAGTTTTAATTTGATCAATGTTTACAAAGTTTTGTGAGCTCCCCCTTAATCTTATAATCAAGATAATTTAAGAATTCTAAGGTCATAATAAGCATTAGAGTTTGAGTTAAACTTTTACGTGAGCTTTGTACTAAAATCTTATTTTTGAGTTTCAGTTCAATATACTAAGATTAAGTGCAAAGAAATGATTTACAATTAAGCATTATGTCAAGCTTATTTTAGGTCGACCTTGACTTTGACCTTGGTGTCCCTCGGTTGATTTTTATTTCGACCGAGAGGTAATTTATGCAGATTTCCAGTTTAAGCATTCAGAATGACCCACTTGATTGAATATTTGAAACATAGCTTACAGAGTATCATATAAAAAGTATTCATGTATAACAAGGATCATATCATTTTCCATTAGCTAAGCACAAGATAATCATTTAACTAATATGTCAAGATGCATTTGTGCCATAGAGATTTACCTTAATGCAAAAATGGCATTTTCAATGATAACATCATCTTTATGTGTAATGACCTGAATCACTATAATCATTTTGAAAACAATATCCATTTGTGGTTTATATATATATATATATATATATATATATATATAAATCAAAGATTATTTTAGCAAACCAAATGAAAGATGAAACACAATGATCATGGTGAAACAGTAAAGGCATATCCATAATACAATGATCTTGATAGAACAATAGAAGCATATCCATAACTTCATTAAATACAATGATCATGATCATTTAAAAGCAAATTTCAAGACACATGATTTCTATATAGATAAACCAAGGAATACTTAGGACAACCATGTGGATTATGATAAAATAGTAATTTTCTTGATTAAATCATCATGGTTCATAATTTTCAGTTTTAAGCTAAACCATGTAGGAGATGAACCAAAATAATCTCACGAGAAGCAAATCCATGATTTTCTTGATTAAATTTACTCAAGTCATCATATTTTTCAGTTTTAAGATACATAATGTAGAGAATCATACCTTTTAAAGAAGATTTATCAAGGCAATATCTTTTTCATGATCAATCATGGTTCATCAATGTTCAAATTTAAGACAAACCATGTAAATGAACATGCTTAATCATTTCAAGAGAAATAGCAATTGAAGGCTTTACAATGTGTGCATTGATTTTAAGAAAACATTTCCGGTTTCTATTTGCATATAGTTTTTGATCACATAATTAGTAAACGTACATCATGTTTCATAAGGATATCAAGAATCAACATATAAATCATGATGAAAATTATCAATATGTGATTTGAGAGTTGTCTCCAAGATTTATGATTCATTCATAATTTCCAATCAATTTTCATTTATACCAAATTTATAGCAAGTTTATAACAAACTGAACCAATTAAATAGGTTTTCCAAAACCTTATTTGGCCAAACTCTTTCTCGATCAACTTCATTTCGGTCGACATTCTTTTCAACTGAGAAGGTTGCTGTATCACCAATTTTATCAGTTAAAATTCAGTCCAATAAATGTTTGATCGAATTTATCTCGGTCAAAGTCATTTTTGACCGGTGTGGTTACTATTTCTATAGGTTAGAGACAAAAACTACTTCGGTCGATAATTTTCTCGACTGACATTGTCTCGGTCAAAGATGTTGTCGACCAAGATTGTTTCTGTACTGTTTTTAGTAATATGTTTATGTTAGTTTTAAACTTGAGTTATTGCAATAAGATAAAGTACCAGTCTATTTAGTTGAGATGAGACATTAAGATATTCAAATGAAGTTTTAGGGCAAATCTCAACTTAATCATATTCAAAATTTCTAAGTTTGAGGTCTTGGGACCCAAACTAATTGAACATCCCTTTTCTTGTTTGGGCATGAAAAAGAGTAATGTCTAAGACGCAAGCAATAGTGACAACAAATAGAATCAATTTCATTTCTTTTTGAATTGTTCTTGGGTACATACATGATCTTGGTCTTGGGTGCTTGTGCTCTTCTAGGTTTAGGTTGATAGTATTTCTCTTTTGGAGCATATCCTAAACCTCTCCTTCCTTTATAACTAGAAGAATTTTTCAGAATCTTATCAAGAACATCAATGCTTCCCAAGCTACTAATTTCTCTTTGTAATTTAGCAATCTCATTCATTTTCATTTTGATATCTAACTTTGCTTGATCCATATCAGATGATAAAGTATCTCTTTCTTTAACAATAGAATCATAATCTAGACGAGTACACAAGATAGGTTGTGATTGAAGATCATTAAATTTTGCAAGCAATTCAACCTTTTCTTGACAAAGAAAATTATGATTTATCTCAAGAGTAAGCAATTTTGTATTGCAATCATTAAAAGATGATTTCAAGGAAGAATTTTCAGAAATAATACTTTCCTTTTCAGAAGTAAGATCATCTAATTGTGCATACAAATCTTCATTAGTTTTAGTAACTCTTTTTAGTTTCCTTTTACAATCAATATATTTATCATGTAATTCCTCAATGCTAGCAATGAAATCTTCTTTAGATAGATAAAAAGGCTTACCTCTTCTTCTTCTTCATTTGTTGTAGCAATAAGGCACTCTACTTCTTTTTATCTGTCTTCACTATCATCACTTGAATCATCCCATGCAACTTTGTAGGCATTTTCTTTCTTCTTGTGAAATGATTTCTTTCCCTTCTTAAGTTTGGGACAATCACCTTTTAAGTGTCCCTTTTTACCACATTCAAAGCACCTAGAAGAAGAAACACTAGAAGTTTTGTGAGTTTTAAAACTTCTATACTACTTACCATTTACAATGAGAGTTTCTTCTTCACTATTATCTTCACTTGTGTCATGACTAATCTTGGTTGATGCTTTGAATGCAATATCCTTTCTTTTATCCTTCTTGTGTTCAGCCGCCAATCTTTCTTCTTCCTCTAAGGTTGCCTCATGTGCTTCTAAGTTGCCAATGAGTTGCTCCATCCTTAGTTCAGTGAGGTCATTGGATTCTTCAATTGCAGTCACTTTTGGTTTGTACTTTGGAGGTAAACATCTAAGGATTTTAGAAACTTGATCCTCTTCACTAATTGCTTTACCTAAAGCATTCAAACCATTAACAATAGAAGAAAACTTTGCATACATTTCACTAATAGACTCATTTGGTTCCATACGAAACTGTTCAAACTTTTGTTCAAGCATACCAATTTTGGAATTCTTCACTTGAACATTTCCTTCATAAGTAATAGAGAGTCTATGCCATATTTCATATGCAGTTTCACAATTTGATATTCTATTAAACTCACCAACAGAATTTGAACAATAAAGGATACTTACAGCTTTTACATTCAATTGGGCTAGCTTTACAGTATTAGCATCCCATGTAGCATACTCCATTTGAGGAAGAGTGTAAGAATTTGAAACCATTCTCCATAGATCCCAGATTATCCCTTGAAAGTAGAATTTCATCCTCCTCTTCCAATAGGTGTAGTTGGTGCCATCAAATGGTAGAGGCTGAGCCACAAGTGTTCCTTCCAGGTTGAGGTTGTTTAGTACCCCATCACCCATTTTCTTCAAGACTGGTTAGAGTTCCTTGAAGCCTGCTCTGATACCAATTGAAAAAACACTAGAGGGGGGGGGTGAATAGGATTTTATGATGATTTTAAAATAATTCAATCAAGCAACCACAAAAATATTGGAGAAGTTGACACGACGTTTAGAGTGGTTCCACCCTTAGCAAACACTAAGGGAGTCAGTCCACTACCCGGTTGTTCCCAAGCGGGATTTTGAAAGTATTTGAATTTTATTACTTTGGAAGGATGTTACATAAAATTAGAAACACCTTCACCACCCTTTGGACAACCTTCACCCTGAAGTCATCTCACCAACCTTGAAGCAACCTTCACTTGAAGTAACTTCAAGCTCCCCCTTACTTGAAGTAGCTTCCCATTGAGACCTTCTAGAAGTAGTCCAAAGTTTTCCGAGATACCTTCACCACCTGAAGAAGCTCCAACAACTTCCTTTCCATAGCCTCAAACCTAGGAGTAGCAAAGGAGAACAAAATACAACAAAAGGAACAAGATTGGAAGAAAGAACAATGTTACTAATTTAGTACAACACTTTGATCCTATATCAAGCGTATTGATATCCTATCCACTATGGATGAACGTGGTAGTGTGGTGTCTAGGAGATACTAAGCTATAGGATGCTAATGTAGAACATATTGCAAGTGTATCTCAAGCTTGTTGTTCACAAAGAATGATGGTCAAGTATAATTATATGCACAAGTGATGCTTTGGGTGTCCTATAGCTTGTCCTATTTATATGAGTGGTTTGCTAATGCTTGGGGACATTCTAGACACCTTCTAGGGTGTTCTTAGTGCTCAACTAGCCATTATATGTCCACTAATTATATTGCAACGACTAGTTGTTTAATGCTGAAAACTGCAGTCCAGAACCTTTGTCGGTCGAGAAGTTTGTCGACCGAGAGTCTCTCGGTCGAGGAATTTGTCGACCGAGTGGGAGTCTGATTCAATATGTTAGAACGTTCGATTCCAACTCCCAACTACTTTTCTAACTCAGTATAATGGCTAGGAGGATCTATTCTCGGTCGAGGACTTTGTCGACCGAGAGTGTCTCGGTCAAAGTTTTTGTTGACCGAGAGTATCCCTGATTCAACGTATTCATTTACTGAGTGTGTGTATCAATGTGCAATTGTGATTCTAACTTAGGAGATGACCTATCTAAGTGTTGTTTATGGATATGGAAGATCTAAACGCTTGATTTACATGATATCTAAGTACTTGTACATTATATATTTGTACATGTTTTTACATTTGATTACAATCATGAAAATAAAGCAATTCTAGCAAATTGATCTTCCAAGTCTTTGCTATCCACCACCTTATATGCTTGTCCCTAAAACACTCAAATAGAAAGTTAAAACCACAAGAAAGAAATGTTTGTCATCATCAAAACAAAGGGATTGTATTAATGTCCAATTTAGCCAACAATGCGTGCCTGCTCTTCCAAAGAGAGGAGACATTGAGATTTAGAGAAACTTATTCCACAACACATGGGTAAGTTTTCTATCTTAGAAACTTACATACTGGACCTCTTTAGCACCTTTTCAATGTATACACTTTGTATTAGATCAAGAATCCTTCTTGATATATATCCATATATCTTAGTTCCTAGAATACATGATGCTTTGCCTAACTCCTTGATGGAGAAGATATTTATCAACCAATGTTCAACCAAATTTAGAGTAGATATGCCATTTCCCATCGATAATATGTCATCCACATATAATATGAGAATGACACAATTATGCTCACAATAACATTCTTGTAGAAACAAGGTTCATTTTCATTTTTGATAAAGCCAAACTCTTTTAATATCTCATCAAAAATGAAGATTCTAACTTCTAGATGCTTGCTTGCATCCATAGGTAGAACTTTGTATCTTACAAACTCTATTGGCTTTATTTAGAGCAGTAAAACCTTTATGCCATGTCATGTACACATCCTCTAAAAGATTCCCATTATCATAAACTATTTTCACATACATTTTCCAAATCTCATAGTCATGATAAGTTGCAATGGCAAGCCTAATATTGATGGATTTAATCATGGAAAATGGGGAAGAAGTTTCATCATAGTCAACACCTTCTTGTCTGGAACCTTCTACAACTAATCATCCTTTATAGGTATGTACAATACCATCCATGTCAATTTTCTTCTTAAAGACCCATATGCACCCTATGTGTTTTACCACTTCACTTGCATCCACCAAAGACCATAATTGGTGGAGTACAAGGAATCCATCTTAGATCTCATGGCCTCCATCCATTTACTAGATTATGTCCCTCTATGACCTAATTGTAGGTTGTTGTCTCATCATCTATGACCTTCAAATTGTCCAATTGAGTTATGAGAAATCCAAATCTCTTTGTCTCCAGATGTGTCCTACTAGATCTTTGAAGTTCTTGTGTTACATGAAGAATTTGAGATTCCACAACAATTTGTTATTATATTTGTTCCTCGTCTACCTCCATAGGTTCAATGTTATCTTATTGTCCTTGAACTCCGTCAAGATCAATTTACCTCCCACTAGTTTGTTTGGAAATTAATTCCTTTTCAAGAAATACAATAGTTTAGACAAGAAACATTATGTTTTTAGATGAAATAGAGAAGTAATAATCCTATTTTCCTTAGGATAACCAACAAAGAAACATTTATCGAATTTGGGTCCAAGATTTGAACAAAACTATTTCTCTTCACATCCTCAAACTTTCATCAATGACACATTGGGACACTACCCATTTCATATCTCATATGGTGTCTTTTGAACAGATTCAAAAGGTACTCAATTAAGTGTAAATGTGGAGGTTTAAAGAGATGTCCCTATACAAAAGTTGGAAGATTAAATTTAACTTGTCATCAATCTTACCATGTCCAACAGGGTGCAATCCCTTCTTTGTGACACATAAGTGTGTTATGTTATTTTAGGTGGAGTCAAATGCAATATAATACCATAGTTTCTCATACGGGACTCATACTCTTGGATTAGATATTCTCCACCATGATCAAATCACTATTCTTTCATATTCTTGCCAAGTTGGTTATGTACTTCATTCACAAATTCTTTAACACTTTCAAGAGATTCTATTTTTTGTTTCATATATATACACATCCATATATAGAAAAGTCATCAATAAATGTGATGACGATACTAAATTTCCTCCTCTACCACTAGTTCTAAAAGGTCCACACAGGTCAATATGTATGAGTCATAATAATTCACTTACCCTCCCACTTTTACTAGTGAAGGGTGATTTTGTCATATTTCTCGAGAAACAAGATTCAGATGTCTCCATCTATTTAAAATTAAAGAATCTAGATAACCATATTTATGGAGTCTAGAACTCATTTATGTTCATGAGTTTTAACTTCTTGGTGTTTATATACACTTGTCTCAAGCTCCAATGAATAGAGACCAGAAGACATCGAGGATCTATCATAGATTATCTCATATCTTGTAATAGAAAATTGACAATTCTTGGTTAGAAATTCAAACCTTTCTTGTCCAAACATTATATATAAATAATGTTTAAATATATGATAGGTAAATAACATTAGTTCTATAACTATATTATAATCTATTGGGAAGAGATAAACTATATCTTCCTATAGATATGGCATCAAATGTTGATCTATTAGCTACTCATAAATCCACTTCCCCCTTTGGTAAGGGCTTAGTTTGTTTCAAATCCTTCATATTAGAGCATATGTGAGTTCTACATATGGTATCCAATGCTCAAGATGAGAAGTGGATAAGTTCATCTCTGTAACATATATATCGAAGTGAACATATCTATCCCTCATTCTCATGTAGTCCTCAAGGTAAATGGGGCAATTTTGCTTCCAAGAAATTTATTTTCCAATGTCTAGACCGGTGACAATGGTGACAATTGCCTTCCTTGCCTACTCCTTCTTTAGCTTTAAGTGTAGAAGACTTGTACTTTTAGCTATATTTTGAGCTATTCCAAGCTTTATCCTTTCCCTTTGACTTTTCCTTTCCTTTTGACTTTTCCTTTCCTTTGTTGACCATAAACATAAACTTTGGGTTTTCTTTCTTCATATGATTCTCAACTTGCCAAGCAACTTTAACAATAGTCAAACATAATTTTCATCTTATAGTTAATGACAAACTGACTATACAATTCTAGAGATAATGCAAGATTACATCCATATCCCTATAGGATTTTCACACACCCAATTAACTTGACTACATGTGGACCAACTGGATCACCTTAAGTCCACTTAAACATGGCCTTAAAGACATCATACCTCTCTTCTTTTGCTAATTCTAGGAACATATTTCTGATATGTGTGGACATCTATAGAACTCATGCTATCCCATGTTTCTTCTGAAGTTCATGATTCATGGAGCATATCATGAGGCACTTGACATTGATAACGTCATCAATATGCTTATGATAAAAATCCCTTTCTACTCTTGGAGCATTTTGTGCTAGTTTATCTACAACTAGTATTTTTAGGACATAGAGATTAAGCTCATGATTGAGAACAATTCTCACTCTCATTTACAAGTCATGAAAGTTATTCTCATTCAACTTCTCTTTCTCAAGGACCAACTACAACAAGAAGTTATTGTGTATATTTTCAATAAAAAATATTTGCATGAGTCAACAATTGATTTGAAAATTAGTTTGATTTGATGATATTAATTTGAACTTTAATTATTAATTCTCCCTTGATTTAAATCAAACTAATATCCATAACTATTAATTCATAATGTTACGATGATAAATCTTCTAGTGAGTCAAGATCCATAATACATTCAATGATGAGTCAACTTTGGTTGACTGCTCACAACTCAACTATTTAGGTAGGTAATAATTACCAATTGCATCCAATGCAACTCTTGGAAATATGGTTGCACAACTCATTTTTGCAAATCATATTAGGAAGTGTATTCCACATATATGCCTCTAGGTTCTAAATCCTATTATAGTCACCTAGTCAAAGCTATCCCAAAGGACAACACAATAAGTTGTGCACTCTACTTAGAAAGACCCATATACTTTTTATCACACCTCCCTAAGATAAATGGTGTACCACATTGAGTATTCCCACACTTAGTTTATTGAGGTTTTCATGTGTATTACACAATGGAAATCATCTTAAATACCAATATATTATCAAGAGATTTTTATTTAATAATATTATATAAGGAACCACCATTACAAGCATGTTATTATATGTATTCATTTATTACAATAATCACCCAAAGTGTTAAAAATGGATAATGCAACTAGTACAATATCTTGAGCCAACAAGAGTTTTAGAAAAACAACCAAGAGGTTCACATCTAATGCAATCCTAAATCTTCCTTTTAAGGTTTTTCAATCGACAATCTGGTAAGCAAGTCACTTGATTGGATTCCCTATTTGGGTAGAATTCCAATTGTTCTTGAAGTGGCCACTTCATATTTATTATAAATCCTCCAAAGAGCTTGCTTGTTGGCATGAGATTCTGATCATATATCCTTCTCTCCACCATAGTGCACATTGATGCCAATACATCACTTCTAATTGCAAGAACTAAATTTTACATGGAGAATTACGGATAGAGGCATGGAATGCAAGTGAATATACATGTTACATTGTTTTCAATCTCAATGAAAAACCACATATAACATTCACCATGTTGACCTAGTTGCCATATCTATATTCACCAAATAAAATGATTTTGAAAGTGTCACATTGATTTGTGTAGTATATATGTATATATATCATATAATGCATGATAGTTTGTGATTAACATGGATACACATTGCACAACATTCGTCCAACAAATTGTTTGTAGTTCAAAACACAAACCAACACTAAAGGTATACAACAACGGATCAGTTACCACCACAAGGTGTTGGTGGGAGGGGGTGCAATAGGAATACAAAATTCTTCCCAACAAAACTCTTAACCAGTGGATCCATTGTAGCAAAAAAACACCGGTATATAAAATACATTGAAGGAATATCAAATATACATTAGAACACAATAGTTGTAAGGAATATCGAATATATCTTAGAACACAATAGTTATCTAACAAATAGACACATATTATGTTGTTGTAAGACTTGTACTTCTAGGAAAAACTCTTAGACAAATTTTCTCACAATGTTGCATGTCTCCCCTTAGACATCCACCCCTTTATATAGTAGAGCCATGGTCTTGGTTTTTACATAAATCTAATCTTGTTCTTAATCACAAATCAAAACCGAATCAAACTCAAAATGCTGCTAGAAATCCTAGATGCCTGGTTCATTAACCAGTCGACCGACTAGGACTGCTTTTATCATTTAGTCAATTGACTAGTTATCGAGTTGACTGAGGGGTGAATCCAGGTCCAAATTAGATTGACCAATTCGATCCTAAATTAAATAGTCTACATATTTATTTTTGTTTCATGACTTTGGTCTAGTCGACCTGACCACTCTCCCATATAATAAATCAACAAGTTGATCCAAGCCATTAATTCAATTGAATGGCTTTAACAATGGATCAAATGGATATGAAATCATCTAGTACATGAATCATAGCCATTATAATCATATGTTTGATCATGAACTTCAATTCCCTTCTACGTGTGACCATGTAGGTTCTGTATTAAATTGACGGTGATGTTTAGAACCACATAATCACATATTGGGTTTAGCAACACATGATTGCTACCCAAGTAATTAGAATAATTTGAGAGAAACTTGAACCTGTAATGTGACAATTTGAAAATGAAAAGACAATCCCTTTGTCACATATATCTAGATTGAAACTGAGGCATGGATCTCATATCATTCAATCTATGTATTTTGAACTACAGTAGATTTGAGATTGTGTGAGCTTAATATAACACATTGACAAACATGAGCATGGCCATGCATTTCATTATCTCACTTACCAAGTGGAAAGGATATCACTCCAATGGAGGGACATATTTCCATTTACATCACTCACAATAATCTAAAAGTGTCACAATGCACCCAATACCACATGTAAGACAACCTTTATTCAACGTCATGTTAGCCCAATGTCAAAGTACATAGAACAACATCTTATCATTGTAGCGTACTTTAGGTCTAAGGATCATAGTTACGTATGTCAGATTGATATACGACTCTGACTTTCCATGACATGGATTCCACGTGCCATTCTCAAAGTGGGTCTTTTCACTACAACTTGTTCTCTAAAAAGTATCCATGATCTGAGTTGATATCCAATATCATGACTAAAGATACATAGTCGTCACTCAACATACACACTAGCCTTGTGTATTATGTTGTCCTATAATATACACATTAGAGGCATAACAAAAATGAATACTCTTAAGTATATATATGATCTCATCTTCAACTCCTCAACCAAAACCATATGTCATCTAGTCAAAACGTTCTTAGCACCTTACTATATTTCTTCATTACAGTACTACTAAAAAAAATATAAGTGGAATAAACTTTTTAAATAATGAAATCATATTCAATGTATTCCTATAACAATATCAAGTTATGGATCCCTAGGTATACAACCAAAAAAATTTATATATATACATACATAAAACCAACAATATATATATATATATATATATATATATATATATATTCGTTACCCAAGTCAGGTAATAGACTTTAGTACACTATGGATCTAGTTTTATAATAGGAAGTCATCAAACTATAATGCGAGGACCAAATTTTTAATACAAGACTTATATTGTAAACACATCATCAAGTTTAATTTTTTTTGTAAAATGACATTTTGGAGAAAAAAATATCTCCACCATGAATTATAATCCTGATTGAAAAGTTTGTAATTAGAACGTCAAAACTATAACCATAATTTATAAATAACTAATTTATGTTACCCAACTGGGTAACCGATACATGATTTGTATATACATAAATTTTTGGTATTAAATATATACTTAAGAATATTTGTTCAGATCCAACATTTATTGGTATTACTAGTGTATTGATGTGTTTTAGTGCATATCAGGATAACATCTTGCTAAGAATGATCTATGGAACTATATTTTTTTACAAACAATGGTGGTTTTGTCACAAGGATAGATACATCTAGTTTTTGTATTATTACACCTTGTATATAGAACTATAGGTGCATGATGTATGCACAAATTGTCGTTATTTTGGTATCTAATTTGGTTATTTTCTGTGTCATTTGTGCTTAATTGAATATCTTTTTAATACATATTTTACCAAATTAGTAAAAATCACTTGTGCATCATTTCTTATATTTTTACGTATATTTTACATACATTTTACATGTTTTAATTATTGTAATAATTATTTGATTTTATTCATTGATTATTTTGTTGCAGATAATTATTATTTACTGGAACAAAGTCGATACCATCGACTTGCAACTCGATGGTAGCGACATAGCATCAAAGTATAAATATTTTTTGCTCCAGATTGAAAAGGAAAAGGACGTTTTACTGTGAAGAAGTCGATACCATCGACTTCCAACTCGATACTATCGACTCAGACGTTGCAGACGAAATTTTAATGTGTTAAATCTAACACATGTTTGTATTAAAAATTATATTTTTGGGTTTCCTCTTGACCTAAACATGTACGACGGCTGTAAAAGGCACCATTAGAACCGCAATTGGGAGATCTATCATGGGGGGATGATACAGCAGCCGAACGGAGAGAGAAAAGTAGAGGAACCCTACACAGAAGACCTCGGATTGGCCGCGGAAACGACGGCAAATTCTCTCCATCTTCTCCAGATCTACTCTTTAACCCTTTCTCTAATTTACTGTATCTCGAAATTCATGTTTTACATCTTTTCGACTTACTGTGATACCATGTCGTCTATTTTCGGCTAAAAACCGTAATTCCTTAGGACCCGGGAGTAGCCCGGGTAATCGTTGTATGATACTTTTACATAGTTTATCATAATTTGTCTCTCAAATCCGTGGTATGATTTTGTTTTCTCCATTATATCATTATGATTGATCACCCTAATGATAATCTAATGCCTTTAATTGCTTTGAAAGTAGAATTAACGGTTGAAAAGAGACGATATTCACATTAATTAATAAATCCCTTGAACAAGGTGATGTATGGTTAATGGTGGAAACCCAAAGGTTGTTTCTAATGCACCTAGTTTAGGGTATAGGTTACTACGACGGTGGACCGACCTAGACTTAGGTAGTGAATTGTATCACGACAGTGAGCAATTCTGACTACAGGCCACTACCCAGAATAGGAGACGAATTAGGATAATTGTGTAGGAATTAGTACAACGAGAACCTGCGGTGAAACCGCAATCCTAAGGATTCCATTTTTAATTGATTAAACCAACCATTTAATCGATTGTTTTATTTTCTTTTATTTTTATTTTCTTTTTCAATCAACTCTTGTTTTCGGCTTAGCTGATCAATCCTAATTAGTAATAGTCTTTAACCTCACAACTCTCCGTATTCGATAACTCGGGACTCATAATCCCATATTACTTCGACACGTACACTTACATATTACACGCATGTTATACGCGTGTCAGTGCACAAGAAATGCATCTCTATATATTTGAAAAAATTATCCCACATATTGTGATGGTACTATAAAAAAGTCACTCCAAAATGGAAATGAATGTAATCTTGTTACATCTTATGCACATGTTCAAAAAATTGGGATTGTTATAACTATATAGAGTCTCCATTGGTTGTGTTGGGTTGGTCTTTGTGGACCATTACAACATGACGATTACTTCTTATGGCCATCACAACAAATATTCAAGTATTTGTTAATTAAATGATACTTTTGACTTAATTAATTTCATAATTGACATGAACATCATGTCTAACTGCCACAATAAGTCTAATATGACCCTTGTCGTACGTATATTTGTAGTTAAATAGATATCAAATAAAATACAATTTTACTACACATATCCTAGTGATCTCATCACACTCTCTCATTGAATGGCTCCAGTTATCTTATGTTTGCATTCTAGATGCAAAAATATTCATAATGAAAGTTAAATGAAGATGAACCAAAGGATCAACCTAGGGCCACTAGTGTAGAAACCGAAGCTCAATCCCCATGGACCATTAACAGATTCTACTTCCTTTCTTCTCTTTATAGTGTTTTCTTGATCTTATGACAATAAAAGGTCACCCCTCATGTTACGAAAAGTAAATAATACGATAGAGACAACTTTATAAATGTATCCTAACAAATTTGAACTCTCTCTCACTCCACACTCATCTTTCTCTCCATTTATCTCATGTTCCTATGGAAACCCAACAAAATTACCAAATTAATAAAAAATAATTAGTGATTTGACAATGACGCTCAATGCTCCCCAATATCTATTTCTTCCTATTTCTTTCCCTATTCCATTATTCATACTCAAAATTCAATATTATTTTGAAATAAATATGTATATGAAAGATTCCATTATGACCCTAACTCTCTTTCACTCAATCCAATTAGCACAATTACCTATTTTTGAAGCAAAAACATTAATAAATATCACCTCTCCAATATCATTGATATATTTTACGTAACCCAACAATAGTAAAATTAAATAGATGATTATAACTCATTTCTCAATAACCCAAAACTCTATCAACACAATGTCTCCCTCTCATGAATTTATTCCTAATACGACAAAAAGAATAGTATACATACATACATATGTACACACACAAAACACACACACACACACACACTATATATATATATATATATATATATATCATACATATTTCTGTATATATATCAAGAAAATTGATATGAAATATTATATAGGATGATACCTTTGATAATGTTCTCATGGATTCATTTGTGTTTACTAATATTAGGATACTAAGATATCATGGGATACAAAGTGCATAAAAAAACTATGAACCAATAACCAAAAACTTTGTAAAGGATCATCCAACATATTTAGCCTAAAATATATAATTAAAGGTTCAGAAGTACCTATTTTTATTTTTTCTCATCTTATTGTCATGCATATATTAAGATATTAATATCATAAGTATACAACTAATAATGATGTGTACTTGTTACATAAGTGGTAGTTTCAAAACAAAATGATTAAGGAGGTAAAACAACCCTTGTAAAACGGCAATTTCTTGTACAATGAACTTGCATATTCACATGCATAATTATTTTAAAAGAAAGTTATTCTTTTGAATGATATCTGAACACAAGTAATTATGACAATAATCGTTGCATACTTGTTAGAGTTACCCAAAAGTGAAGCACATACAATGTACTTAATTGAAACATATGAGTTATTTATAGTGACTAAGATGACTTGATTTACTTTAGAAAGTATCTATTCATCTAATTCTGTAGGCTTCTTCAAGAATCCATTCCTTGGTGAACATCTATTGTCCATTATTTATTCCTTTTCATATTGGAGTGGTCTTGATTGGCTGGATGCAACCCTTACATGACTCATTTACATATAAAGAAGCTACTATAGTACATGAGAACATTACGAATGAGTTGATCCCTATTTTTCATTATAATACTTCCTTTTGTTTCTCTTTGTCCATATAGCCCAAATTATGGCAACTAATTGGTTGGAGGGGAAATAAATGAAGGGGAAAAAATCACAATCATGGATTAAAAAGAATATTGGTCAATTATAGACCTTCAAGATTAAATACAAATTGGTTAGGGACACTGTCCCTAACCATTAACCTTGACCAATATCCTATATTGTAGTAGTGTCAGTGATATTATCATGAAGATTAATATAAAATGATAGTCTTTGTCCCATGTTAAGCTTACTTTTTGCCTTAATAATGGTGGCACTTGTATAGAACGTCCAAAGATATCTCGCCTCATGGCAAGTGAAAAAAAGATGTTGATCAGACTCTTAGCAATTATGACACATGAAATATATAGATTGTCCCTAAAATCTGAGCCTCCTAAGTTGTGTGTCTATGGGATTTTTTTCGTGCCATAAGAGCCATAAGATTATATGCATCTTAGGTGGACATTGAACACCCAATATATATTTGTGAAGGATAGCATGTCCTCAGAAAGTGTAGTAGTGGTATGCAACTTGGTAGTATATCATGGGGCCCATATCCAGTTGATGATAGTTTTAGTGTTAGTCTCTACATATTTTAGTTATCATAACATTCATTAGTGGAGGGAGTGGTTGTACCAATATTTTTGAACTGATATTGTCTATGTGAGACAAGAAGTAGAAATGCATTATGTGCAGTAATTTGTTTTGATTTATATAGAATCATGTTGTGGTTAGTAAGATTGTTGATGGATGCTAAGCCGTGCCACCATGGGTACTACCAAAATTGGATTTTTACCTATACTGTGGTGGTGTGTGTGTGACACTTTGGATAATGTATGTTTTGAAATAGGCCATCATAAGGGATGTTTCACCACAAATTATGTCATTTATGATATTTGCTGATAACGAGTCCGGTCCATAACTTGTTTTCTGTATGACAGATAGAGGCCACATTTTTTTTATGAGACAAAGTGTGTGTATCTTGAGGTTGATGATATCCATCCCCCAAAATACTTAGGATAGTTAATGGTATCCAAATAAGGTGTTTTGAACTCCACTTATGGTGATTCCAGAGAAATGTCCTTCTAATATTGTCAATACGTTTGATGACCATCTTGGAGAGTGAAATGCATCCGAGATGATGTATAATGAGGGGAAAAAAGTTAATAAAATGTTTGCCATTATGTACATTCTACTTACCATATTGTTATCAATTACTTCCCATTTACTCCTCATGTATAACCTACTCTTCAAACATACTGTTCTACCTGTCAAATTTAATGTTTATCTTAAATAAAATTTGTTGCACATCCATCATCCATGCTTAGTTAAGGCATGAGTTTCAAACTAATTTACAAGCATTTCTATGTAATTCTGCATACTAAAATATAACTATCTAATAAATGAGTGTGATATATCAAGACATTGTGTATCAAATATAGACGTATGCATCATGTAATATAATATTTTTGAAGTAAAGGTACATTAGTAAGTCATATATTCTCCAAGCCTCCTAGTAATATAATATTTTTGAAGTAAAGGTACATGCTCAATCTATTATTTTGTGTCATTCATCTCACAACACAACCTTTGTTGTAAATATACATATTTACCAACATTGTATTCAAATAGATGCAATGCATAGGGATACACAACTAAGACTTCAATCTTTCATAGTGTAACATATTAAAACTAAGCATCTTGATGTTGTCATAGTATGTCAATGGCATTTAGATGTATCAAAAGTTAATTACGTATGAATATATTGTTTATCAAATACAAACATATGCATATTGTATTAGCATGGGATTTTTTTTAGTAAGCCATATCTTATCCAAGACTTTTAGTAATCTTTTTGAAGTAAGGATACATGTTTGATCTATTATTTTGTATCACCCATCTCACCAACCCAACCTCTATTTCATATATACATGTTTATCATACATTGTAACATAAGAATATGCAACTACTAGTTCAATATTTCTTATTCTAAGATATTAAACCAAAGTGTCCCGGTGATAAAATTAGTTCAATTCTCATATATGCCAATAACATTGTAACATACTTGAATATATGTTCACAATTAACACTCCCATTACCTAGACCCTCTAATTTAGGATATATTAGGAGTAATTGTAGTTAAATGACATATTGTAGTTGAAAAAAACCTTTACGTATGGGATATTAGGATGGCATAGACAAACTAAACTAATTTGATATAAAAATATACTGATTAATATGTTTGACTTCAATTTAACCATCTAGATTAAAGATAAAATAAATTGATTTAATAGGAAATAGGGTGTCACCATTGTTTAATTAGGAGGAGTAACAACATTTAATGAATGATTAATATAAAATTAATGAAATCTAGTGTCAAACATTTTTTGAATATGAAATTGATGCCAAAATTGTATTCCTCTCACCATGTTAAGCATACATGCCAATTTTTAGACAAACATACTTTATTTACACTCACATTTAGGTGAATAAAGCTACATCTATAAAAATGTCAGTTATTTCATTTAATTACTTGACTTCATCCATTTTATTCCTCAATCCTATAATGCCCTACTATTCATGCATCTTCCCCATGTCTTCCCCTCTGACCTATTCTTACAAAAATGCAACTTGTAACAACATGATATATTATCATCCTCTTCTCTTTCCTTCTCTTCTTCTCCTCCACGCCCTTCCTCTATTTCTTTCACGCTTCCCTCTCCCCTCAACCTAGTTCTAATCCTAACTGTCTTTGCCGTCTACCTTACGCCAGCCACACGACTGCACGACATCAACACCACCACCTGTAGAGGCTTATGCATGGCATCACCCTATGCCCAAAAGCAACTGCCTCCGACTTTAATGACCGTTGTTAGGACAAGGAACTTCCTACCTCTTCATAATGAAACCTACAATACTTTCTACCCACTTTCATCATGAAAACTGCCACCGACATCCTCTATCTCCTTGATTTATCCTCTAACTATCATCCTACTTGGCAGTGGGTGCCTTCACATGGTAACTCAGTGGATGATGACATGTCTTTCTCCTTAAGCACATCACAACTTCACCTCCCATACCCCATGAACTCTATCCTCCCTTCTTGTTCTCCTACCTATGTCAGTGACTGACAGAGTGTAACCATGGTTGATGTGTTGTAGCTAGTAGCCACTGTCGCTCCCAACCACCACCTAGTTGCCTACTCTTCCACTACCCTTGTTGTGATGACCACTAAGATGTAGACTCATATAGTCATCTCTAATGAATACTAGAACAACCCCACCTGGTTGATGTGTGACACATGGACCACTACTCATAAGTCCCAACCTCATTGTGATCACTGATACTACATGTATACACGAGATACAAATGTCTACCCAACCTCGATACTTTCATCTTCAATATTTATATTATGTGATTTAACAACACATAAGTATCAAGAAATCTTGGATAAAGACCTTGACCTCCATCAAGGAACCGATTGGGAAACTATGTTTTCAAGATCCATGCAAGCACAAGATTTATAGGCTAGCCCTTTCTTTTATGTATCTTCAGTTATTTAAGCATACAATTAACCTGATAAGTGTTAATGATGAGAGGAAAGTTAAAGTTCATATAGAAAATAATTGAATGGTATGCTTATCATTGATAGAGCTTCAGTGATGAACCTAAATTAGCCACACTAGTTGCAAAATCATCTACCATACTATACAAACATCTAGATTCTTATGCACTACATAATAATAATTGTGTGCATTATTACTCACTAGATATTTTGATGTTAACTATACGAATACATACTTTAGTGTATATATATGTGTGTGTGTGTGTATAACAATGTTAGATTGCAATAGTTTGTATTTTCCTCAACAACACCTATTGTATTTCCTTATTTTAGAAACTAGTGAAGATGATATAGTAGGTTGGAGATGTGATACTAATCTAAAGATGTTAATAACTAGTACAAAGATAGTGTAACCCATTCAACCTACTATTTTACTACCAGTCAAATGCAAATTCAAAACTTTAGATATATACTTTTGTCAATACAATATGGATCCCCAAATCATTTCATCTAGATTTAACTAATTAGAACTAAGTCTTATACAAGATGGAGTGTGTATAATATAATTCATTCTAATATCTAAACGTGATATCATGAAATACAAATATTTTGGTTTTTCGATATATGTACAACAAGAGTACTTATGATTTCACATATTAGTACATGAGAAACTTAAACACTAGAATCTTGTAGTTATAAAATTACAATGTATATAACTAATGTGGAGTATGACTCTAGTTGGATAAATTGATATACATGATATATAGTGAGAGAATCAAATAAAGTATTAGACCTAGATGGGAGGAAATGCATATTATTACCCACATATATATAACTTGGTCATACTTAGACCAGTGTGTCTAAAAATGAACATTACAACTAAAATAGATATCTAGTGAATCAAATGTCCACTTAACAAGATTAAAATCCCTAATATGTTATTAAGTGGTCAGGACTAGGATAAGAAAAATATAAAAATATGTAATAGGAATGTACACACACATTCCCTTTGGTATGACTAACATGCATAATGTGTTCCTAGGATGAATACTCAACATTGGGGACCAAGTACATCTATTGAGCTGGACATTAATCGTGAAGACCATGTATATGCATTCTTTATTTTAATTTGGGTATTTATACAACTTTGACATAAAATTTTGCATAATGAGGATCTATTAACACTACTCCTTCATATTTGCAAATCTATGCCCTTCAAGTGGCAATTCTTTCAAATACCCTAAAAATATTTTTATTCTTGTTATATTGGGTTTGTACCACCTATTGCCAGGTAAATTTATCTTGTTTATGTGATTGATGGCATATGTCTTGCCTCCATATTATTCATGTGGTTTTAGGCTAATTTAACTAATTAGATGCTTTTGCATAACCATATGTTTTTATAAAAAAACATGCTTTTCCATTCTGGGTGTGCTACCCCACCCTTAATATATATAGAGGCATGCTTTTCTGCCCAGGTGTGCTATTCCTCCATCCCTATTTTTAGACAATGATACTTGGTGTCTTGGCCCTTCTTTTAGTTACTTTTAGTATACATTACCTACTTGCATTTGTTTGTTTTAAAGTCATTAATGGCAAGATTTTTATGGAATTATTTTATTTTATAAATGCCTAATTCTTTTGTTATTCGTTCTTAAATGTAAAGATTGTTAATAGCCCCATCTTAAATGGGAACCCACACTTCTATACCTGTATAAAATAAAAATGTCCAAATATGTTTACTGTATACATACTCAGAAGTGTTCTAATGCATACCTTTTTATTTTATTTTATTGGGTGTCATTCCCAAAACCACTCATGTTCGGGGTCCTAGTTGACAATTATTCAAGAATATTACCTTTAGGATGTTGACATCAGGATAGCTTGGAATGGCTAGGTTACCCTCTGCTACTGGTCTTAATAACGTTCATGCTTTTGTAGTATTACATTTCATGGTGAGGTAAAATTGTAAATGAATCATGATGTAACGTTGTAATAGTTTTGTTTCTGATGCTTTATCTTTACATGGCTATTTGTATTATGCCATTTGAGTAAATAAAATTTTGGGTCATACTCTTTACAATATGATATCAGAGCCAGTGCATTCGATAAATCTAACTATTTGAATTTATCCTCTGTTATTCCTATACTTATACCTCAAATATGCAGTTATATGACTCTTAAGTATGTCGGTATACTTAAGCCTGAGTTTTAGAACACCAATTGGGGTTTCAATATTTATATAATTGGTCATTACCTTTCTCAAAATTATTCCTTAAGTTAGATATAAATTTTGTTGACTATAATCACTTCTACCCTCTCTATGGTGGTAGGATACCGCAATATCCCATTTAGTTCATATGGATAAATAATTACCCAACTAGATCAAGTTTTTAATACCCATATAGTTCTGTTGGTCTTGTAAAATGTAATCCCTTCTTAGGATAATTAAGTGACCTCAGGACTACCTAATTTCCCAATCTGAGGTTAAGTTCCCATGATTGGATCAACACATTAAAGATGAAAAGGTAAATAACAAGAGAACCAATGCAAATCTAGTAGAAAATGACATCATGTTCTTATAATCAATAACTCTATCAACTAGGGTATGAATTAGAGATTTTTTTGGTATACCATATAAACCATTTAAGGTTTGAACTCTATTGGTAGAATAGTTTATGGTGAAAAGTGATTGACTTGGTTCTCACATTGATTTTGACACCTTTTTTTAGCTTCACATCACAAGATTTTTGTCGACAAAAATATCATCATTATTATACTATATGTACAAAAAGAAATGTTTTTGGATTTGTCGATAGTTTAATGAACTAAGTGACCACCATAAAATAGATCAAGATAGTAGATAATCCCATTAGTGAAAAACCTTATGACTATCTAGATCAACCATGATACCCTAGGCCTAAGAGTGATGTAGAGAGTCTGAAGAAGAAGATTTAGATATGTACGACCTAGTTGGCCTACCCTTGGTGCCTCTCTAAATGATTGATTGTTTTATAGATTAATCCTTTTAAAGGGTGAAATCTTGTGCGTCTTATCATTAGGAGTGTAGCTTAACTAGAAAATCATCAAAATTAATAGTTGTTGCAACAAGTAATCTTGGATAACTCCTACTATCAATGTAAACTACTATAGCTACTACCTAACTAGAATCAATATGTGGGCCTTGCTAATTTTACAACCACAAGTGTTAATTAAAAAATAGAAATTCTTTTAAAATCTATCTCCTTTTATCTAAAATGGTGAACACAAGTAGGTAGCTTACTGATGTTTGTAAAAACAATGTGATGTTGACCAATATATGAGGAATGTGAAATCACCATACAATCTAGGTAACCATAAATTATACACACTAATAAGGCAATCCTAGATGTTAGTGAAACATCCCTATCTCAATATCATATATGAGAAGACTAATAGAAACATGATACATGAAGTGACATACACCTTTGGAATTGATTGTAAGTGTGAAATGGGGTAGTATATGATGATCCACCACATTAAAGGAAATTGGAAATCTATAACTTATTTAAGAGGTGTTTAGTAATACATCAAGCTTTAGTTTGATGGATTTTAGGGACGAAGTCCTCTTTCAAGGATGGAGTGTTGTAACACACTCAAATCTAGGTTCATAGTCAACACTCCCTTTACCAAGACCCTCTAATCTAGGATATATTAGGAGTAATTATAGATAAGTAACATACCATAGTTGAAAAATTCTTTACATATGAGATATTAGGGTGGCATAGAAAAAATAAATTAATTTGATATATGAATACACTAAGTAATATGTTTGACTCAATTTTAACCATCTAGTATTAAAAGATAAAAGACATTGACTTAACAGGAAAGCGTGTCACCATTGGTTAATTATGAGGATTAAAGACATTTAATGAATCCTTAATATAAAATTAATGAAATATAGTATTAAACATTTTCAAAATATAAAACTGATGCCAAAATCTAATTCCTCACACCTTGTTTAGCATACATGCCAATTTTTAGGACAAACAAGCTTTGCTTACTCTCACATTTAAGTGAATAAAGATACATGCATAAAAATGTCATTTATGTCACTTAATTACTTGAATTGGCCCATTTTATTCTCCACTCATGTAATACCCTACTATTCACACATCTTCCTCACATCTTCCCCTCTGACCATTCTTCCAAAAATGCAAATTGTAACAACATGCCATGTTCTCATACTTTTCTCTTTCCCTCTCTTCTTCTCCTCCACACCCTTCCTCTATATATTCCACACTTCTCGATCCGCTCTTCCTGGTTCTAACCCTAGACATTTCCTTCCTTCCTTTCTTACCCATCTATACATGTCTTTGTTGTCTACCACACACTAGCCACCTGGCCGTAGGACATCAACACCACCACTTGTAAAGGCTTCCATGTTGCGTCGTCATGCGCCCAAAAGTGACCACCTCTAGATTCAATAGCCATTAATAGGCCACAAAACTCCCTCCCTCTTCACAATGAAACCTACAATGTTTTCTAACTACTTTCACGCTTAAAGCTTCCACAAACATCCCTCTCCTCTCCTTGCTTTCTCCTCTAACTATCATCCTACTTGATAATAGGTGCCTTTGCCTAGTAACTCAGTGGCCAATGACATGTCTTTCTCCCCAAGCTAGTTGCGGCTTCACTTCAATCCCACATGAACCCTAGCCTCCCTTCTTGTCCTCCTATCCTATGCCAATGGCTGGCAGAGTGGAACCATGGCTGTTGTGTTGCAACTAGAGGCCACCAGTGCATCCAGTTGCCTACTCTTCCACTACCCCCAATTGTGACAACCACCAAGATGTCGACTCATCTAGTCGTCTCTGATGAAACCCAAATTAGTCCCACCTAGTGCACATGGAACACTACTCCAACCTTGCCATGATCATTGATATGACATGTATATAGATGAGATCTTCAAAGGTCTACCCAACCCTGATACTGTCATCTTTAATGCTGCTACCCCATGATCCACCATCACTGAAGTATTAGGACATGTAGGATAAAGAACTCAAACTCCTTCAAGGAACTGATTAGGAAACCCATTTTTCAAGATCCCAACAAGCACACAATCTATAAGTCATCCCTTTCTTTCACGTATCTTCAGTTCTTTAAGAATATAGTTAACCTCATAAGTGTGAATGATGAAATGAAAGTTAAAATTGATCTAGAAGATAATTAAAAGGTATGTACCATTGATAGAGATTCCTTGATGAACCTAAACTAACCACACCTGTTGCAATATCATCTACCATACTATACAAACCTATAAATCCTTATGTACTACATAATAATCATGGTGTACATCTATACTCACTATGTATCTTGGTGTTAACTATAAAGAGTACATACTTTGGTGTATATATATTGTATAACAATATTATATTGTAACATTTTGTATTTTTTCAACAATGCATACAATATTTACTTATTTAAGAAACTAGGGAACACGATATAGTAGGTTGGAGTCATGATACTAATATGAAGATGTTAATCACAATACAATGATAATGTGACACAACTGACCTACTATATTAGTATCAGTCAAATTCAAGTTCAAAACTTTAGATATATACTTTTGCAAATACAATTATGAATCCCAAATCATTTCATCTAGATTCACCTAATTGGAAGCGAGTCTTATATGAGATAGAGTGTGTATAATACAATCCATTCTAATACCTAAAACGTGGTATGATAAAATACAAATATTTTTGTTTTTCCATATGTATAAGAAGAGGTACTTATGATTTCACATATGAGTACATGAGAAACTTTAACACTAGAATCTTGTAATTATAAAATTACAGTGTATATACCTAATGTGGAGTATATACTTGAACCTAGTTGGATAAATTGTTCTATATAATATATCATGAGAGAAAAAAAATAAGTACAAGACCTACGTTGGAGTAAATGCATATTATTGCCCACATATATATAACTTGGTCATACTTTGACCAATGCAGAAAAAATTGAATATTAGAACTAAAATAGATATCCATTGAGTAAAAAATCCACTTAATAATATTAAAAACCCTAATATGTTATTAAGTGGTCAAGACTAGGATAAGAAAAATATGAAAATATGTAATAGGAATGTACACACATGTTCACTTTGGTATGACTAA
This sequence comes from Alisma plantago-aquatica, assembly GCA_963693085.1. Classification (NCBI taxonomy): domain Eukaryota; kingdom Viridiplantae; phylum Streptophyta; class Magnoliopsida; order Alismatales; family Alismataceae; genus Alisma; species Alisma plantago-aquatica. Next base: position 1,118,974,317 of record OY856413.1, read on the forward strand.
CATACATAATGCGTTTGTAGGATGAATGCTCAACATTGGGGACCAAGTATATCTATTAATCTAGACATTAATTGTGAAGACCGGGTACATGCATTCTCTATTTTAATTTGTACATTTATACAACTTTCACATAACTTTATCATAATGAGGCATCTCTTGACACTACTTCGTATTTGTAAATCTATGCTCTTCAAGTGGCAATCCTTTCAAATATCCTGAGAATATATTTATTGTTGTTATATTAGGTTTGTAAACCCTCATGCCATATAAAGTTATCTTGTTGATGACATATATCTCGCCTCCATATTTTGCATGTGGTTTTAGACTAATTTAACTAATGTATTTACTTTTACATAAACATGCTTTTTAAATAAAAGCATGTGCCTTTCCACTTGTCGTGAGCTATTCCACCTTAAATATATGGGCACACTTTTCCACCCACGTGTGCTATTACACATCCCTATTTTTTTTCAATGATCATTTGTGTTTTGGCCTTGCTTTAGTTACTTTTAGTCTACATTACATACACACATTTGTTTGCTTTATAAATTGATCAATGGAAATGCAATTTATGAATTTTTTTATTCTATCGCCTCATTCTTTTGTATTCTTTTTTGAGTTTACCAAATTTTAATATACCCCTCTTGATTGAAAACTCGTCCCACTTTTATACCTGTATAAAATAAATATATCCAAATATATTTACTATGCACATACTCAGAAGTGTTATGACACATACCTTTCTATTTTCTATTACCGATGTCATTCCTGAAACCACCCATGTGTAGGAGTGCTAGTTGACAATGACTCAAGAAAATTACTTCATAATGTCAAAAGGAGGATAGCTTGGAAGGGCTAGGTTACCCTCTTCTACTGGTGTTAATTGTAGTTAGTTCAAGCTTTTGTAATACCACCTTTTATAGTGAGGAACAATTGTATATGAATCATCATGTAACTTTGTAATCATTTTATTTTAGATACTTCATCTTTACATGGCTCTTTGTATTATACCATTTGAGTGAATCTCTTTTGCGTCCCACTTTTTGGAGACATCTACATGCATGAAAACTTAATTACAAACACAAAAATGTATATTCATTAGCATGAAGCATAGAAGAAAATGCCAGGTTAAGCCAATTGCAATGAAATGATATGGAAGGCACTATGTTGGTGGAAAGGTGAAAATGGTAATGGTATTTATATGTGCTCTTGTGCTTGGTGTGGTGATTAGTGATTTGAAACATAATAAAATATGGTGGTTTATTTTATGTAACAATCTGAAATATCATCCATGTCTGATATTTGTCCTTCTTGTTTGATTTGTTTAACATTTATATTCTGGTACCATGAATACAAATGAGTTTTTAGCAAATCATTGGATATATTTATTAATATGACATGTCATTTTTACAATAAAAATATGATACATTTTTAAATTGATAAATGATAGGATGAATTATTGCCCAAAGTTTTCATTTTACTTACAAGCAAAAATAGTCATTCAGTTGTGATATTGAATTATAAGTAAGGAGATCTTAGTTAAATTGTCATATTGAAGCCAACTTGCTATTTTATTATCAAAATGTTTCTTATTATACCCTCAATAGTCTTGAATTTTATTTATATTAACTAATATATCTTTTTTTTGACAAGTCGAGAGGCAATCTTATTCATCCCGCCCTCCCCTTGTGAGCAAACTCCAATATTAAAGTACAATCACTAATTAAGCTATCAAATTGAAACATGGTAGTACTACTACCATTACACATGCCCCTAACTAGGAGATATTGGATCTCGATAGGTGGGAGGATGTACGCAATATCAAACTAGTATATCTTTCATAGTTTATTTACTAATCAATGAGTTGGACCACATATAATAGTTTTTTGTATTTTAGACTATTTCTTTCAGAAAATAAATTGGAGTTTTAACTATGTTTGTAACATATCAACAAAATATGACTCTAAATCCAACAGTCGTGGTGTGTCACTTGGTGATGGGGTGCATGTTTGGCATGTTTGAAACATGCATGTAAAATGCAAGTACACATCTCGTGTAATATAGACCAAAAAAGTCCCAATTTGTAGAACTCAGGAAATCATAAACCATAGACTGCTAGTAACCAACAACCAATCAATTAAGACAATGAAAATAGTTGATTTGATGTTACTAAAAATAAAAACAAAAAAGAAAGCTAATTATGAGTGGTTGTAATCAAGATTAAAAACTCCTAGCACTTAAGATTTCACCACAAAGCATATCACACATGAATTATCTTCATATATAAGTGACTATCACTAATCTGAACCCCATCTAGCTAACATTATTCTCTTTCCCATCGTAATGCACTATATAGATTAAGCCAAAATCCACTACTATAGCACTTTAAGAACCTAATCTAGGCCAATAGGAATTCTATTTGGGTTATTCTCATGGCTGTTAGTCCTCTCCCAAAGCATGTTATTAGCGATGTGAATTTATGATTTTTCTAACACCTAATCCCTCTCCCACAGTAATTAGAAGTATAACACTTTGATTATGTTGATCAAGCATAGGATAAATTAATATCAAGATTATAACTTCAAATTCAAAATAACAGATTGATATTAACGAATCATCGAGTCCAATACAACAATGCACTGGGCTAAAACTAGATTCTAGGGAAAAATGAGTTTAGCCCGACATGTCTGTCATCAAATCACAATGAAAAGAGAAAGAGAAAGGAAGTAGAAACAAGTGATGGAAAACCCCTGGAGAAGACTAATGGAAGATCCCTTTTGATGAACACCATGATCACAACTTTTTGGCTATAAATCCATCCTCCAGATGTTCCTAGATTGTTTGATTAATGGAAATATCCTTTTTCTCCCTCCTCGATGTCTGAGTCCAAAACATACACGATACCCCTACTTTAGCTACCCTCCTTAGGTCATAAGTGAGGTCCAACCCTCAATTATATCATAGTCATTAGATTTAAGTTAATTTTAGATCTTCCTTAATCGAGCAGGTTCAATTTTAGATCTTTCTTAATTGAGCAAGTTCATACCTACCAACAAGATGTCAGTTGCATGGAGTTCGTGGGTCTTTTTGTCTACTCATGCTGTGTTGGTACTACCGACAGTCCCATCGGTAGCACCGAGCTATTTTTCATGGGTGTCTAGATGTTGATCTCAGTCTCACTGACACCATTGTTAGTAGTACTGAGTGAATTCATTCATAATCCTGATGCTCTCTGTCCTTAAGTCGGTACCACCAAGTTGTATCTTAGTGGAATCGAGTTGGCATTTGGTAGCACTAGGTCTTACCTCATTAGTACTGATGTTCCTATCCTTTTTCTTCTCTTGGGCATAGGATGTCGTTACCTCCGATGGGTTGTTGATGTGACCAAATGGATCAATAAGTGCTCCTTTTATCTGAAGAAAGAGGAACAACTATTGACGTAACATTTGTACATTGTATATATCTTGATGATGAATTAACCATTCCAATCATGAGTATCTAATATGCCTCTTTGATACCAATTTCATATATTAGGTACATCAAAAGGATGAAACTAGCAAACCTTAGTTTGTCACAAACAAGTCAATTTCAACACAAATGCAAGAACTGAAGAATAAATAGTATCTCTATTGGAATTATGTTGTAAATCATTCATGTTGAATGAATGACTTATAAGCAAGCTCAATGGAAATACAAATAACTGAATTTTCATGCTTATACACTTGTTATAAAAGGTCATTTCTTGTACAATGAACTTACATATTCACATGCATAATTTTTTAATAAAAAATTATTCTTTTTAGTAATATTTAAACACAAGTCATTATGACAATATTGATTGCATACTTCATAGAATTAATTAAAAGTGAAGCACATACAATGTACTTAAATATAATATCTGAGTTATTATAGAGACTAAGATGAACTTGATTTACTTTGAGAAGTGTCTATTCATCTAGTGTTGTGGGCATGATATCACTCCTCCAACCTTTTGGTTACCAAATACTAATCTAACTAACTATGATCTGCAACTCAACAAATTTTGTTATTCATTTTTATTTAATAATTACAAAAAATTATATTATTCATCCATCACAAACAAATATTGTTAATGCATGCACAAAATGAGAATATGTATCTTCATGTTTTACAAAATATCAACTTCATACTACTTAAACATTGCAAACAAATATTATTCAATATATAAAATCCAATTACTATATTTGATGGAAATACAAATTTTTTTGGTAAATTATGTATAGATTAACATGTTTTTATCTCATGTATAGGTCAAGCACTAAAGTGGAAAACAAATATTTCCCTTCTTGTTTGACAAATAAGGCTGGACAAACTTCGTATGACGAACCCCATAACATTGGTAGTTGTAATTGTAATATGAATTTTATGATTTTTTCTGTGTCATTCATTAGAATAAAAAATCAATAAACAATGTTTTCCTCTCAAAATATTTATAACAAAAATCATGTTACAAAGAAAGTAAAAGTAATAACAAGTTGCATGATTTCTATAATAGCGATCTGTAGGATGAAATTTAAAGTGAAGGAGATAAGCTGGAGGAAAGCTCTAAGCATGATGTTTAGTTAAGTGATACAAATAGGATTATCTTTAGAGATCACCCCCTACAATTTGTAGTTGACCATGCAATTTTGGTTATTTATAGTTATCGGACACTCAAAATAAACTTCAATTATCTTTAAACGACGCTAGGTCTCGCTCATTTCCCTAGCTTCTTCCCCGGTGGCGCCGCTGGGGGGAGGGGAGAACCTTCTCAGATCTTCCCTCCCCCTGGCCTCAACAACGGCTAGCAAGGTTGTGTGAGTAGTCTCTAGTGATCAAAGGAGGAGGCGTCTCTAGTTGATCCGTTGCAGCTCCTTGTCCCTGGTTCGATGCAGATAGGTTGCACCACGAGGTTCCAGTCCAGACTGATGAATCGGCATTTCGACTTCATTGAATCTATTCCATTCAAGAGCGATGGATAGATAGGAGCTGATCTTAGTCCATAACGGCCCTCGTGCTGCTGCTCCGAGCTGGTGATGCCAGATGGTCTCCTCGCCATCTCACTCCCTAACATCTGCTCGTCTAGGGGTCGAGTGTTTGCTCTTCGATTTCGACTGGATGGGATGCATCTGGGTGGTTTCTCTCATCGAGCGACTCGTTTGTGGTGTTCCTCGGCAACAGTGGGTTCCTAACCCTGGTTTCCAGGTCGCTCACGAGTCCCCTGGTTGGACGCAGAGGCAGAGGGGGTTCTCCTTAGGCGATTGGGGTCTCTTCTTCCCCTGTGCGGCGGCCCGTCAGGCTTCGGTTGACCTGCTTCGACGAAGCCTCCTCTCCGGTTTTGGCCTTTGGCCACCTGAAGATAGTCTGTGGGTTTGGAAACCCTTTAGGTGTTCGCCGTTTTACTGCTGTGTAGCAGCCTTGCCGTCTTTGCTGGTTTTTTGGTTGCTCGGCGACCTTGTGGCTGTGTCTGGCAGTCTGGTGGCATCCCGACATCAGTGGGCAAGTCTATGTCTTCCCTGGTGCTGGATTTCAACCACTGGATGTTTTGTGGTTTGCTGTGTGGAAGAACGCCTTCATGGTGTTTGATGGTTTGCTTCTGTTTAAATAGCAGCTACTAATGATCAAGAAACGTTTGCTGGTTGTTCCCCTGCTCAATGTGGCTATCAGAGGCTAGGTCTGTAGATGGATACAGGTGTTCAGTCGATCATGTCCTCCCTTTGTGGGTGTTTTGAATGCTAGAGGCTCCCCATTTGCCTATTTGCAGATGCAGAAGTCTTTGGATGTTCGCTGATGGTGTCCCCTGTTGAGATCGAACTACAAGCTTGCTTGGTTTCTAGGGGTCTGTGGGTTTAGGCCTGAATCCTCGCCTAGAGGCGGCTTTATCTCAGTTAGGAATTGACTGGCTGTGCTCTGCTCACATCCTGCTCAACTCTTTTGCCGAGTGAGCTGTTCCTTGTTGCAGATGTGTGATCGGTTTGCGCCTCTTAATCTGCTTGTCTCTTGATTGGTGAAAGGTTTAGGAAATCTATCGTCCCCGCATACTTTATGAGATGGTCACAACGCCAGTGTTGGGGAAGATGGTTATTTTCTTTTCATGGATATCAACTGAGGGATAACTCATGGAGGGGTACCTTCTGCTTTGCCTTCTGCAGCTTGGATGCTTTTTTTTGAAGGAACCTTTTTTCATCTCGTCTAGCAAATATTGCCATTCCTTTTTTTGATGGGTCACTTCCAGTCTTCCAGGACACCACAATTTGTAGGTGGGTTTAATGCTAGTGTTTGTCTGGTTGTTTCTCTGGTTATTGGCTTCATCTATTAGGCAATGTCTGTATTATCTAGAAGTTTTGGGGTCTGGTTCATGTTACTTTTGGGGGTCTATAAACCCTTTTGTTTTTTTCGGATGTTTCATCCCTGGTTGTAATGGGGCGCAGTGCCTGTACCCAAAGTTTTGGATTTATATAGTAACACGCTTTTTGACCGACCAAAAAAAAAGTCAATTTGTCTTGTTGTCTGGTCATGGTATGGTGCCTTCAACCTTATAGTTGCAAATCAACAATATAACAAATTATACACTATTGCTTGAAAAATATAGTTGTCCAATACTATTTAATATTCACAAAAATATCCAAAATAGTGAAATTATATATAATTTATATGAAAATAATGTATTGTCTATAGTGACTCACAATAGAAGTTATATCTTCTTATTGTGGTATCAAATTAATGAGGAGTTGAATGGAGCCTTTCTTATTAAGAATAGTTGGGACTTTTGGAGAAATAGGGATGTACATTGGTGCCAATTACTATTTTCTAAGTACGTGAGAATGGTGACATCTAATGCTATCAACTTCTCTAATGCTTGGTGACCCTTCAAATGACATGAAGCCATCCTACACGGAAACTGCATGAGAGGCATCCACTTAGGTGAGAAAATCAACTCCTGGATAGATGATTGGGTCTTCATAACCCCCTAGAGCATAGATCCTCTTAGGTCAGATTTATGAGATGTACATCTTTAGCTTCGCAGGAGTTGGGACTTGTACTTCTTATCTATTTCTTTAGTACAACGTAAGATCCAAAATAGCATTGATGGAACATCTTGACCCTTCCTTGGGTAGTGATGAATGGGTATGGGTACACGAAGAGGATGTCAATCTATATTTCGGGCATGCTTATAATATAAGTTTCCATGTTCATGGAAGGAGGTGAGGAAGTTCAATTTTCCTATCAAAGTTTGTACTCACATATGACTTATTCAACATGATGCTCTCTTCACAAATGATGCATGAAAGGAAATGAGGATATATGATTGAGGATGAATTATGCCTAGGATGCCATATTTTAGTGGAAACTAGCCTACATATCTTCAGGATGGCACTTATACCCTCCGAGTTGGAATCAGATCTGTAATATCTTTTCTTAAAATGGTTTTTTTCACTAAAAATAGTAATAGATGGATTCAATGAACCATCCATTATGATAAATCTAATTTAGGATGGTTCCATATGTTTAGGGTTGCATGTTGGCACCTTTGGAAAGTGACGTCATCCCTGGTTTTTGATGGCAAATGTGAATCACCCTCATAACTGCATGCATTATGGTGAACCTTGGGCTTTGGAAGGGATTTCATTCAATGAAGTGGAAGCCTCCTTCAAAGCAAGAAAGAGCTAATATTTACTTGGAGGTCTCCTTGCGGGATCAGGTATAGATGAATACCAAAACAACTAGGAGTATGGCAGGTCCTGCAATAGTTGTTGTCGTTGCACGTGACCACCATGGCAACTAGATCACTGCTAGAAGTTAGGCAAAGTTTACTTGAAGGTCAGGTTTTGGAGAATTTCTTTAGAACTCTGATATCGATTTAGATTCTCAATATCTTGTTTGATTGTGTAATACTTTTGATTCCTCATCTCCTCCATTCTCCTTGTGGACCACAACAATTCAAATGATAAAGATGAAGACCTCAAACAATAACATTCTTTTTGGAGAAAGACAGTCGAACAAGGTAGTGGATCCTCTATCTAAGCTGCACCATTTGTGTTAGAGTTTTTCACTCCCCCAAGTCTATTTTCACTTTGTTTTTACTTGACAGGCAAGGCTTTGATCCTCATAGTGTTGTGATTAGTGGTAGTAATGAGGTTGTGAACCTTAATCTAAGTTCTTACCCGTTTTATGACAGTAAAAGTGCCAAAAATATAAAAGTATCTTCTGGTTTTAATAAAAAATAGAAGACATATTATTATCCTTTTCAAAATTTCAGCATCACACTATTCCTCCATTATAAAACCAAGATTATTGAATTTAGTATAAATCTGAAAAGAATTGGTAGCCGAACTTGTTGTCGATAGTTCTTTATAAAAAATAATTCTATGTTGTTAAAAAGGTCTCTAAAAAGATATTTCAAGATACCCATTAGCGGGCTGAAGAAATTAATAAGCAATGTTGCTTTTCTCAAAACTGTCATAAAAAAGAATATGGCACATTACCACGAGAAAGACACGGTTAGAATCGTCTATTGTTCATGAATGGCCAGCCCTAGTATTAATTCCATATTGAAGAGGGAGATTACTCAATTTATTGGAAAAACGCTACAAATACAAGTGTTTTGTAGATAGCGCCTCTTACTTCGTAGGGATCTATTTCTTTCTGAAAGAGCTTCGGCGGCGCCGTACAGGATGCTTTATTGAAGATGCAGAAGAGTGCATCGCAAATATGGAGGAAACTGAAAGGAGATTCAGTGATCCTCGCACGGACGATTATAAAGAAAAAAATAATTTGTCCAGCGTTCATCTACGTGTGGTTACGAATATGCATACTTCGGTTCATCACATCTCAACCGGAATGGAAAAGAAACTCATTAAATTGGCCAGTTTTGATTCATCACATCTCAACCGGAATGGAAAAAAAAACAGACATTAAATTGGCCAACTTTGATTCATCACATCTGAACCGGAATGGAAAAGAAAACCCAGATGAAACTGACCCATTTTGATTCATAACATCTAAAACGGAATGGAAAAGAAAACACACAATTAAACAGATGATCATGGTTTATCAAAGCAATTGGTGACGGTCCATTCGGGACGTTTCAATTTCCCGTTAATGCTGATTCCTTTCGAGTTTTCCTCCAGTTGTCCTCACTCGTGTTTCCATTTTCGGATTCTTGGACTTGTTTCATGCTTTATTTTCCTTTTTCTTTCCCTGTAAATTTAGTTTAATTTCCAATCTTTATCCCGTTCCGTGCTGATTACTTGGGTCGTATAAATACCTTCATCGGAGAGATCCCTGTACCCTCGTCAGAAACATAACGTATTGCAATTCAAACTCGCCAGCCTGCCTTGCATTTCGATCTCATGGAAGCCCGAAATAGTACGTCGATGAAGAAGGTCTCTTTCCTATCCAAACTTGGTGTCGAACTCGACATCGCGCAATCGATGTTCAAGCCCGTTCTTGACAACCACGCCGCTCTGGCCGCAGACCTCGCGTCGCGGCGCCAGCTGACGAAGATCACCGTTGTGGGCGTTGGAAACGTCGGGATGGCCGTGGCACAGACCATCCTCACGCAGGACCTCGCCGACGAACTGGCCCTCGTCGACGCCAACGCCGACAAGCTCAGAGGGGAGATGCTTGACCTGCAGCACGCGGCGGCGTTCCTTCCCCGCGTCCGCATCCTTGCTTCCTCCGACCCAGGGTATGCCGTCACGAAGGGTTCTGACCTCTGCATCGTAACGGCAGGTGCGAGGCAGATGCCAGGAGAAACGAGGCTTGCACTGCTCAAGCGAAACCTGGCCGTCTTCCGCGCAGTCATACCGCCTCTTGCGGCCCAGTCTCCCAACGCTTTGCTGCTTATCGTGTCTAACCCCGTCGACGTCCTTACTTACATCGCGTGGAAGCTGTCCGGGTTCCCTTCCAACAGGGTTATTGGGTCTGGAACAAACCTCGACTCGTCAAGGTTTCGGTTCATGCTCGCGGACCACTTCGACGCTAACGCGCAGGACGTGCAGGCGTATATGGTCGGCGAGCACGGCGACAGTAGCGTCGCGCTGTGGTCAAGCATCAGCATTGCCGGGGTACCCATCCTGTCCTACATCAAGGGGAAATCGACGGAGGATTTCGAGCAAAGGGTGCTTGAGGATACCAGGAAGGCCGTTGTTGAGAGCGCTTATAGGGTTATACAGCTCAAGGGGTACACGTCCTGGGCGATAGGTTACTCCGTCGCCAACCTCGCCAGGTCGCTGCTGAGGGACCAGAGGAGGATCCACCCGGTGTCGCTGCTTGCGAAAGGGTTGTACGGGATCGGAGATGATAAGGAGGTCTACCTCAGCCTACCCGCGCAGCTTGGAAGAGGAGGGGTCGTCAGCGTCGTCGACGTGCGTCTTGCCGATGAGGAGAAACGCAAGCTTCAGGAGTCGGCTGAAGCACTGTGGGAGGTCCAGCAGGATATTGACCTCTGAGTTACTTGGATATTGGGGGAATAAATTAGGAAAATATTTCCCATACTCAACATTCTACTTACCACATTATTATAGGTACCTTCCATTTACCCCTCCTATTTAACCCACCCTTCGAACATACCGTTCTGGCCGTCACATTTTATGTTGTCTTAAATAAAATTTGTTGCACATCCATCATCCATACATAGTCAAGGAATGGTTTTCAAACTTAATTTACATGCATTTATTTTTACCTAAGAAATGAGTGTGATATATCAAGACATTTACAAACAACTGTATCTTTTGTAAAAATTCCTTTTGTCCCCTTCTCGAAGATCCTACACCACCTAACCATATCTCCACACTTCTTCAACCCCCGCTCATCCTCTACCTTTTAACAAGAAGCACTCTTCATATCAAACGATACCGATCCATCCTAACCTTATGACCCCATACCCCAATCTCACTATGGCTTTGGACTTACCCACCATGGAATGCTCCATCAACTTACCTTCTCAAAGCATGTGAATCCTCAAAGCCCTCACGACCCGCACCATCCAGGTTGATATCCTACAACGCCCATCTCCGACTGACATTGAAACCATCAAGACCATGAAAGCTATTGCGCTACTCATACCTTCATGTACCTTTTTGAAACCCAAGATCCTCTCCCCCGCCAGACTCATCTACACGCTACCTGAAAACTCCATCTTTGAGCACACTCTGGGATAGATGTTCACATTTATTTGCGGTAACGGCTTCACCCAAGCACGTATCTCATGTTGGATGATTGAATAAGGTACAACACCTACCACCTCTGGTGCATCAAGATGGATTTCCATCGCTAATCTCCCGCCTCATTTATGGAATGAGGAAGTATTCCATGAGATAGCTCACTCGGTTGGGGCTACACTCCAATTTATCAGCCCTAACACCCTCTATCCCTATGACTATACCAGAGCCTTCTTTGTGTTCTCAGTATTGAAGGACACTACGGTCCCTAGAGACATCAACATCAGGTGCAAAATCATGATCTATAACATCAAGCTGCATATGGAACCTGTCCACATACACCTGCTCATTCAAAGATCATAAACAACACCCTGCAGCATGGTATGAACCTAACCACCATACGAACACCCGTAAACATTCAACACCAGTGCATTCTTCCTTGTCACATAACCACCACTCTCTACCCCATGCCAATGACACTCTACGACCCATGCACTAATTCTATAAAGCTCGATCACACCACAACTTGCCCCATATGCCGCCTTCGACCACCCAAGGCACATATCCTCCTAACAACCAGATGAGTAGGACACATGGTTTACATAGCGAGATGGACCAAAAGACCTTCTAGAAATTGAAGACGGCCATCATTGACGATATCTGAGCTACACCGAGCCCAACTCTCATTCAATCCATTCCTACGCACAAGGATCATGAAGCCGTTCTATCCTATGCAACTTTTCTATGCACACCTGAATCACAAAAAAGGAAGAACTTCTTCGCCAGCGACGACACATGTATGCCTCACCATCTACCCTCTTCTTATGATACTGCTTCATCTCTAGATGGTAGACATACAAATGAGTATATTAATCCTGACACTTATTGTCATGAAACCATTTGTTAGCCTAAGTCCACACTCCTAATGGATACACAGCCAAAGGCGAGTGGACCAAGGCGTCCGTCCCTAGAATGGATCTCATCACATGTATCAAACAGACAATATATATGTAAAAGAAGTAACAACAAGGTATAACAAGATACTAGAAGGGGGATAGAGAAACATGTACCCATTTCTATTTCAACCATAACCCATTGGTGTTTCATTTGAGAGAAAGAGTGCAGTGGATCTTTGGCAACTAAAAAATCAATAAACAAAACATATTAATGCTAAAGCATTAAGTATGCTATGAAAGGACTAGTAAACAGTTTAAGAGTATCATAAAAGTTGCTTGGTTAGAAAACATCATATAAAGCAAGAAGTATAGACAAGGCGAGAACACTTACCAATATTATTTTATACATAGTGTGTTTTAAGTGCATTTCCATTATACTCAACAACATATTGTGGCCATTGACCAGCTTCCCATTGGAAGGATCCATAAGGGTGCTCACGATTAGCCAACCCTTTTAATCGACATGGTCCGCCTTATCTGGACATCTCCAGTAAGGCGCCCAACCTCGTGCCATTACCCTGAGAATACAAGCAGGTACACTAGGTTTGTATAATGGACAAGTTCAATTATGTTCAGGGTTTGTTCAATGTATTTCAAGCAAAATGAACGTACTAGTCATAGGGAACAAGTAGATCAAACAAGAAATTACTAGCCAAGCATTCATACGAGCATACATACAAACAAGCCAATACCATAGTAGGGTCAAGAGAGTAAGTGTACCTTATGAGTAGAGTACAAGATTAAGCATTCTTGAGTAAGATCCTAGACATTCCAAGGGTACCTTGCAAGGAAAAGATATAGCATGGTGTCTTAGATCTAAAGGGTTACTGATAATCTAAACATCATATGAGTCGTGTGGATGTTTCCCTAGGTCTAGGTCTCTGAAGCATTCAAACATATCCCACCATGTCACCAAGCATGTATTTAACATCATAGTTTCAAGCATTACCAAGGCTACTTTGGTTGCAGGGTCAACATCCACTTTAGATTAGATATACGGTGAGATCATAATTGATTTGGGGTTATGTGGATCATCAACAACGAGTACTTGTCATGATTTGATCATACAAATATAACTAGTCATACTAGATCATTTTCAAGCAAGATTGGTACATTCCAAGGTCATTAAAGCTTTAAAATAGAATAAGTTAGGATGGAGAGATATAGCAAGATGATATTATGTACTTGAAGTTATTAAGATATCATGTACATTTAGAGCATGCTAGGTGTCACATCTGTGTTATATGAAATCAAAGTGTACAAGAGTGCATTACATTAATATTTAGTATCCCAAGTCATAAAAGGGTTTGATTTGAAAACAAACATATATGGTTTAGTACGGGATTTTCATATCAATCATATTTCATAATGTGGACACAATTAGGTCAACTTAGTCATGTTAACGTACAAGCTAGGCATTTGAGGTCTTATTAATCAAGCATAGATCATTTAGCATGAGATATTGGTCTAGTAGGATACAAAAATTAGGTTAGGTTACTAATTTAGAAGTTGACATATTTCGAAAAGGATCAAAAAGGCCTAAAACCACACTTGTGCTCAAGATCCATCATTTATTGCACAAAAGTACAACTTTTAAATCATAAAATAAGGGGGTGTTGTTTAAACAGAAAACCAGTAGAGATATGAACGCTATAATGAACAATAGTCATCACCAATAAAAAGGTGGTATTTTTCTGATCAAAATGATATATAATATCATAGCATTTGGTTAAGACATCTAGGAGTTATAGGGGTTTGATCATACCCTTAAAAAGCAAATTTTTGGGGTGACAAAGGCAACAAGTTGCTTCTTGGGCTCTTAAGGAGGCCGTTAGAGGGCTGGCCCTCTCTCTTGCCCCAGACCACAGAGCCTTTCCTGGCTCTTGTGTGTGCATCTCACATCTATAGAGAAACATGGGCCACCATTTGGGGAGAGGTTGACAACGGCTAGGAGCGACCACCGCGAATGGGGTCGGTGGTGGGCGATGCGGGCGATTGAGCAAACTTTCTTCCCCCTCCCCCCATCATTGCCCATCCAACATCATCATTTCACCACCCATTGTTTCCGTTTGAGTAGAGGTGCCGAGCCACGCCTGAGGTCACAAAAGTCTCGTTTGGCCTGAAAGGAGAGAGGGAGGGGAAGAGAGAGTGGGGTAGCGGGTAACACGGGCTGTGCTGCCCCGCCTTAGGTCTCCTCCTTGATGGCTCTAGGGTTTGAAACCTGTGTCAACCTACAAGGCAAAGTGGGAGAGTGCTGAGGCTGGAGATTTCGGGGTCCAAAGGCTCAGACTGGGTTGGCTCAAGAGAATGAGAAGGTGAGAGAGCTCGTACGGCAGGAAGGCTCAGCTGGAGCGACCCAGCAGGTCATCTTCAACCTCGGTTGTGGGTTATACAACCTTGGTGATAGAAGCTGGGGTCTGGAGGGAGAGGTTTTTGGGGAGGCAGATAAGGCAGCGGAAACAAAAAAAATTTCTCCCCCAAACCCAGAACAAGGAAACGCGTCAACGTCTATATAATAGGAAAAGATGGTTTGTGGAATCATACCTTATCCCGAGGCTTGCTCGGAGACAATACCTCGCGCCTTGTGCAGTCTTCAACTCCGGTCTTGGACGGTGTCTGTGCAGCTCCTAGTCGCACCGGGACTGACGAATCCTGGTCACACCGGACTGTCGGGTTGACAGTTGTCCTCCTGAGCGGCAGAAACCTCCCGCCTCTGAAGTAGTCCACACGGACCACTTAGAACTCCACACTCCTTGTCCCACAAGGAGTTGGAAGGAGTCGCACCCTCCTGTTGACGTACTAGTCGCCAACACACTCTCTTGCTGCCAGTTGCAACTATAGTTGTCTTTCCCTTATTGCACCTCCCTTTTCAGGTAGCACTTGCTCGGGCTCTCTCGGTTACCAAAACCAGAGAGAACGACAACTTTGCAGAGCAACTGGTTGCACTGAGATGTACTTTGAGAAGCCCCCAATACCCCTATATATATAGGAGGGTCATGGGACAGGGTTCTCTATCCCGGGCAATACAAGACTAAAAACAGGAGTAGAAGGGTTCAAGATTTTCACAAAAGCAACCAACTCACAACCTGAACCGATCGTTTCACAACTGAAACGGTCGGTTGTTGACCTAAACTGGTCAGTTCACAAGTGAACCGGTCGGTTGGGACACATCAACCGGTCGGTTCACAAGTGAACCGGTCGGTTGGTGGTCCTGGTCGGTTCCTGATTGACTTTTCTTCTTTTGTTTATAATTGGTATCGTATACCAATCTTATTTCCCAATCAAATTGGGCAATTGAAATGAAAGGAAAATTCTCACCAATCCTACTTTCCCAACTTGCTCGATTGCACTAGTTGAATCGATCATTTCAATGCTTGAACCAATCGGTTCACCCTGATCTTGAGCCGATCGGCTCAACACTTGAGCCGATCGGTTCACGAAGCTCAGTCGACCGGTTCATCACATGAACCGATCGGTTGGGAGTGCTGGTTGTGCAGAATCAATCAATTGCGATTTCAATCAATCTGATACTCCAATCAATGTGTCCAACACCTTGAACATTATGACATTGAGCTATCAATTGATTGAGTGTTTAATTGAACTACTAAACTCCTTTAGTAATCAATCTAAACATTGTTTGTGGACAAAAATCCTCTTCCAGGTTAAATCCTATGTGTGTGACCCTGCAGGTCCATTTTACGTTGGCAGTGAAAGTTCATAACATTTATGACTTCACAAGCAAAGAGCGGTGCCTAGTCACACATCAGTGCTACCCAAGTGAAAGTAGAAAGTTGGAGAACAACTTTCAATCCTACAATCTGTGAATGGTGTTACATCGAATGTATAATTCCTTTGTCACTGATATCCCGAATGAACTCGAGGCATGGAACAGTCATCCTGTCAACGTTCATTCACTTTCTTGATCTCATAGTAGATTGGAAGAGATATGTATGACATCAATATCACATACTGATTCACACATGCGTGCACACGCCTATTTCAATCCTACTCATCAAGTGGCCTTGGATATCAAACTCCCTCAGGAGGGACAAATCCCATATCTATCACTCACCTCTCAAAAGCCCCATGTGTCAAAGCCACCGAATCATCACCTTTATAACAACCCATGTTTCAGGAATGCGTTTGATGATGTCAAAGTGTGCCCAAAGACATGTGTTGAGTGTAGTGATTTCATATCAAAGAATCACACTCACCACCATCACTGTGAGTACTGACTGTGACTACCATGTCATAGTTCCATGTGTTAAACTCACGGTGGGTCTGTCCGATACACTTGTTCTCTAACAAGTACCTATGTGTTTGGTTTGATATCTCTATATCATGACTAATGAGATTCTGTCATCAACCAACACCACAATCTAGTCTTGTGTGTCATTACTGTCTATCTACCTTCCACAATGACATCCGACTAGGGACATAACAAGAATGTACAAACTCTTAGCATCCGTATGATCTCATCATTCAGGGTCTCAACCTGAAAGCATACGTCATTGAGTACTGTCATTCTCTAGACATTCAATCTATTCTATCACTATCTCATATGATTGAACCAGAAAGAATTGGAAGCTTGCCTTTGATGTTTATCAAATCAATCTTAATGTATCCCACCAATCATCCCATGATTGGCTCTCAGGGTATACATACCAACAGACTCCCACTTGCACTGCGAGCCAATCACCCTTGAATCATATTCATAGTGATCTTCAAACATGTCCCACATGTTACTGTGCTCTAGTGCTAACATAGTGAGTAATGGCAACACCTTGCCAAAGTCAGTATAAATTGCATGTCTCACATCTCTTCGCTATACGTCACACGTTTGAGATGGAGTTGCCGTAATATGCGATCTAGTATTCCTTTGCTAACATTTAGCCACATTGCATGATCAAGGATTCCATACTTGTCATCAATGAGCGGAATATCTATAAGTTCATATCATGAACTTCCAGATCCATATAGTATCCATTGCTGTTCTCTAACGCATAGATACTCAACATTTCCTTTTAAATGGTTTTATTGGAACACTTCCAATCATCAACAAACTTTCACTTTTATATATCCTATATATATTTTGCGATTAACTTTCTGTCCTTTCAGAAGTTCACATCAATGTAACTCTTTACATTGAACTCTTCCTTATCTCTATAGAACTAGTACTTCCCAAGTACTTATCAAGTTCTCATGGTATTCCAGTAACCCTTACTGGAAGTAGACAGACATCCACTCGTCATGTCACACATATGAGTTATCAGGATGAGCACATCATATTGCCATGTCCTACATACAAGATGATGAATGCATTTTGTTCTTGCCATGTCAAAACATGCAAGATAATGGGATGATTACATACATGATAGATCCATATCTATTCTTAGTGTTCTCATTCTTCATAAGAATTGGACACTTGGCCTTGGGACACTAACTCCATGTAACAAGGACAAGTTTTTTCCCACTGAATCTGTGCATACTGAACCCTTCAGTACATATTGCCAATGTATGCTTTCTCTTTTCAGGTCAAGAGGTTTTTGAGAACTATCTCTATAGATCTCTATTCCTATCACATAGGAAACATCTCTTTCTTCCTTAAAGATAATTTCCATTTTTTTTTTGGATTTCCATTCTAGAACATTTCCATTTCACATCAACATGTGGAATGTGAACACACTCCCACTAAATCACAGATCCCTTCTTTATCTTTGACATATCAGTCAAACCCTTTGACTATATCATCAAAATAAAGATCCAATTCTGAGTTTCTTATACTCAATCAATCACATTGATTAGTCCATTGTAACTTATAAACTTCATTTGCATTAGTGGATTCATAAACCTTATAGGTTGTGTCACGTACACATCCTTGTTTTATTCCTCATAGGAATGCGGTTTTAATATCCATATGTCAAATGTCTTTAGTCATTAAGTTGCAATCAACAAGCATCATCCTTCTCAAAATGTTATCCATGTGTCTTAACACTTAAGACTCATTCGCACTTATGGATTTCATTCCAATGGGCGCTACCATCAAGGTCATACCTTATGGTTCATATGGATGTCATTTAGGATGTAATGGTCATTAACCATAACTCAAAATTTGGTTCCTCATATTCATCTAGATAGTTTACTCATCACATGAACATCTCATTACATAGATAATTGAGGTGTATCTGTCAAGGATATAAGAACTTACAACTTCTTGTGATTCTTAATGTCCTTTATTAGTGTGGGGTATTCTTTTATTAAGAAGAATTCAATTATTTGATAATCATTCTCTAACTCCTTAGAGTATGATTCCTTCTTGATTTAGACATCACCATGCCTTAATCATGAGTTCTCTATGATACACTATCATAATCACTCATAAGAATCTCAAACATTTGGTCCAAGTATTTCATTCATTGATCTCATCAAGAATTAACACTTTACCAAATTTCCACTTCATCTATGATAATCTTGAACACTTCAAGATATTCATATTGGTATTTATCTAAACACCATTTGAAGTATTAGCATTTGTTCTAATAGGTATGTAAATACATCACATGTATCATACCTAATAGGATAATCATTCTCCCACTACCTTTAGTGAAGATTGATTAATCATGTCTAAGATATTCATGTCTCTTACTGGTTCTCTAACCAAAAGAGTCTAGATTTATCCATCACATGGAAACTAGAAATGAATTTCTTATGATTGATGCTAATTTGATTGTTTGAGTTATCAA
Organism: Alisma plantago-aquatica; assembly: GCA_963693085.1. Classification (NCBI taxonomy): domain Eukaryota; kingdom Viridiplantae; phylum Streptophyta; class Magnoliopsida; order Alismatales; family Alismataceae; genus Alisma; species Alisma plantago-aquatica. The sequence continues at coordinate 1,118,993,199 of OY856413.1, forward strand.
TAACTTTAGGTATCATTTTATCTTATGCATATCAAATACCACAAGATAAATAAGGCATTGCCACAAAGATCATATCTTTATAAATTGAAACATCTCTTTATTGATTGCCATCATTATCATACAATATGCAAAATAAAGTGTTTCTATCTATTGGAAAATATGAAATAGCAGTTCATAACTGTATTACATGCCTTTTAGGATGAAAATAAACTAAAGTACTCCTATCTATGGTGGCAACACTTGCCCCAATTATGAGTGCTTTACACTTTACATCTTGGTATCATATACCTCAAAAGTGTTACAAGTTTACTTTCATGACACCTTTAAGTAGAGACTTCTGTCGCCTCCTTCTTCTTTTGTTCTTACAGATAGAGAGGACAATTCCTTTTCCAATGTCCTAGATTTTGACAATGGTGGCAATTTCCTTTCTTGGTCACGCCTCCCTTGGCCTTGAGAGCTGAAGATGTCTTGGGATCCTGGCTAGCATCAGAACCTTTCTTAGCTTTGCCCTTGCCCTTGTGCTTGGACTTGCCTTTCTTGTTTGTGATCACCATCACAGACTTAGGCTTGTCCTTCTTCATCTGTATCTCGACTGTCCTCAACATGCCCAACAACTCTGATAGTGGCCTATCAAAGTTGTTCATGTTGTAGTTCATCACAAACTGACTGTAGGATTCTGGCATTGATTGCAGTATCATGTCAGTAGCCAACTCTTGGCTCAGTGGAAATCCCAGTCTCTATAGGTTCTCTACATACCCAATCATCTTGAGTGTGTGAGGACCAACTGGATCTCCTTCTGTCATGACGCACTTGAACAGTGCCCTTGAGACATTGTATCTCTCTTGCCGTGCCTGATCTTCATACATGTTCCTGAGATGCTGAATCATCTCAATGACACCCATGTTCTCATGTAGTCTCTGCAAGTCATGGTTCATAGAACACAACATCAAGCACTTTGCATCAATGATATCATCAGAATGCTTCTTGTAAGCATCCCTTTCTATCTTTGGTGCATTAGGAGCAGGTTCCTCTGGAATTAGAGTATCCAGGACATAGAGCTTACGCTCTTGAGTGAGAACAATTCTCGATGTCCGATACCAGTCAATGAAGTTTGTCCCATTTAGCTTGTCCTTGTCAAGGACCAATCACAAAGAAAAGTGATTGTTGTTTGTTGCCATTTAAACTACAAAAGGAAAATATGCAATTTTAGTCCAAAAACTCATTTTTGAAAATTTGATTGATTTGAAAGTTTAACGATATAATTAGGCCTTTAATTAATTATCACTCCCACTATTTTGCTTCAAATTTGATAGCCCTCACCATCAATTCGGAAGATTGTAGCATACAACCTTCTAGTGGGCAAGATCCTGAAATCCTCTAAGTCATGGACCAACTTGGGCTGTCACCCACAACTTAGATCTCTCAGGTAGGCAACTCTTGCCAATTGCATCATATGCAACTCTTGATAAGATGTCATATGCAACTCCTTGCCATGATCATCTCGATGCCTCAAGGTTATAGATCCTATCTAGGTCACCTTGTTAAGTCCGAACCAAAGCCAACACGATGAATATGCACCCTGCTTGGGCAGACCCACATATCCATCCTTCATGCTTCCACGAGATAGACGGTGCACCACGCTTGGGCGTGCCCACACTTGGTCGATCAAGTTTTTCACGTGTGTCACATTTGGAAGGCATCTAAAACTTAAAATTTAATGAGGGATTTGGTTTTTATATACATATACATATCCAATCACCACAATACATAGTACGTATCATATACATGCTATATCCCATAGAAAATATGCAAAATGATAAAAGTGATGATTATGGCCATCCTAATGTGATTCCCCGATCCAAGAGGAATCACGGTCATCTAGGTCTACATCACATGCAACCTATACAAGATGAAATCTGTGCTTTGCCTTTCGAGTAGATCAACTCATCACATGATTGACTTGTTCATCCTGGCCCAGTCGTCTGGGTGCCACCAGCCGATCGGTTGGCTCCTCCAACCGATCGGTTTGCCTGGTCGTCGTGCATCTCATCATGGCCGCCACCCGCTCGTCTCGCTCCTCAAATCGGTCATCAACCGATCGGCTCACTCCTTGAACCGATCGTCTGGAACGTCAACCGATCGGTTCACGCCTTGAACCGATCATCTCAGCTGTCGTTAGGATGTCCGCCGTTCTTCAACATAACAGGAAATAAAATTCTATCCTATTTTACATTGTTTAAAGAGGAGAAACCCCGAGTTACATTCGGGGGGAGCAAAGGTAGGAAAGAAGTCTCGAATTATTTCGAGTTACATCAGGAATAGGAGAAGGAAGATCGGTGCACAGATCGAGATGCAAGCAACCACATACAACCATACACAGATAGGGTTTATTGGCCATAAGTACGCTATACATCCACCACAAAACTCGTTTAAGGGCGACACGTATTGAGTGCATTAATAATACATATCATATATGTAATTGGGATTTGTGGATTTAGGATCGGACATGCATAAAACCAATTTTATTCGCATCATATGCAATAAATAAAGGCGACAAACCAAAATCGATCATATCGATATTCCTAAAATATAGATCAGTTGACGTGGCTCTAATACCACTGTTGGGTTTTAGGGGAGGCAGAGAAGGCAGCGGAAACAAAAAAAATTTCTCCCCCAAACCCAGAACAAGGAAACACGTCAACGTCTATATAATAGGAAAAGATGGTTTGTGGAATCATACCTTGTCCCGAGGCTTGCTCGGTGACAATACCTCGTGCCTTGTGTGGTCTTCAACTCTGGTCTTGGACGGTGTCTGTGCAGCTCCTGGTCGCACTGGGACTGACGACTCCTGGTCACACCGGACTGTCGGGTTGACAGTTGTCCTCCTGAGCGGCAGAAACCTCCCGCCTCTGAAGTAGTCCACACGGACCACCTGGAACTCCACACTCCTTGTCCCACAAGGAGTTGGAAGGAGTCAAACCCTCCTATTGACGTACTAGTCTCCAACACACTCTCCTGCTTCCAGTTGCAACTACAATTGTCTTTCCCTTGCTGCACCTCCCTTTTCGGGTAGCACTTGCTCGGGCTCTCTCGGTTACCAAAACCAGAGAGAACGACAACTTTGAAGAGCAACTGGTTGCACTGAGATGTACTTTGAGAAGCCCCCAATACCCCTATATATAGGAGGGTCATGGGATAGGGTTCTCTATCCCGGGCAACACAGGACTAAAAATAGGAGTAGAAGGGTTTGAGATTTTCACAAAAGCAACCAACTCACAACCTGAACCGATCGTTTCACAACTGAAATGATCGGTTGGGGACCTGAACCGGTCAGTTCACAAGTGAACCGGTCGGTTGGTGGTCCTGGTCGATTCCCGATTGAATTTCCTTCTTTTGTTTCTAATTGGAATCACATACCAATCTTATTTCCCAATCAAATTGGGCAATTGAAATGAAAGGAAAATTCTCACCAATCCTACTTTCCCAACTTGCTCAGTTGTACCAGTTGAATCGATCGTTTCAACACTTGAAGCAATTGGTTCACCCTGATCTTGAGCCGATCGGCTCAATACTTGAGCCGACCGGTTCACGAAGCTTAGCCGACCGGTTCATCACATGAACCGATCGGTTGGGAGTGCATGTTGTGCAGAATCAGTCAATTGTGATTTCAATCAATCCGATACTCCAATCAATGTGTCCAACACCTTGAACATTATGACATTGAGCTATCAATTGATTGAGTGTTTAATTGAACTACTAAACTCCTTTAGTAATCAATCTAAATATTGTTTGTGGACAAAAATTGTTATGACCCACATTGAGGTTAGCCAGTAAATACCTCAATTAGTGTGAAACACCTTGATTAGTGTTGAGTATCTTGTTAAACATCAAGGATAATAAAGATAAGCTAATATGTGAATCAATAGTTGAGATTGAATCATCTGAGGTAATTAATGATAATTGCAATGTTAATCATAAGTTATATAATGCCCAAGAAGCAATTAGCATTTTGATTAGCTGAGACAAGCTAATTAGCATGATTTCATGCTTTGAGGGTGTAGAGGACCTCATGCTTGAAACGTTTCAAGAAGAATCACTTCAATTGGACCTTCGAGGCAATAGTTATGCCATTTTTATTTTTCTTGGACCTATAGTGCAATTTTTCCAGTTTTGGCCTTTTATTATTTTCTTTTCCTTCCACCCTTATCTTCTTCACGCGGTCGGTTCAGGAACCGACAGGAGCGGCACATAGTAGCAGGCTGTTTCGACAGAGGGCGATCTTGGGGAGATCCTGGGAGCCCTAGCTCTGATCTAGCTTGGTGCCCTACTCCTCTTCTTCTTCCTCTTTCCTTCCTTCCTCCATCTTTCCTCCTTCCCCCACCCTAGCAAGTGTCCCATCTAGCAGCAGCAGTTGCCGCGTGAAGAAGCAGCCAGGAGCAGCTCGATCGGCTGCTATAGGGGAGGTTTCATGGGGCGATCTTTAGCCCTTAGCTATGTTTAGTTGCGCTCGGCCTCCGTCCACCCTTATTCTTCCTCCTCTCTTTATTCCGTTAGCAACCTGCAACCCACCCTGCTGCTTGGGCGGCCGGCAGCCAAGCTGCAATTGCAGCAGCAACAAGGGCGCCTCCTAGGGCGCGCCTAGCAGCAGAGATAGCTGCCCGTGAGCTCCGAATCCAAGATCTCGGTGTGAATCCGCAGCCTAGTCCTCAATCAGCACCATTTGAGCTCGATCTCAGCCTGTACGAAGAGACGTACTGTTCCATTGCTGCATATTCAAATTGGGCTTATTCCGAGGTTGAAGACAACCCCGTGGACGTGTTTCTGGACGAATCTGGACAGTCCAAATCGATGTGAGTAGGAGTTCATTTAGTTATCATCATTTAACTCCTTCGTTGGAATTTTTCGGTAAACTGTGCATTTTTCGCTGATACTTGGCTTTTGGACAGTATTTGGCGTTACTCGAATTTTATTTCATAAACCGCTTCCTTATGCCGTTATATGATTTAGTTTAGCATCTGATCAGTGTGGATTGAATCAGTGAATTTATATGGTTCATTGGAACTTGAAATACGTAATATGATTGATGAAAATGATAGAATTTCCTGTATTACAACTGCAATGTATACGTTGAGCATAAAATGTATGTTTAGCATCGAAACTGGATAAGTTGATACTGAGTCATGTTTAAAGATGACAAATGATGTATATGTGCTTTCAAGTGATGCTCAGAATATGAAATAAGTATGAAATGTGATATTTCTGTTTAAGTGTTTATATGTTAATCAGTTAATAGACTTAGGTGCCCTAACACCGTAGAACCCCTTTGAGAGGTCTGCACCTTAGGGGTGAAACTCGTGTCCAACATCAACCGGTTGAGTAATTCTGGTGGCACGAGGGTTGATAGACAGTGTCCAACACCAACCGATTGAGTAATTTCGGTGGCACTGGGGAAAAATAATAAATAAAGTAAAGGGTTATCCAACACCAACCGATTGAGTAATTCTGGTGGTAACCCAGTGTTGACTCCCTGCGCCTGTGTGCTCAGGTTAGAGGAGGAGTCCAGAGCACTCATGGTGAGGGCAGAGGAGGCCAGAGAGCATGTGGGTCCTGTAGCAGACCAGGATGAGAAGTCAGACTTAGCATTTCCCGGGTGTGTCGCTAAGTCTTGTACGGTGAGATCGTAGTTCGCTACAGATCTTCATATGCAGAGTACACTGCATATGATTGGGGCATAATAATATAAATATGTAATCATATAAGATCACAGTAAATTTAATATGTTAAGAGTTTAGACCTTCTGTGTTAATTCTCAATAACTGTTTATTTGTTTAAGATATCTGTTGTTGTATAAAAATGTGATTAATATCTGTAAATTCTGCTATGTCATTAGAACTGCCCTGCTTAGTACTGCACTTATATTTTATTTCAATTTTATATATCTGATGAGTTGTTTAGTGATAGCTAAATGAAATGCTATTCACTGAGTGAGTAGGCTCACTCCTCTACTCAAACATTTTCAGGTCAGCGACAGTTCCAGGAATCTGAAAGATCTTACCACCCTAGTCAGTAGAAGGTATATGTAGTTAGTTAGATAGTGGTCTCTTAGTCCTTTCCCTTCGGTCCTTGGGACATGGTGTGGGTGAGAGAGAGTATGTATGTCGAATGTGTATAAAGATGTAAATTAACTGTTATGTTTACTTTCTGTTAAACAATGTTACATGTTGTAAACTCTGTTTATGTTCTCTAGCCAGTTTAATTGAAATGCTTCCGCAATAGTTTATTATGTTTTAGTTTACAGCAATAATCCGGATATCATTACGAGGTTTTAAAAAGAAAAAGTTCTCAGTGATTTGTTTATGTGATAATCCCTCCGTCGCTCCCTAATCTCGTGATTAGTGGTTAGTGTGAGATCGGGGTGTGACATCTTGGTATCAGAGCGAGGTTGAGTACATGGTTACTCTAAGTCAAGGTCAGGGGACAATAAGAGACCAATAGGATTAGGACTTAAGTGTCTTCCTTCTAACTGCTATTTTCTAACAGGAAGTGTTCTGTTATACTATTGCAGATAGCAGGAAGAGGACGTGGTCACGAGATCCAAGTATAGAGCTTAGGTTGAGTCGTTAAGAATCATTAGGATTAAAAGATAAAGTTATAAGTGAGGCAAATAAGAAGTGATGTGTTTTTAGATCTGGGAAGTCTGAGTATTTAGGTACCCTGGCCAGGTATCTGAGTACTTAGATTGACCAGTATCAAGCTACTCTGTCCATTCTTCTCTGGATGCCCTGGCCAGGTATGCAGAGGAAGGATAGGCTAGAGACAAACCCTAGATATCTTAGGGTTAAGAAATCGGAAATTAATACAGGAGTAAGAGATTAAACATAGGATGCGATGAAGATGGCTTCGGCTTCCCGAGCTCCCGTTTCCGTGGGCGACAAGGCGAATGGTGGGGCGGCGAATCTCCAACAGCCTCCCCCTGGAGATCTGAGGGACGTCGGAGAGCTGTCGGCTGCAAGTATTAGTAAATCTGTACAGTCGAAGACAGGAAGAAGTGCTGTTACTTCTGAAGTTGCTCCTCCGGTCAGTTGGGAGAGTTTTAGGCCTAAAGTTTCCGGGATAGCCGCAGATCTGAGGAAGGTTGATGTTGCCATAGTTGAAGGGAAGATACTCTACCCTAAGAAAGAAGCTGACGAGAATGCTAACAAATGGAACAAGTGCTTGCTTGGTTATGTTATCGATTTCTTCCCTAACATTCCTGCTCTTACTGCGTTCTTTGACTCTGTCTGGAGAACCCGAAGCTTTTTTGAGGTTTTTGATTTAGGAGATGGTATGTTTCTGATTAAATTCGATGACTCTGATGATGTGGATGAAGCTGTTAAGGGTGAATGGTGGGTTAAAGGTAGACCGGTGGTGCTTACAAGATGGAAACCTGGTGATATAGTGAACAGAGTACCGCTCGCAAATGTTCCTGTGTGGGTTGATATTTTACATCTTCCGATGGAGCTTTGGGACAGTAGGTCGTTCAGTAGAATTGGCTCGGTCTTGGGGACGCCGGTGAGAATGGATGACTCTACGCTCAGTTTAAGGCGATTAGATGTTGCGAGAATTTTGGTTCTAATGGGGAAGGAAGCTGAGTTTCCGAGTAAGCTTGTTCTGAGAAGTGATGAAGGGGAAGAGCACATAGTTTTCCTTGAGTATGAGTGGATTCCTTTTCGATGCTCTAGCTGTGGATATATGGGCCATGGAGAATGTAAGAAGCTGCCGTCTAGAGCTCAGAAGGTGACCGGAGGTACTGTTCAGGGGAAAATTTGGGCAAAGAGAACCCCTGCAGCTCAAGTGTTTGATGATTGTCCGGTTCAGCAGCCTAGTACTGAGTCCGATTGGGTGATTGAAGAGATTACTGATGAAGCCGAAATTCTGAAAGGAAAAGGTAGTACTGTGCAAACAATGTCTGTTGTTGAAGACGAAGTGTTGTCGGCGTTAGTAAATGAAGGAATGGATACTATCCCAAGCTTGGTTTCTTCAGTTCCATCTACTCCAGTGATTACTCAGATATCACTCAATGTTTCTCCAGGTGTCTATGGTGTGGATAAGTTTCAGCTTGATCCTGGTGATAGGTGGCGTAACAATCCCCCTACAGAAATTCACGCAAAACTAGCTACTGGAATTTTTCATAGGATAGCTGATTCAAACTTTTCTCCGATCTTGGCTCAAGTGGAGGAGCTCCATACTGGTAACGATGACGCTGAGGCTGGCAGCTTAACAGCCAAAGTGGATAAATGACTTCTATCAAGCTGACCTCCTGGAATGTCAGGGGCCTCTCTAACAAAGTGAGAGGTGTCCAGGAGGTTGTTAGAAGATCTGACAGTCATGTGTTTGTGTTGATTGAAACAAAGGTTCGTAGGAAGAGGATTGACAAGATTATGTCGAAGTTTTTTCCTGAATTTGGCTATGTGTCCAACATCGATTCTCATGTCCTTGGCAGGATTATTGTGTTATGGAAACCTGACTTTTGTAATGTTATCAAGCTGGAAGAGACTGATCAGCATGTTCTTTTGGATGTTGAAGCTGGTAATTACAGTTTCTGGATGTCAGCTGTTTATGGTCATTCGGAAGACAATGATAGATCTAGTCTTTGGGAGTCCCTTGATAGTACGGCTCATATTTGCTCTAAACCTTGGCTGATGATTGGGGATTTTAACGCTGTTCGGAAGGATATTGAGAGGCAAGGCAAATGCCCCCCTACCAGGAAGTCTATGGAGGAGTTTAATTCTTTCTTGCTTAGTTGTGGTATTGTGGAACTTGACCTCAAAGGCCCTTTCTTTTCTTGGGATAATCATCAACCTGGTGATAGGTTTATTACCTCTAAGATTGATAGGGCCCTTGTTAATAATCTCTTTTTGACGAACTTTGATAACATTTCTGGTGAGCTTGTTTCGAATACTCTTGGAGATCATAGACAGCTGGACATTTTTATTGGTGAACCTAAAGTTGTTAAGTCTCCTTTTAGATTTATGAATTCTTGGGCCCTTAAGTCTTCTATTTCTGATATTATCTCTTCTTCTTGGAATGTTAGTGTTGATGGCTGTGCGATGTATAAAGTTTATAGGAAGTTTAACGTTCTTAGAGAGAATTTGATCAGTTGGAACAAGCAGGATGTTGGGAATTACCATGATGAAGTTAAGAACCTCAGATATGAAGCGCTTCAAGCTCAGATCTGTGCTGATCATAATCCTACTGATTTGGACCTTGTGGAGAAAGCTCAACTGCTTAGAAGGGAGCTTTCTGTAGCCGAGCTTGCCGAGGAGATCCTTCTTAGGCAGAAGTCTAGGATTTCTTGGCTCAAAGAGGGGGATATGAACTCTAAATTCTTTTATTCATCCTTAAAGACGAGGAGATTGAGAAACTCTATCAATTGCATTATGATTAATAATGCGATCTGCTATGAGCCTAGTTTGATTAAGGAGCATATTGTTGAGTTTTACTATAATCTGTTCAACAACAATCATTCTAATGCTGGTCTTCTTGGTGATTTTTGTTGGACTGGTGCTACTATGTCTAATGCTCATAAGATTTCTCTTATCATCAATGTCACACAAAGGGAGATTGATGATGTGGTCAGCAATCTTAATCCTGACAAGGCCCCTGGCCCTGATGGGTTTAATCCTTTCTTCATTAAAAAGTTCTGGACGATTATTAAGGAGGATGTGTCTGCTGCTATCTTTGATTTTTTCTCTAAGGGGAAGATGTTGAAAGAAGCCAATAACACTTTTATTACCTTGATTCCTAAAGGTGCAGATTCTACTGAGATTAAGAACTGGAGGCCGATTGCTTTATGCAACGTGGTGTATAAGCTTATTTCCAAAATCTTGGCTAATAGATTACAAGGTGTTCTGCCTTTCATTATTAGTGCCAATCAGAACGCCTTTGTGAAAGGGAGAAATATTAAAGATTCCATTTTACTTACCAATGAGATTCTTCATGATTTCAATAGGCATTCAGCCGGGTCCAAGATGTGTCTCAAGGTGGATATCTCGAAGGCTTATGATTCTGTTAATTGGAAGTTCTTATATTCTGTTATGCATAAAATGGGTTTTCCTTCTATTTGGATTGGTTGGATTGAGGAGATTTTTAATTCTACTTCTTATCAAATCTTGATTAATGGGGAACCCACAAGGTTTTTTAAACCGACTAATGGCATTAGGCAGGGTGATCCCCTGGCTCCCTACCTTTTTGTCATTGTTATGGAGGCCTTTTCTGTGATCATAAATGAGGCGGTTATGAAGAGTATGATTAGTCCCATTAAAGCTTCTAAGAATATGTATGTTTCTCATTTGGTGTTTGCTGATGATCTTATGATTTTCTTGGAAGCTAACAAGGATAATGCTGAGAATGTTTTGAAGATCCTTGACTACTTTGGCAGACTTTCTGGTTTGTATGTTAATCCCAGCAAGAGTGAGATCATTCTTAGCAAGGGTGCTGATAGTAAATCTATTATTGATATTCTTAAGTTTAAAGTTGCTGAGCTTCCTTCTAAGTATTTGGGTGTTCCTTTGGTTATTGGCAAGATCAATAAACAAGCTTGTGCTCCGCTTGTTGATAAGATTAAGGCTAGACTTGAGGGCTGGAAAGCCAGGTGTCTTTCTATGGCTGGCAGGCTTGAGCTAATTAACTCCACTATTGGTTCTATTTATCTTCACTGGTCTCATTCTTTCCCTATCCCTAAGTCTGTCATTGAAGATGTTAATAGGCTTTGCCGTGATTTTCTTTGGGGGAAGAAGGATGATAAAAAGTTGCTTCATCTTGTTAAGTGGGAAAAAGTTACCAAACCTAAATCTGAAGGTGGCCTTAGCATAAGGAAGATTGAGGATGTCTCTTTGGCTTGTACTCTAGCCAATGCTTGGGATATTGCTAGTAAAAAGGATTCCTTATGGGTCAAGTGGATTAATGAGAAGTACTTACTCAAATCTTCCTTTTGGATCATCCCTACTAGTACTAATATGTCTTGGAGTTTTTCGAAGATTATCAATGTCAGGGACACCATGATTAATCATGTTTCTTATATTATTGGTAATGGCAAAAGTATTAAGCTTTGGGTTGACCCCTGGGTTCCCAATAACCATTTTTTAAAAGACTGTTTGGGTGTTGATTCGGTTCTTAAGCTTGGCCTTCCTGTTGATTGCTATGCTAGCTCTGTTATCTCTAATGGACACTGGAATATTCCTCCTTCTAGAAACAACAAGAACCTTACTGAGTTTCTTGAGAAGTATCCTTGTTCGCTGAACAAGGAAGATATTATCCTGTTTTGCAATAAAGATCGCCCGAAGTTGAAGAACGTCTGGAGTGCTGTTAGGGATAAGTGTTGTGATTCCGATGTCTTTCAGTGGATTTGGAAGTCTAGAGCCCCGAATAGATTTAAAATTCATGCTTGGAAAGCTGCTCATAACAAGCTTCCTACTTCTGATTATGCTAGGAGAAGGGGCATTCCTGCTCCCTCTATGTGCTTTTTGTGTAAGTGTGATGGTGAAGACACTACACATATTTGCTTTCTTTGTCCGTTTACAAGACATATCTGGAATCTTATTGGTTTGGAGCTGAATGTTTTGGTAGATATGAAGTCCTGGACTGAGTTGGTTAATTGTCATTGCAGCAAGTTCAGATTATTGGTGTTATGTTCTCTCTATTATCTTTGGTGGGAGAGGAATATTCGTGTTCATGAAGGTAAAGAAAAGAAATGGACTGATCTTTGGAAGTTGATTCGTAGGGATTATGTGGACTTCCAGAATCGCATGCCCTAGGGCCTTTTCCCTAAGATGGTCGGTTGTGTTTGCTGTTTGGGCCCTGCTGCTGCTGTTGGTTTTCTTTCTTGAGTGGAGAGCTTATCCTTCGGGAGTGGCAGAGCTCGCTCTTGCTTTGGAGGGTTGTTCTTGGCCCTTCCGTTTTTATGAAGGAGGCTTTTTTGGTGTTCTCTTAGTTTCTGTCCTTGTTGTTTTTTCTTCTGCTGGCCTGCCTTTGTGGGGATGAGCTTATCCCTTTTGGGAGTGGCAGAGCTCGCTTAGGCTTGCTAGCAACCTTCGTGTCCTGTCTCTTGAGCATAAGGTGTTTGGTGCAGCCTGATCCTTTATTTTCTGGCAATAGTTGGCTGTTTTCTGCTGTGCAGGTGGTCGTGTGTGGAGTTGGATGGGCAGTTGGTGTGCTGGATGGGCAGTTTCTTTTTGTTGGTGTATGATTTCTCCTTCTTCTGCTTGGGGCGCTTCTCTTGCTTCTTTTGGATGGCTGCTTGCTTCTTGGTTCTGTGGTTTTTTCAAGGGCAGTTTCTGAGCATAAGGTGTTTGGTGCAGCCTGATCCTTTATCTTCTGGCAATAGTTGGCTGTTTTCTGCTGTGTAGGTGGTCGTGTGTGGAGTTGGATGGGCAGTTAGTGTGCTGGATGGGCACTTTCTTTTGGCCTGGTCCTTCGCTTTCTCTGAACAAGGCGGTGCTGCTATGTGTGGTCTGTATGGCTTTTTCTTATGATCCTTTGGTGGCTTTGGACGGGTTCGGTTGAGTGGTTGAGCTGATCCCGTTTTTTGGGAGTGGCAGAGCTCACTCTTCCTTTCTTTCTCACAGTTGGATGTGGTTGTTTGGTATGCTGCTGGCTCTTGGTGAGTGGTTGAGCTGATCCCGATTGGGAGTGGCAGAGTTCACTCAATTTTCTCTTTTGAGTGCTTTGGGAGCTAACTTTCCTGCTTACGGAAGGGGTGTTGATGATTCCTGGTCTGTTTGAATGACGCTGGTGCTGCTGGTTTTGTTTTTCTCTGGTGGTTCTATGATGGACGTTTTGAGGCTGTGAGCTGATCCTTGTTTTTTGGATGTTGGTCTTCCTGCTGGTTCTCTATGTGCTTGGTGCTCCCCTGTTGGTCTTTGTAGGTTTTTCTTTCTTTTTTGAGCCTTGTCTTGTCCCCTATTTGGGGTTTCTTCCTTTTGTCTTTTCTTTTCCTGGGGGATGTTCTTCATCTTGTATATTCTCTCATCCTTCCCTCAGCGGATATAGATGTAGAGATAGTTTTCTCTCTTTCTTCTTTTTGTTGGTTTCTCGATTTGAGAACTAACAAGTTTTGTACCTTTTATACAAAAATGAAAAAAAAGCAACAGGAGTTTCGGCCGACCAAAAAAAAAAACATAGGATGCGATGCAACTCTTGCTTTATATTGCTTATTTGATTGGAAATCATTAGAAATGCTCTTATATGTATGGATTTAGATTTTCAGTTTATATAATAAATATGATTCTTTAATATTGTTTTGTGTCATGAAGTGATTTATTTATTGTTTATATTCTTTGTATTAAGTATACCAGAAGTTATGTTTAAATGAGTTTGCCCTAAGTGGATATTCTTTCCACATGTTTGAGATTAATAGGAATTGGTTAATCCTGAGTAGCTCTTGGCTTCAGGACTACAGGTTCGGCCTGGTCCGGCTGGCAGGATGCGTTACTGAGATCTAATGACTTCTATTAACAGTATAATAAGAGTAGACTCTGGATAATTTAGACTCACGTCATAGTAAGAATGTACATACACTAAGATGTTGAGATATAAGAGAAAGATTAGAACAACTAAGAATTAGTTGGAACTGATATCGGAGACCCAACATTGGGACCTCATATGAGCAATCCTTAATTAGAAATAAAGGAACACAATAAGGTTCAGATTAAATTTAATGATTAGGTGAGAAATACCCTTAATGGTACTAATCAATAATGCATAACAAATGCATGGATCCAATACATGATTAGTAAACCCTAGTGGAGGGTGTATCATTGTGAACCCTGGTTGAGGGTGTATCCTTGTGAAACCCTAGTTGAGGGTGTATCATTGTGATTGTTTATAGGCAACTTTATAATAAAGTTATGCCTTAAACTAAGATAAGTCCATATCATGTGAGATAGTTGGACAATTCTAATGTGTGGCCTATGCATTATATGCTAAGGGTGAGTATTCTGTGATGGAATGCATTAAGAGGGGAAATACCTTAATACAAGATAAAGTCGGTTAACTCAAGAGGGTCTGAATTAATGAGAAACGGGGAACCCTAACCCTAATTTGGGGAAAAGGGAATGATAAGCCCTGTTTGATAGTGAACCCTAATTCATGGTTAAGGAATGATGGTATTACTATTGTATCACATGATGTGATGAATATTTTGTATGACTGTTATCATGCCTAATAAACATGCAGGTATGATGAGATGATGAATATAGCCAAGTTTGGGCTGTGACATTTATATAATAAATGTTGATTGGCTTTTTGTGTGTTGATGTTGTTGTTGCTTAATAAAAGTAATAATGTGTACGGATTTTATGAACCATGTGAATAAGTTGTTGCCTAGTGAGAGGTGACAAGATGTGAATGGCCTTGTGAGCCATGTGAATAAGTTGTTGCCTAGTGAGAGGTGACAAGATATGAATGGCCTTGTGAGCCATGTGTGATGCTTGGGTAACAAGTATCATGTTTATTTGTAGCATTTGTGTTAATAAGTTATGCTAGAGAACTTGGCTGATGTTACATTTCTGTTATATATCTATAGTTCATTGATGATTATTCATATCTGTTGTATTCATTACAAGTAGATGGATGAACTTATGAGATCTAAAGTTTGATTTCAAACTAAGGAAGAAAAGTCACACCACAATAATGCTATGTTACTGATAAGGACCAAACCCTAGAATGTTTAGAGTTGAAGTAGTTCAAGGGATGTCACTAGTGATTTGACCTTGAATACTAGCATCTCTATAAAACAAAATCATGAGATTTTCACTATGAAAGGTAAACTAGTATTGATAGTAATCCAGGGTTTAAAGGTAGTTAATCTGAAAGGTAGATAAACAATATGAAAATGATTCAGAGAAAAGAATAAGATACAAATTTGAAATGTAACAAGTGTGTTTTGAACAAAAGAAGAAATATAATATAAGTGAAGTGTGTTATGAAATAAATTCTTACAGTAATAACATGAAGTAAGTAGCATAGAATGAGGAGTATTACCCGACACATGATTTGGAGTTAGTTGTTGTAGTTTGTGCTCTTAAGACACGACGTCACTATCTTTATGATATGACGATAGATTATCACCCTGGAAATACAAATGTAGTAGCTGATGCCCTCAGCAGGAAGTCAAGTTCAACAGTTGATGCATTCTCTATGGCATGTTTCAAGAGAGACATGCTAGTAGAAATGTGAAAGTTGAACTTAGGCTTAGGGGTGTCAGAATAGAGTGGTTTGATTGCATAGATGTAAGTCAAGCCTATCTGTTATGATCAAATCAAGGAACTTCAGTAGAATGACAGTGAGTTACATTAGATTATGCATGACATGACAGGGGGAAAAGACCAGAGTTCAGGTTTTCAGATGAGAGATTGCTATATCTGCATGACAGGTTGTGTGTACCTAGAGATGGTGATTTGAAAGAACAGATTCTTGAGGAGGCACATGCATCGATGTATGCTATGCATCCGGGTAACACTAAAATGTACAGGAATCTCAAGGAATTGTACTGGTGGTCAGGTATGAAAAAGGATGTAGTTGAATATGTGGCTAGATGTAGTGTGTGTCAGCAAGTTAAGGTTGAACACCAGAAACCTATAGGTATCTTGCAATCTCTCCCTATACTAGAATAGAAGTGGGAATATATCACAATAGATTTTGTGATAGGGTTGCCCAGGACACCTAAAGGTTGTGACTCGATATGGGTGATTGTGGATAGATTAACTAAGTCTGCTCACTTTCTTCCTGTTAAGTCAACCTTTGATGTTCCAAAGTTGGCTAAGATATACGTGGATGAAATGGTCAGGTTGCATGGTATTCCAGTTTCAATTATATCTGATAGAGATCCTAAGTTCACATCTAGATTTTTGAATCAGTTGCATCGTGCCTTGGGCACAAAGTTGAGATTCAGTACAACATTTCACCCACAGACGGATGGTCAGTCAGAAAGGACCATTCAAACTCTTGAGGACATGCTGAGAGCATGTGTTTTGCATTTCAGTGGAAGTTGGGAAGAACACTTAAGCCTTATAGAGTTTGCATACAACAATAGTCACCATTCCAGTCTTGGTATAGCCCCATACGAAGCTCTGTATGGTAGAAAATGTAGATCACTCGTGTGATTGGTACGAGGTGGGTGATAAACAGATTCTTGGACCAGAATTAGTGGATTTGACTACCGAGAAGATTGCAGTGATTAAAAGAAGTTAAAAGCTACACAGGACAGACAGAAGAGTTATGATGAGAAGAGGTGTTGACCTCTTGAGATACAGATTGGTGATGAAGTGTATCTGAAGGTTTCACCATGGAAATGAGTGTTGAGGTTTGGTAAGAGAGGCAAACTGACTCCTAGGTTCATGGGCCCATATTCTGTCATTGAAAGGATTGGACCTATAGCCTACAAGTTGGATTTGCCATCCGAGTTGGCTAATTTACATGATGTGTTTCACGTATCGCTGTTGAAGAAATGTTACCCTGGTACAGAGAAGATAGTGGACCCAGGACCTGCACAACTCAGGAAAGATGTGTCCTATGTTGAGGGACTTGTACAGATAGTCGATCGGAGGATCAAGAAGCTCAAGAATCGCAAGATACCGTTAAGTAAAAGTTATGTGGATGAATCATAACTTAGAGAAGCCACGTGGGAGCTTGAGTCAGAGATGCGTAACCAATTTCCTTTTCTCTTTTAGGAATTTCGGGACAAAATTCTTATAAGGGAGGGAGATTGTTATGACCCACATTGAGGTTAGCCAGTAAATACCTCAATTAGCGTGAAACACCTTGATTAGTGTTGAGTATCTTGTTAAACATCAAGGATAATCAAGATAAGCTAATATGTGAATCAATAGTTGAGATTGAATCATCTGAGGTAATTAATGATAATTGCAATGTTAATCGTAAGTTATATAATGCCCAAGAAGCGATTAGAATTTTGATTAGCTGAGACAAGCTAATTAGCATGATTTCATGCTTTGAGGGTGTAGAGGACCTCGTGCTTGAAACGTTTCAAGAAGAATCACTTCAATTGGACCTTCGAGGCAATAGTTATGCCATTTTTATTTTTCTTGGACCTATAGTGCAATTTTTCCAGTTTTGGCCTTTTATTCTTTTCTTTTCCTTCCACCCTTATCTTCTTCATGCGGTCGGTTCAGGAACTGACAGGAGCGGTGCATAGCAGCAGGCTGTTTCGACAGAGGGCGATCTTGGGGCGATCTTGGGAGCCCTAGCTCCGATCTAGCTTGGCGCCCTACTCCTCTTCTTCTTCCTCTTTCCTTCCTTCCTCCATATTTCCTCCTTCCCCCGCCCTAGCAAGTGTCCCATCTAGCAGCAGCAGTTGCCGCGTGAAGAAGCAGCCAGGAGCAGCTCGATCGGCTGCTATAGGGGAGGTTTCATGGGGCGACCTTTAGCCCTTAGCTATGTTTAGTTGCGCTCGGCCTCCGTCCACCCTTATTCTTCCTCCTCTCTTTATTCTGTTAGAAACCTGCAACCCACCCTGCTGCTTGGGCGGCTGGCAGCCAAGCTGCAATTGCAGCAGCAACAAGGGCGCCTCCTAGGGCGCGCCTAGAAGCAGAGATAACTGCCCGTGAGCTCCAAATCCAAGATCTCGGTGTGAATCCGCAGCCTAGTCCTCAATCAACACCATTTGAGCTCGATCTCAGCCTGTACGAAGAGACGTACTGTTCCATTACTGTAGATTCAAATTGGGCTTATTCCGAGGTTGAAGACAACCCCGTGGACGTGTTTCCGGATGAATCTGGACAGTCCAAATCGATGTGAGTAGGAGTTCATTTAGTTATCATCATTTAACTCCTTCGTTGGAATTTTTCGGTAAACTGTGCATTTTTCGCTGATACTTGGCTTTTGGACAGTATTTGGCGTTACTCGAATTTTATTTCATAAACTGCTTCCTTATGCCGTTATATGATTTAGTTTAGCATCTGATTAGTGTGGATTGAATCAGTGAATTTATATGGTTCATTGGAACTTGAAATACGTAATATGATTGATGAAAATGATAGAATTTCCTGTATTACAAATACAATGTATACGTTGAGCATAAAATGTATGTTTAGCATCGAAACTGGATAAGTTGATACCGAGTCATGTTTAAAGATGACAAATGATGTATATGTGCTTTCAAGTGATGCTCAGAATATGAAATAAGTATGAAATGTGATATTCCTGTTTAAGTGTTTATATGTTAATCAGTTAATAGACTTAGGTGCCCTAACACCGTAGAACCCCTTTGAGAGGTCTGCACCTTAGGGGTGAAACTCGTGTCCAACATCAACCGGTTGAGTAATTCTGGTGGCATGAGGGTTGATAGACAGTGTCCAACACCAACCGATTGAGTAATTTCGGTGGCACTGGGGAAAAATAATAAATAAAGTAAAGGGTTATCCAACACCAACCGGTTGAGTAATTCTGGTGGTAACCCAGTGTTGACTCCCTGCACCTGTGTGCTCAGGTTAGAGGAGGAGTCCAGAGCACTCATGGTGAGTGCAGAGGAGGCCAGAGAGCCTGTGGGTCCTGTAGCAGACCAGGACGAGAAGTCAGACTTAGCATTTCCCAGGTGTGTCCACTACTACAGAAACGGCCTTTGGCATCGGTCGTTTAACCCCATTTGGCGTCGGTTTCCGACCGACGCCTATGTGGGCGCCGCTAAAGGTCGAACACTTCGGCGTCGGTTTTTTAACCGACGCCTATTTAATCTATAGGCGTCGGTCGTTTAGTAGAGAACCGACGCCAAAAGGGTTCGCGCCACAGAAAACGGCATCATCTAGGGCACTTTCTGCGTCGGTGTTTTAGTAAATAACCGACGCCACTATGGAATATAGCGTCGGTCTTTTAGTAGATGACCGAC
This sequence comes from Alisma plantago-aquatica, assembly GCA_963693085.1. NCBI lineage: Eukaryota > Viridiplantae > Streptophyta > Magnoliopsida > Alismatales > Alismataceae > Alisma > Alisma plantago-aquatica. Next base: position 1,119,012,082 of record OY856413.1, read on the forward strand.
GCATAAAGTGCCCTAGATGACGCCATTTTTTGTGGCGCGAACACTTTTGGCGTCGGTTATATACTAAACGACTGACGCCTATATGTTAAATAGGCGACGGTTTGATATGAATATCCGACGCCATTTCCAGGACTGCTTTGGCCACATCAGGCGTCGGTTTATTGAAAAAACCGACGCTGTAGGTCTTTCCTGACGGTTTTCTATAAATAACCGACGCCTATTTATATATATATTTTTTTCATATCAGTTTGCAGGCCTGCTGTGGCTGGTCAGCAGGATGAGAACCTGCAGTTCAGTTTTCTGAACTGCAGGTTTACGACATCCATTGATATCAGCCTACAAACAGGCCGCAAACCTGCAAAAGTCACAAGCAAAATTCTACACAAGTACATACATTCAGACATCAATTCAATTCTCACATTCACACACATATAGAAACATTCAAATACATGTATTAACATTCAGAAATATTCATTTACATAGTATCATTCATTATCACTATCAACATCCCAATTATATCTTACAGTTGCCACTGCTTGTATGGCTTTTGCCCATTCTTCTCTTACTTCATTTAATGCTTCCATCGTATATGGAGCATGTATATTTTTTAAACGTTTACCTGTAGTGTTGTCAGTTTTAAACACCTGCAAAGAGAATGATGTATATATATAAGTAATAATATAAAAATAATATAAGATTGATATATTGCATACTAACTAATGAGAATATATATAATACCTCATGTATGGTATCGATGTCCAATGCGGCATATTTGATAATCATCTGCATAAATCGCATCACATAGTATGCGCATGCCCATCCATTGTCTTGTGTAGCACACTATAAATTGAAACATACAAAATAATACAACTAAGCACAATTCACATCAATAATATATATATTTGAGTCGGGAACTTACTTGTACGTTCTGCCAATTTATTGGCTGGTTCTTTTTCCTTGGGACCGTTCCTCCAGCCTTTTTGAATGCATCTAAACCCCTACATGTTAATATAACACAATAAATTGCATAAGTAAATAGTAATGTAATAAAAGATGTTAATGGATATAAAAATGAAATATTTCTCACCAGAATAATGGCATTCTCATTACGTGTCCAATTTTAGTGTTCAATGTACTCCCCGCAGGATCTAGATAATAAACAGTGAATGTCCCGGGGACAATAACTAGTAACTCCCAATGTCTACCGCTAGAAGTAAGAAGTTAACAATTAATAACTCAAAATGCAAAATAAAAATGGAATTTTCTTAAGTCCAAATTATAAATAAAGTAAACTTACTTGACATTGAATGGAGCTATTATTATCGTCTTCTTTTGCTGACCAAAAATTGTAAAAGCATCTATACAGTATTGTTGAACATTATCAGGGTCTTTAGCTACCAAACTAATCAATGATGGAATCAAAAATCCCACATGATCAAATGCAAATTGTTTGCAATGATCTTCGACTAGGTAGCTGCAAAACATATAGGCGTATGCATTAATATATAAGAAACCAGATCACCGGATCTTACACAAGGTATATGGATGTATAAACAAGATCTCACCTTATCCATGTCTCTATCATTGATGTATTCAGCCAATCATACATAAACAGCTCAATAATATCTTGTATAAATAAAGAGCTATCGTATGATTGACCTGCATAATCTGCATCTAAAGAAATAATTATAGGGCAATGTACATTATGTGCCCGTAGCCAACATGCCATTCCCCTACAAGCAGGACCTAACGGGTATGTTAGGTCAGTTGGAACCCAATCGGGTAATGCGGGAAGTGGAAGTGGAGGCCTAGGTGCTCCTGGTGTCTTCTTTTTAACCTGTACATATAATTTCAGATCAGTTGACATCATATATACACATTAACAGTCTAAATCAATGTAAATTTATCTTACAATTTCAGTCGTGTAGACGACATCTGCTTTGGGCCACAATATCACCCCGCCTTCTGCATCAGCAAGTCTATCAATATCCGGGTGGGGATATGGCAATGTAGCTTCTCTCCAATCAGGTAACACACGTATCGGGCTCACACGAACGTAGCCCTGTGCCATTGGAGTCCCATGAAACATTGCCCCAGGAAGGGACGGGTAAGCCTGCGCCTCTGCAACAACGTAGTCTTGCATTCTTAAGCGGCATGGCTTCAATGCCTACAAATTTACGTAAAGAATATTATACATATATACATATCATCTTGAAAACATAACAACTTGAAAAGACTAACTACAATGTCATAAACAATACTTACAGCAGACGTGCTAGGCGATGGGTCTCCAGGATTACTCGCAGTCTGTGCATCAGGAGAAGAGTGGGTCGCCATAGGCGTATTGGAAGCCTGAGATGCCTGCCACCGCAGCAATTCTTCCTTGACCTTCTCAGCAACTACATCGTTGATCTTCTTAGCAACTAAATCCTCAACTCTCTTATTCTCCTATACATGGATAAAAGAAACATTAGCTTCTTATTAATGAATTTCCTTTTGCAGTAACATTCTAAAAAAAGAATAGGTTACCTCTTCTTGAGAAAGTCCCGCTCTGGGTTTGCGCTGGGATGGCCCAAAGAATGCTTTGATGCCAACACCAGCGCCGGCACCTCTAACACGTCCAGGATGCTCTGGGTTACCCAGAGCAACTGTCAATTCATCCCTTGTGCCCTGAGGGATGAACGTGCCTTGTTTCCTCTGCTCGTGCAGCTCCCGCTAATCACCATAAACAGAAATTGGTAAGTTAACACCACAAATAATCAATATTCAAACGATTTCTCTAAGAGTTGTATTTTACCATTTTTGCAGCCGCCTCAGCAGTTACAGGCTTCTTTATTTCACCCTTCTTGTTTTGCCTGCCAGCTATCCAGATATCATGGCGAGGCATGGGTGTGGCAGACTCCTGAGTAGGAGCAGACTCCTGAGTAGCCGCAGACTCCGCCTGTAGTCTTTGGCGAACGCTTGCATAGCCTTTTGGACCCATAGTGTGGTCATGCACATTCAGTGCACGCCTTGCTTTTTGTGCGTCACTGAGGGCCTAGTTAGTATGCACATTAATGATTTGGTTAGTAGCACTAAATGCTAATCTTGAAACAGGTGAATACAATGTATATTAATTAAATTAGGAGTGACACCTAATACCTTGAATTCTTCAGATTTTCTTGAAGCAACAAAATTGTCCCAATCTTCTTTGTCCAAGAAGTTCCATTGTTCAAGGGCTGACTTCTTCTTCTTATCACCCTCTTTTATGTATTCTCTGTTCAGATTTGTCCTATAATTCCTAAGCATCTTTCCAGCGCGTTGCATCACATTTTTACGATGCAACTTCTCATCCAATGCAAACAGATTCTGTAAAATAGAAATGTTATTAACTAGTATCCAAAATAGAATTGTAAATAATAGAATTTGTAATCTACAAAATAGAATTGCAAATAATAATAACTCACGCATAAATCCTTCCATATCAAGTCTTTTTTCCCTTGAGGAACTTTATGCCAATTGTCATACTTAACACCACAATGGCTCCGAGTGGTACACCCAAGATAGTTCACAAAATTATTGCGGTTCACTCCAATTGGATTTCCTCCATTATCAAACTCCACCACCAATTTAGATCCACTACCACTTAGCGCTAATAACTTCTTCAACAGAGTGATGCCCCTTTTCTTGTTAAGTGTCTGGTGTTGCGCATCAAGTTTCTCCAGTGCTTCAGTGGGTACAGGTGCATCAACCTAAAATTTGACAAAAATAAAACACACTAACTTAGCCCAATATAGAAATATAGGATATATGACATAACTAGAAGATAATGAATTTTATAGAAATACATGATATGTTTTTAGAACTTACATTAGTATCCTCGCCATGCTCGTCATGGACAGCATGCTCATCATGAACTTCATGCTCATCATGGACATCATGCTCATCATGGTCAGCCATCTGAAAATGTCATTAAAAAGGCAAACATTTAGCATTTGTATTAACTAGAAAAAGGCAAACATTTAGCATTTGTATTAACTAGAAAAAGGCAAACATTTAGCATTTGTATTAACTAGAAAAAGGCAAACATTTAGCATTTGTATAAACATACATGTCTCTAAAATTGTGATCTTTTATCAATTAACAATCCTTCATTGTGATCTCCGCGCACATATAAGTCATCATTAGCTTCAATATTTTGTGGAGTTGGCAACCCAACTGAGAATGGACTGGAGTCATCATACTTATCATAGTACTCTTCTTCATCTATAGGATCTTCAATGAACTGTCTTTTACCATGAAGAACAACCAACCATTTATCATTTGCAGGATCATCGATATAGAATATTTGTTTCGCCTGTGATGCCAATATGAATGGTTCACCCTTCTCGCCAATCTTTTCAAAGTTCACCAAAGTGAAACCCAATTCATCCACTATAACTCCTTTGGTGTTATCAACCTAATTACATTTAAAGAGCGGAATTTTGAAATCTATGTAGTCAAACTCCCAAATGTCCTCAATGACACCGTAATATGACATTTTAGCTTCACGTGGACTCTTATCCTTTGCACTTGCAAAGTACATAGTCGACGCTTGAAGAGTGACCCCACTATTTTGGACGACACTCTTATCATCTTGGCGCTTTGTGTAATATGTGAATCCATTAATGTCAAACCCTTCATAAGACATAACATTCGGTTTTGGTTTAAAGGCGAGGCATTTGATAGTTTCTGTAATATCATGTGGTGTTTGAGATAGTTGATGTAAGACTTTATCTTCAAACCACTTAGTAAAAGTCTTATTATGCTCTCTAGCAAGCCACATTGAACTTGCTCGAGGATGTTGTCTCTTTATGAAATTGGTATGTTCCTCGATATAAACACTCACTTCATCCATATTGTGTAAAATATACAAGTGAGCTTGTTCCAACTGCTCACGGCTGATTACTTTCACCCGTGATCCCAAAATTCCTTTGCCCTCCTCAATATTCTTGTCATTATCAGGAGTGTCATTACCACTGAGAAAGTCATTGCAAAAATCCATAACCTCTCTCGCCACATAACCTTCAATAATACTCCCTTCAGGCCGATAACGGTTTCGAACATCACCTTTAAAAACGCTCATGTATCGTTCAAAGGGATACATCCAATGCAAGAAAACTGGTCCCAACATTTTCACTTCCCTAGTCAAGTGGACAACAAGATGTACCATGATATCAAAGAACGAAGGAGGGAAATACATCTCAAGCTGACATAGGGTAACAACCACTTCTCTTTGCAAATTATCGAGAGTATCAGGGTCAATAACTTTGCTGCATAGACTGTTGAAAAAGAAACAAAGTCTGGTAATTGCAAACCTTACATGCTTCGGCAATATAGATCGAATTGCCACAGGCAATATTTGTTGCATTAGAGTGTGACAATCATGAGATTTAAGACCTATCAATTTCAGATCTTTCATTGATACCAATCTACGGATGTTGGATGAGTAACCATGTGGCACCTTAACATTTACCAAGCATTCACAAAAAGTTTTCTTCTCCTTTCTAGACAACGTGTAACAAGCGGGAGGTAAGTATGTTCTTTTATTACCCATTTCACGTAATTCTGTTAATTCTGACCTTATTCCCATTTCACGTAGGTCCAGTCTGGATTTTATCCCATCTTTAGTCTTACCTGGTATATTTAATAGAGTACCAATGATGCTATCACATACATTTTTCTCAACGTGCATTACATCGATACAATGCCTGACTGTCAAAGAACTCCAATAAGGAAGATCCCAAAATATTGACTTCTTCTTGAATGAAGAATTGTCACTCCGTGTGGCCATACTACATTGTGATTTCTTACCAAATTCATTGACAATGTCTTTTACTCTTTCATAAACAACATCCCCTGGTATAGGTTTAGGTGCACTTCGTTCATCATTCCATCCATTGAATGCTTTGCGCTTCCTACGATACGAATGGAATTTTGAAAGAAACCTTCGATGACCAAGATATACAGTCTTGCCGCCATGTTTTAGTCTTATTGAATCAGTGTTTTCTTCACATATAGGACACGCTTTAGCTCCTTTGACACTATATCCAGACAAATTCCCATATGCTGGAAAGTCATTAATAGTGCAAAACAACATAGCGTGCAAACGAAATGTCTCTCTTGCTGAAGCATCATAGGTCATCACACCTTCAGCCCAAAGTTTCTTTAAGTCATCAATCAAAGGTTCAAGATAAACATCGATATCATTTCCGGGTTGTTTAGGACCCGATATCAACAATGACAACATAACGTACTTATTTTTCATACACATCCAGGGAGGAAGATTGTATATAACAAGCATGACTGGCCAAGTGCTATGTTGGCTGCTCAATGTCCCGTACGGATTCATCCCATCTGTACAAAGCCCAAGTCTTAGATTCCTATCTTCTTCACCAAATTTAGGGTACAATAGATCAATCTTCTTCCACTGTGGGGAATCAGACGCATGTCGTAGGATCCCATCATTATTTTTCTTAACATCTGCATGCCACCTCAAATTCTTCGCATCTTTCGGATTTGCAAACAAGCGTTGAAACCGTGATATTATAGGTAGATACCACAACACCTTGGCAGGAGAACACGTTTTGGACTCCCCCGAAGTCGTCAATTTATACCGTGACGCACCACATTTTGGACAATCTTTCAAATCTACATAGTCCTTTTGAAATAATACACAATCATTCGGGCATGCGTGTATCTTCTTGGCCTCCATTCCCATTGGGCACAACATTTTCTTTACCTGGTATGTTGAGATTGGAAGCTCGTTTCCTTCAGGAAGCATTTCTTTCAACAAAGTCAACAATGAAGTGAAGCTTTTGTCGCTCCATCTATTGTTAGCTTTCAACTTATACAATCTCAAGACAGCGCTAAGCTTCGTAAACTTAGCACAAACTGTGTATAACGGTATCTCAGCATCATGCACAATGTTTGTAAAGATAGGAGGTGGATCGGTGTGCTCTACCCTACAACTATCCAACATCGCATCAACGATGTCTGCTGGAACTGGTTCGTTCACATTTACCTCATCAGAGGCAATTTCTTCTTCCACCCAAGCACTGCTATCGACATCTACTGGTTTCGATTTTGAAATCTCTCCATGCCAGTGCCATTCTGTATAGCCTTGTACAATCCCGTTGCACATGACATGACTTTTGATTTCCTCACCAGTGTTGACTTTCAAGTTGTTACCGCAATGCCTACATGGACAGTAGAACCTATCTGTAGGTTTTTTCCTATGTTCCTCGGCAAATCTAATAAACTGATCAAGACCAGATATAAACTCTGGGGTGCAACGATTACGAATGGACATCCATGATCTATCCATTCTATGATCAGAGAAAACAAGTATATATTAGGAAAAGATTAGGCAACATTTCCCTAGTATATAATAAATGTGTACCACCTATCCCATCCTTGGACACCTAATCTCACTAGTAAGTGTATAATGTGTATTGGGTTTTCGAGAAAATTTCGGAAGAATTTCCCCGCTGTTCTCTAAGTACATATGTACTTAGAGAACAAACGGGGAAATGCTACCAAAATTTTCTCGAAAACCCAATACACATTATACACTTACATCCTAAGTGAGATTAGGTGTTCAAGAACAGTCCCAAACCGGGGACTATCCAAGATTTACTCCTAATGAGTCAATCTTGGACGGGTTTCTAGGCCAACAAACACATTTTATGTCATTCTTATATATAATAAATGTGTACCACCTATCCCATCCTTGAACACCTAATCTCACTAGTAAGTGTATAATGCGTAATTGGTTTTCAAGAAAATTTCGGCAGCATTTCCCCGCTGTTCTCTAAGTACATATGTACTTAGAGAACAAACAGGGAAATGCTACTGAAAGTTTCTCAAAAACCCAATACACATTATACACTTACATCCTAAGTGAGATTAGGTGTTCAAGAACAGTCCCAAACCGGGGACTATCCAAGATTTACTCCTAATGAGTAAATCTTGGACGGGTTTCTAGGCCAACAAATACATGTGTTGCATTCTTATATATAATAATTGTCTATAAACTACATGCAACATGGTTAATCCTAATCAACAGAGCATTATTAAATAATAAATCAAGAAATCAATAGTTTCAAACAAAAGGTCTAGGAATCTTTACTAGACATTATATGTATCCCTAATCATCATATTTAACATACTACATTATTATGAACATCCAGATCAGATTAAGATCATACTATGTTATAACATATTATCGAAGGAAACATATTCTTCATGTAGTGTTGATTCTAGAAGTCTAAGAAGGGAATCTGAGAATTTTAGATGCTTACAGTCTCTAAGGGATAGAAGTAAGGAATAATTTATACCTTTTCTAGTTAAGGATTTTGTAGATACTTGGACTAGTCCTAAATGAAGAAAGTTGTATCTTAGATTATTTTTTATCATGTTTAGATCTCTTTCAGATAGAAGTTGTATGCATTCCTATGAAGGTGTAACTCATATAGTTTTTTTAGTATCCTTAATGTAATAATTAGATATCAAATGAAAACTACCTTTTGAGTAAATGGTGGCGTAGGAAGGTCCAGTTTTGCATTGGAATGAATGGTGACATAGTAAGGGGCAATTTACATTTGGATAATCGATAGAAGTGAGTGACTAGAGGTGAATTAGGGTTTGTAATTAAAGGGTGTATAATTTTCTTAGGATTTAAAGGAGAATATCTACATAAAATTGCAATAAAAAACAACAACATGATGAATATGATTGAAGCAAAAATGAGCTGTGTAACTAGGTATAAAATCGTACCTGTAAGTAGCGAGCTCGTGGAGGAAGAAGAGGAGTAGCTCTGTCGGTAGCGAGCTCCGTTAAGGAAGAAGAGCAGTGGAGGCGGCGACGATGAGCAGTGGAGGCGGCGATGTAGGCAGTGGAGGCGGCAGCGGCGTAGGGCAGTGGCAGCAGCGGCGGAGACGCGGGGGTCGTCAGGCGGAGAAGGAGCAGGAAGGCGACACCGGCAGCAGGGAGCGGCAGGCGGCGGCGGGCAGGAAGGCGGCGAAGAAGGAGCAGGCAGGCGGTGGCGACACCGGCAGCAGAAGGAGCAGGAAGCGGCGGCGGCGCACAAGCAACAGCAGCAGCGGAGGGTCGGGCGACGGTAGCGGAGGGTGGCGGGCAGCGGCGTCGGTGAGCAGCGGAGGGTCGGGCGATGAAGACGATGAAACAGGAAAGGGGACCTAAAGTCGATCGATCATGCGTCTAATAAGTTCGTAAAGGGCGTCGGGTATCTAACAAAGCCGACGCCTAAGGTCTTCAGCGTCGGTTCCTATTACAAAACCGACGTCCAATTAGATAAAATTTGCCCCAAATAAATTGGCGGGAACCACTATAGGCGTCGGTTATCTAAGGATAACCGACACCTAAGCTGTAAATTTTCGCGCAAATTTTCATCTTATATAGGCGTCGGGCTTTAGGTAAATAACCGATGCCGTATGTGACATATTGTTTTTGCTCGAAAATTGGATTTCGCGGCAGTTTTAGGCGTCGGGTTTTTACCAAAAAAACCGACGCTTAATACAAGCGGTACCCGTGTCTTGGCTACAGACGTCGGATGACCTAGATGACCGACGTTGAATGTTATAGGCGTCGGTTTTCCTAAATAACCGACGCCCAGAAAAGCGACACTGAATGTTGTTTCTGTAGTAGTGGTCGCTAAATCTTGTATGGTGAGATCGTAGTTCGCTATAGATCTTCATATGCAGAGTACACTGCATATGATTGGGGCATAATAATATAAATATGTAATCATATAAGATCACAGTAAATTTAATATGTTAAGAGTTTAGACCTTCTGTGTTAATTCTCAATAACTGTTTATTTGTTTAAGATATCTGTTGTTGTATAAAAATGTGATTAATATCTGTAAATTCTGCTATGTCATTAGAACTGCCCTGCTTAGTACTGCACTTATGTTTTATTTCAATTTTATATATCTGATGAGTTGTTTAGTGATAGCTAAATGAAATGCTATTCACTGAGTGAGTAGGCTCACTCCTCTACTCAAACATTTTCAGGTCAACGACAGTTCTAGGAATCTGAAAGATCTTACCACCCTAGTCAGTAGAAGGTATATGTAGTTAGTTAGATAGTGGTCTCTTAGTCCTTTCCCTTCGGTCCTTGGGACATGGTGTGGGTGAGAGAGAGTATGTATGTCGAATGTGTATAAAGATGTAAATTAACTGTTATGTTTACTTTCTGTTAAACAATGTTACATGTTGTAAACTCTGTTTATGTTCTCTAGCCAGTTTAATTGAAATGCTTCCGCAATAGTTTATTATGTTTTAGTTTACAGCAATAATCCGGATATCATTACGAGGTTTTAAAAAGAAAAAGTTCTCAGTGATTTGTTTATGTGATAATCCCTCCGTCGCGCCCTAATCTCGTGATTAGTGGTTAGTGTGAGATCGGGGTGTGACAAAAATCCTCTTCCAGGTTAAATCCTATGTGTGTGACCCTGCATGTCCATTTCACGTTGGCAGTGAAAGTTCATAACATTTATGACTTCACAAACAAAGAGTGGTGCCTAGTCACACATCAGTGCTACCCAAGTGAAAGTAGAAAGTTGGAGAACAACTTTCAATCCTACAATCTATGAATGGTGTTACATCGAATGTATAATTCCTTTGTCACTGATATCTCGAATGAACTCGAGGCATGGAACAATCATCCTATCAATGTTCATTCACTTTCTTGATCTCAGAGTAGATTGGAAGAGATATGTATGACATCGATATCACATACTGATTCACACATGCGTGCACACTCCTATTTTGATCCTACTCATCAAGTGGCCTTGGATATCAAACTCCCTTAGGAGGGAAAAATTCCATATCTATCACTCACCCCTCAAAAGCCCCATGTGTCAAAGCCATCCAATCATCACCTTTATAACAACCCATGCTTCAGGAATGCGTTTGATGATGTCAAAGTGTGCCCAATGACATGTGTTGAGTGTAGTGATTTCAGGTCAAAGAATCACACTCACCACCATCACTGTTAGTACTGACTGTGACTACCATGTTATGGTTCCATGTGTCCAACTCACGGTGGGTCTGTCCGGTACACTTGTTCTCTAACAAGTACCTATGTGTTTGGTTTGATATCTCTATATCATGACTAATGAGATTCTGTCATCAACCAACACCACAATCTAGTCTTGTGTGTCATTGTTGTCTATCTACCTTCCACAATGACATCCGACTAGGGACATAACAAGAATGTACAAATTCTTAGCATCCATATGATCTCATCGTTCATGTCCTCAACCTGAAAGCATACGTCATTGAGTACTGTCATTCTCTAGACATTCAATATGTTCTATCACTATCTCATTTGACTGAACTAGAAAGAATTGGAAGCTTGCCTTTGATGTTTATAAAATCAATCTTAATGTATCCCACCAATCATCCCATGATTGGCTCTCAGGGCATACATACCAACAGAGGTGTGGATGAGCGGCATTTTTTCATAGTGGTGATGAGTGAGTGCATCGAGTGGAGGAGTTAGTAGGGTTTAAGTATGAGGAAGGGGAAGCACAGGAGTAGGTTTATGTTTTGGGTGTTTCTAGATTGGTGGTGGCGGCGGCCAGTTGGGCTTATTCTCCCCGAATGGCATCCCACTGCCTAGCACAGTAGGTCAAGCGGGAGAAAAAGGGAGGAGCCGAGGGGAAAGGGGGAAAAGGGGATGAGTCATATCATGGGAAGCGCTGGTCCATATACGACTCTCTACGCTCACATGAGAGGATGATAAGGGGGAAGGAAAATAAATGAGGGGAGTTGGGGTCTGGGCCAAGTTCCCAACCGGCCCAAAAATAATGTATAACGACAAAAGCTTAGAAATTAGGTATTACATTTAAATGAGTCCATTTCCCTCATGGAATCCCCAAATTGGGCAGGAAGGATGCTTTGAAACAATGATATCAAGCCCCACAACTTGAAATTAAAGTTAGGATAGAATGGGAACTCATAGTGAGGATTAAAAATAGAATTACATATCCATGGTGTAATAAAAGACTCAACCTTAGTCAAAATTTACATCGTAGCTGTTTCCAAAGCATTAATTGAGTATACTATGATCCAAAATAACCAAATCAAAGGTGAGGAAGGTTGTTGAGTACAATTGAGTATCACATGTGTTGAGATGTGAACTAAAAAGCAGATAGGGAAACTAGGTTATCACATCCTCCCCACCTTAAAAGGAAATTTTGTCCCCAAAATTAAATCAATCCATCGATTAAGATTGTGATTTCATACTCCATATGATAATTATCTTGGTACTCCAAATAGTTAGCATTGTCACCATCTCAAATTGAGAAATTGAGCATAAAGGTCAAAACATAGTCATATGGATCATCAAATTGGGAAATATCATCAAACAAGTCACACATTTGGAGAAATTTACATATACATCACCACTTTGGAGAGATCACATTTTAAAGTCAACAAATAGAGCTCTTATATCCAGAGTACAACATGACTTTCAATCCCAACATTTAGGGTTCTAACTTCTACTTTGGCCTAGGTGGGGTTATACATCCATGATTGAGATTTTGTATTTCAACAGTTTTGGACAAACATCATATTTCAACATCATAATTTCATGCTCAAAATCAATGGAAGGTCCCACCCCAGTCCACATGGAGCTCACCCTTAAATCATAAATCAAGCAATTCATCATAGTCATCATTTTAATTTTGACATTTGGGAACATGAATGTCATTAATCATATATTGAGGGTGATCTCAAGATCCAAATGGGATGAGCATGGGGATCAAGTCAAACCAAGATCAATAATCACGAGTCAAGATTTCATTATTCAATATCAAAAGTCGAGTTTGGACATAAAAGTCATAGATCCAAACATCTCATAACTAGGGTTTAGATTCCTAAGTGGACCTTAGGGGAGATCATTCATGCATACCCAACAATTGAGCAACAATTGAGAAACATTTCGAGCAACATTTGAGATACGAGCAACATTTGGAGATATCAATATTGAGCCCACTATCATGGTATTCAAGGTTTATGAATGTCTAGACCTAGGCCTTTCTAGAAACTTAACTACTAGCTATAGTCAACATGATCATTTTTCAAGATCATCATCACATCGATATTTCAAGATCGAGTATCAATATCATCATAGGTCTGACCTATTTGAGACTTGGTTCAAGAAATCACAATCGTGTGGGAGGGGTTACATTTCCAAACTCTAAATAATCAACAAGATGAAAATTTAGATGAGTCATAGTGGGGATGTGACCTAGTTAGGGGAGTCATAAGTATACTACCACCCTAATCTAACACATTAGCCTATATTAGGCATGATCCATCAACCATATTCAATAGGGAGAGTATCAATTGTCAAATCACACTTCATAGGGTCATGCAATCAAAGATCAAGGTCATAATAGGGAAATCATATTTAAGATTTTGCAAGATCAAGGTCATAATCATGCTCCCTTCCTTTTAAGATTGAGGTAAGGGTATATCTTGGAAATCAAAATTTCAAATTCAGAACTCAAGAGTCTGAGCATAATAGGGCAAGAGTGATATCCATTTATATCATGTTTGTTCAAAATTGTGCTTACATAGAGGCATAGAAGTCAATAGGGAAATGCCTCTTGTATTCAAGTCATCACATCGTAATCTAGGGTCTAAGGGCATAGTCATTTCATGGCATGATCATGGTACATATCAATAGGGGTAAGAGTTTTCTTAACTACATTTGTGGTTTGATCAACAATAGGGTAACATGGGTTTAATCAATATGGACCTCGTCAATCATGAAGTGTAATACATGAGTTCCACCTTACTTCACCATATCAAGAATTTACCTCAAACATAGAAAGCATTTATATATAATTGGTAACACTGAGTTGGCTTGGGTATGTCACCATCAAGAGTCCATTTATCCATCAAATATGGTTCTCAAATTTAAGGTCAGATCATAGCATTATCATCTTGGTAAACTTTCATGATTTCAAGTGAATTTTAGTTTTCCCATGCATAAGAAACCCAAATCGAGAATTCATGTGATTAATAGTCATGAGAAAAGAATCACATGAGGAGATGAGAAGACTACCTATTCATCATCTACTTGGGTGGCTTAGGTGGTCCTTAGAGAAGAGGTGAGATGCTAGAAGACTCTCTAAACTTTGAGGTAAGGATTTTAGTCCTTCATGGGTACCTAAGAGGTGTTATTCCTTAAACATATATAGAAGCCTATGTGTATAGCTCTGATACCATTGGTCACAGAACTATTTTTTACACTAAGTCCACACTCCTAATGGCTACACAGCCAAAGGCGAGTGAACCAGGGCATCTGTCCCTAGAATGGGTCTCATCACATGTATCACACAAGCAGTATATATGTAAAAGAAGTAACAACAAGGTATAACAAGATACTAGAAGGGGATAGAGAAACATGTACCCATTTCTATTTCAACCATGAACCATTGGTGTTTCATTTGAGATCAAAGTGCAGCAGATCTTTGGCAACTACAAAATCAATAAACAAAACATATTAATGCTAAAGCATTAAGTATGCTATTAAAGGACAAGTAAAGAGTTTAAGAGTATAATAAAAGTTGCTTGGCTAGAAAAATTCATATAAAGCAAGAAGTATAGAAAATGCGAGAAAACTTAACCACATTATTTTATACAACATATGTTTTAAGTGCATTTCCATTATACTTAACAACATATTATGGCCATTGACCAGCTTCCCATGGGAAGGGTCCATAAGGGTGCTCAAGATTAGGCAACCCTTTTAATTGGCATGGTCCGCCTTATCTGGACATCTCCAGTAAGGCACCCAACCTCATGCCCTTACCCTGAGAATATAGGTAGGTACACTAGGTTTGTATAATGGATAAGCTCAATTATGTTTGGGGTTTGTTCAACGTATATCAAGCAAAACGAATGTACTAATCATAGGGAACTTGTAGCTCAAACAAGTAATTACTAGCCAAGCATTCATATGAGCATACATACAAACAAGCCAATACCATAGTAGGGTCAAGAGAGTAAGCGTACCTTGTGAGTAGAATATAAGATTAAGCATTCTTGAGTAAGATCCTAGACATTCAAAGGGTACCTCATGAGGAAAAGATATAGCATGGTGTCTTAGATCCAAAGGGTTATTGATAATCTAAACATCATATGAGTCATGTGGATGTTTCCCTAGGTCTAGGTCTCCAAAGCAATCAAACATATCCCACCATGTCACCAAGCATGTAGTTAACATCATAGTTTCAAGAATTACCAAGGATACTTTAGTTGCAGGGTCAACATCCACTTTAGATTAGATATAAGTTGAGATCATAATTTATTTGGGGTTATGGGGATCATAAAAAATGAGTACTTGTCATAATTTGATCATACAAATATAACTAGTCATACTAGATCATTTTCAAGCAAGATTGGTACATTTCAAGGTCATTGAAGCATTAAAATAGAATAAGTTAGGATGAGAGCTATAGCAAGATGATATGACTAATTTGAAGTTATTAAAACATCATGTACAATGTTAGAGCCTCATTCTTAAAAGATTAGAGTTCCCAAGGTTAGCATGTACATTTAGAGCATGATAGGTGTCACATCTGAGTTATATGAAATCAAAGAGTACAAGAGTACATTACATGGTATTTAGTATCCCAAGTCATAAAAGGGTCTGATTTGAAAGTAAAAATATATGGTTCAATATGGGATTTTCATATCAATCACATTTCATCATGTGGACACAATTAGGTCAACTTAGTCATTTTAATGTACAAGCTAGGCATTTGAGGTCTAATTAGTCAAGCATAGATCATTTAGCATGAGATATTGGTCTAGTAGGATACAAAGATCAGGTTAGTTTACTGATTTCAAAGTTGACGTATTTCAGCAAGGATAAAAAAGGCCTAAAACCACACTTGTGCTCAAGATCCATCATTTATTATACAAATGTACAACTTTTAAATCATAAAATAAGGGGGTGTTACTTAAATAGAAAACCAATAGAGATATGAATGATATAAGGAACAATAGTCATCACCATTAAAAAGGTGATATTGTTTGATCAAAATGATATATAATATCATAACATTTGGTTAAGACATCTAGGAGTTATGGGGGGTTTGATCATGGTGCGATTCCGCTAGAGGCGCTACATGCTAGCCAACTAGGGTGGCTAGATGCACTCCACGAGGTCGGAATGCACGAGATGGGTTTTTGCTTTCAAATTTTATAAACCTAACTTAACACCTACTCACACTAAAACACTACACTCACAAGTGCACGGGGTCGTGTCGTAGTATAGGAAGGTGGCAAGTACAGGGTCGATCCACAAGGAAAAGAGGGGGCGCTAGAGCTAGGTTAGTTTGGCTAGGTTCCTACTACGGAGACTAGGGTTAAGGATTTAAAGGTGATTTTGATTGTTAAACTATTATGAACAAGCAAGCAATTAAAGGTGAGAATGAAATCTATGTTAACCCTAGGTTAGATTAAGAGTAAGCAAGCAAGGAAAGACTAAGCTAGGTATGAAAAGGCAAATTATGCTAAGGCAATCAAGAGAGAAGTAAAAGAGAAATTAAAGAGCTAAACTAACATGAACAAGACAAGAGCAAGGAAAGAAGCTAACTAAGCAAGAAAAGAGCTAATTAAGCTAAGAAAGCACAAAACTAGGGTTTTAAGCAGTAAAGAGAGGTGTGGGATGTTTAGGGGTATGAAATCATCACTAAAGTTGGGGGGGTGACATATGAACATTATGATTCCATTTAGATTGTCCAAACCAAACAAAGAGTTAGAGTCTAATGAATTAACCTAAGCTACTAACTGGCCATGGATATGCTAGGTTGTGTATAGGGGAACTAGTCCCTAACACCCTCTACTACCCTTACGAGGCTCAATTGGGTTAGGTATTAGGTTTAATTCAATTAGAGTCTAATAAAGTCTAGGATTCTAGATTAGGAATTCCTAGGGCAATTAGGGGCCGAGGGTAGTAATGGGGAGGTGAAATTAGGGCTTTGGACCCCAATTCCCCCACATTCTAGCCTTGAGAAGGCTCCATGATAATTGCACTAGAATTATATAATATAGCTACTTAGAATCTCTCACTTAGGCTTAGGGAGATTGATTAGGATGTAGGAAGATGGGGGGAAACCTAGGGATCCAAGAATTGGACCTAGGGGAAATCCCAAAACTCACACATATAAGCAATTTGCCTAAATTCCTAGGTGATTTCACACACAAACCAATAAGAAATCCATGGAGAATGAGATAGAAATAGAATATAATCATTAGAAAATGGAATTACAATGTTTACATGTCATTTTCCTCCAACATGGTATCAAAGTAACATAATTTCCCCCAAACAACCCACCCACAGGGGCCTATCTACTCATGGAAATGGAAAATACAAAAAGAAAGGAGAGAGAGGTAGAAGAAGCCTTGGACCTCAGTGTAGATGAAGAACTCCTCCTCTCCAGCAGCTGTAGGATGTCTTCCTCCCTCCTCCAAGGTTCCAGGGTGAAGAATGAAGGGGATTATGGGTAGGAACTAGTCTAAACTAGTGATTTGGTGGTGGAAATGGTGAAATGGAGTGGATTTGAGGTGGATATGGAGTGGAATGTAGTGGATGGCGATTTGGGGAGCTAGGAGGTGGTGGAAGGTAGCTAACCTCGTGCCCCAGCCACCACCTAGGTATATATAGGTGTCTAGGGGGTCTAGGGTTAAGTTAGGGGTAAAATGGGGAATGCAGTGGAAAAGTGGGTGGATTTTGTAAGTAGCACGACCGTGGTGAGTTACCACGGTCGTGGTGGGCAGGGTAGACCACGGCCGTAGTGGATGGGCATGGTCGTGGGAATTAAAATGTGGATATCACAGGGATATGTACATGGATGGCCATAGCCGTGGGGGATCACCACGGTCATGGTGGGGACCTATGGCCACGGGCATGTTGATCACCACGGTCGTTTTGGCCATTTTCATCAATTTCTAGGAGTTTTAGTGATTTTTTGTGCTTAGGGCATGTCCACCACGACCATGGTGGGGTACCACGGTCGTGGTAGTGTCTCTCCCATGCATTTGAGCTTTAAACTTGATCATCCATGTAGGGTATTGCTTCAAAACATTATTTGACCACTTGGGGTAGGTTGGAAGTGGTTTTGGCCTCATTGTGGGCTCCTCCAAGCCTGAGGAAACCCTATATTGGACCATCCTCTTTCCATGACATAAAGTAGTGGACGAAGTACCTATAAAACATGCAAAAAGCCTCCATAAGTGCATTTGATAGAAATAAGCATATTGGGGGAAATAACATGTAATCTAACAAGTATAGATGTGGCTGAAATGCAAAATGACACAAGATAAAGCCCTAAAATAGGGCTGATTCACCACCCCAAACTTGAAACATACTTGTCCTCAAGTATTCTCTAACTCAATCTCTCTACAAATTTGCCACAAACAAGAAATGACAAATGCAATGTAAAAGATGATTATTGCTGAATGGTATCTAAGATGACTAAGTACATGCATTTCACTTCTCTCCTCTCCTGCTTTCACAATCCCATCATGAAAAAATAAAAAAGTATATGAACTTCAAATATAGCGCATAGAATACACAAGTTATCCATATTTCTTTCATAAAGTTCCGGGTAAACTGTTTCATGATGGTGTTAATCAAGGACGACTACGAGTATTGTTTTACATTCATGCATTCAATCTTATGTTTCAAATCACACCAAATGACCCACGTGGCTGTGAAAAAGGGTAAAATGAGCTAGGTTTTGTGTTTCCTAGCTCAATAGGTATGAAAGTGGAAGAAAGGGTTGCGGTAAGATTTTGGAGTGTTTTTACACACTCATTTTTTCTTTATTTGAATGCTCTTAAACATGAGCATCCTTTTATTTTGTTTTTGCTTTTCTTTTTTTTTTTCTTGCCCTTAGTGTAGATATGGCATATGGTGGATAGAGTGAAGTGAGGGGATAAAGATATGGCCACCCCAAACTTTTGGAGGTGGCCAAGGCTGATATGTGCACTTTGGGCATCTTTTTATGAGGCAGAGGGGTGTGAAGATGGTGGAAGAATAGTCGGGTCAAAGAGTGGTCATTGGTATGATTTTCCACATAAGACATCCTGCATGAAATTTAATCCAACACTTCATCTAAGATATCACACCACATGAATGAACAAGATGAAATTGATATATCCAACAAGTGATTCCACAAACACTAAGCGTTCAAAGCTTGCTCAATTTCACAATTCAACCAATTCAATCACAATCGTAAGAGAGGTGATGCACATGTAAAAAGTCAAACATTGATACCACTTAGCAACAAACAATGATAATTCACTTGCATTTGTCAAAGGTCATCATTTTTACTCAAAACAGTAGAGATTGGATCAAAACACACTTTTTAGACAAGAAATCTCAAATTTGGGCAAAATTGGCCAAAATGGTGCCAAGTTGCCTCCAATCACATCTAAACCTATATTATTGAACTTAAAGCAGTAAATAAGCAAATACTAGCTATAATGTACAAGAATTACCAAAAATCTACATGATATACAAAAATCTACAAGAATTACCAAACTTTTGAATCATACTGTCCTCAGCATGAAACTAGAGCTTAGGGATAGCAGGGTGAAGATCATGGCTGGTGCGAAGAGTCAGAATGTAGGTCACCCTATTGTGTCTGGTGGTCGACCCTCGCCATGATCGTGGTTGATCGCCACGGTCGTGGCCACTCCTCTTCAACACGGCCGTGGTGGATGGCCACGACTGTGGCCAATCTTCTAAAAACACTGTAACTTCAGCCAACTTGATGCAATAATTCCCACGGCTATGGCTGGGTGCCACGGTCATGCTTGGGCACATGTGCCACAGTCGTGGTCAAGCTCCACAGATGTGGTGAGGGTGCTCCTTCAGTTTTCTCACTTCAAGAACTTGAACTTCACTTTTATTTGTTATTCAGACACATATTTGATTTAAAGACCATGACCTGCTTCTATACCCTCTCTCTCTATTGTCTAGCACCTGCCTCATCATCAAAACTCAAAAGAAAACTATCAAGCACAAGCGTGCGTGTGTGTTTGTGTTTTATTGGAAAATGTAAAAGCAAAGCAAAAGTATCAAAAATTGAAGTTTGGGTGAAAAAATCCCAAACCTAGGTGGGTTGCCTCCCACAAGCACTAAGTTTCATGCCTTCAGCTGGGCTTCTTGATGATTCTTCAAAATTCACCCATTTAGAATTCTCAAGTGTCCATTCTTGCGAAACATGCATCCTTCATTTGCACTCAACCTTGGTTCCTCATCTCTTTCATCAAAACAATCATCACCAATTTCTTCACCTTGGTGTCCTTCTCTCAAATGACCATTTGGACTTGTGAAGCGATAATGTCCAATATCCCTATCTCGGAGTTTTCGGGTTGGGGTCTTATACATATTGATGTTGATCTTCATGTCCATAAATGATATTGTCATAGTGCCACTGTGTACATGAATGTCAGCATCAACTGTAGATAAGAACAATCTCCCCAAGATGATGGGAATCTTCCTATCCTCTGGCTCCATATCAAGTACAATGAAATCTGCCAGGAACACCGTGCCTTTTTCTTTGTCTATCATCACCAAGACATCATCCACTCTACCTCTAGGCACTTTTATGGATCTATCTGCCAACTGGAGAGTGCAATGTGCCGGCTTCAACTTGCCTAAGCCCAGCTCAACATAGACATGATATGGCATCAAATTCACACTAGATCCCAAATAAAGTAAGGACCTGTTTATGCGATGTCCCCCTATGTAACTACGTATGAGTGGGGCTCCTGGATCCTTTCTCTTCACGTGAAGTGAGTGTTGTATGATGGAGCTCACTTGTTCAGTCAATCTCACCTTCTTTGGAATCCTCCCCGTTGACCTTCTTTTCACAGTGCATAGGTCTTTGAGACACTTAGCATATGATGGAATTTTCTTGATTGCATCCAAGAGAGGAATGTTGACCTTCACCCGTCGGAAGACCTCAAAAATGTCCATATTGTGCTTTTGTCTTCTTTTCACAGCCGGGGGCTCATCTAGTGTTTCGAGAAATGGTGGCTCACTAGCTATTGGCCTACTTGACTCAGCACGATCTTCTTGTGGTGTAGCACGAGGTGGAGCACTAGGACTCCCAATATCAACATGGGGTGGCAAATGATCATCTTTGGCAATCTCAATCACAACATCACCACTTGACTGCTTCTGCTTTGCTTTGTCACTCTTTCTTTGACTTGCGGGCTGCTCAAGTGTTTTCCCACTCCTTAGAACTGTCACATCACTACCTTGATCATGATGGGGAGGGGGAGCATGTTGTGGTTGTGGAGGAGGTGGGGGTGGCACTTGGGGTTGAAATTGAGGTGGAGAAGAGAATTGAGGAGGAGGAGAGAATTGTGTTGGAACGTTAAGTTTTGGGAAATTTGAGGTGAGGGCGGTGGTGGAGGAGTGTAAGGCTTAGAATATCCTTGGAATGAGTGAATGGGCTGCACTTTAATGGGAGGTGGATTGTAGAAAATTTGAGAAGAAGGCATAGATCCACTTGTTTCATGGTAACTCAAGATGGATCTTGAAGCTAACTTTTCTTCTTGAAGAGCAAGTGTAGAAGAGAGCTGCTCTATCTTTTCTTTAAGCCTTACAACATATTTTTGGACATCATCAAAGATCCTCAATCTAGAGAGAACCTCTTCCTCAAACCTAGAACTGTAGCTTGGACTTTGCGATTCTGAGTAGCTATAGGAGTAAGGTGTCTTCACTTCTCCCTCAAATGAACCAATGTAGTTGACCGGATGGCAAGGACCATTTCCTCCTTGACTTTTCATGAGTTTCATCATTTCTCCCATAACCTTCATCACTTGTGCATTGGGATCATTAGAAATAGAAGGCTCACTAAAGTCCCGATCCCCATCACAGATCATGCTAGAAGCTCGATTCCTTGATTTTTTTGCCAATTGCTCAAACAACGGCCATGACTCCTTCGGTGGCTTTGTCTTGAAAACACCTTAACAAGAAGAATCCATTGTAGCTTGATCCCTTGATGATAAACCAGAGTAGAATGCTTGTGCAAGCTTCCACAAAAGTATCTCATGATGCGGGCACTCTCTCAATAACTTTTGCAATCTATCCCAAGCATCATGAAACTTTTCATTTTCCATTTGGCTGAAACTCACTATTAACCGCCGCATTTGTGTCATCCTTGCGATAGAGTAGAACTTCCTCAAGAATGCCATCTTCATCTCACCCCAACTCATGATGTCTCTCCTTGAATCATACCATTCCTTGGCCCTATCCTTGAGTGAAAAGGGGAACGATGTGAGCCGAATTGAGTCATCACTTGCCGTTGACGTTCTGAAGGTGGCACACATCTCTAGGAAGGCATCCACATGCTTGTAGGGGTTTTCACTCTCCGAGCCGTAGAAGGTGGGCAGGAGCCCAAGAAGACCTGGAGGAATAGAAAATTGCTCCCCTTGCATTTGGGTGACTCTAGATGCAATAGGTGACTGGTAGTTGCTCGACATGAAGTAATCTTGCAAAGACATGCAAGGTGCATTTTGTTATGACCCCGAATCCCGGTAACCCCCAATTAAGGGAGACCGAAAGGTCAGAGCTGTTAACCAATAACCCAGATCAAAGGTTCGGCAATTAACCAAGAACAATTATTAAATTTTAACAGACTAAACTGAAAAGCTGTAACAAAATAAACCTTTGCATACCTTTTTCTTTTCTTTTGAAAACTTGGATCTCTAAACTTCTATCCACTTAAGGATTCTACTCTAACTAATCCTCCTTGTATTTTACTTCATGTATTTCCCAATATGACGATTTACTATTTTTTCTTTTGGCTTGTCCCTAAAACGCCGACAAACAAAACATCAGTCAGCCGAAGATGGTATGTGGGGGAAACAATAATCATGCAATTATTATTAACAATGTAATCATTCAATTAATCATTTAACAACCAAAATTACATTTTAAGCCATACTACTCAATCCTTACCTATCCCCTAACTCTGTGCTATCCCTGCAGTGGACTTGTATGCTACCTCTCTTTAGGTAGATTCTTGCCCACATGGACCTAACTTACAGGTAGCCAATACCTAGGGTAATAGAGTCGCATGGTACTACCCAAAGGTAGCCCAATATCTAACTCAATGTGACTTGATGGACCTACCCCATTGGTAGCCATGTACTAAGTCATCCAATGACCTGATGGACCTACCCCATAGGTAGCCATATACTAGGTCAACTATTAAGCCACAGAGGGGACCATGATCTGACCTAGTAGGCACATATCTTATGTGATAGTCATATCCACATTATAGTTTGCATGAATGAAAATCATCCAACATTTAATTCATGACATCGATGAAAACTTTGGTAAACCTCGGAAAACTAACTTGAGATATTCATAAGTGTAACCACATACCTGATCTGATGATTTGAATAGAAATATACATGCAAATAAGAATCCAAGCAAGCAAACATTTTCAACAAGATCCTGAAATAATCATGTAATTCCCTTTTTATTGCTCATGTCATCAAGATCTAATAAACCAAGCTTACTTCTTAGGGTTTCTAATTCACTTTTAGGGTTTCCCTTCATCTTTTGCTATTTCAAACCCTAATTTTATACCATTACTCATAAACCCTTATTATCTAATCTATTCTTCAACATAAAGGTTATCTTAACAACATATAACCTTATTTTTAGATTAGAGGCACAATTAATCATTAATTAAGTTCATTAAGCCTCTATTACATTAAAGCTACTATTTTTGTCCTTTTAATTCATGACAAGATCATTATACACATTTATCATCAATTCAAAGTTCATTATCTTCTAATCACTTATGAACTCAATATATCACTAAATCCACCTTTTATTCATTAGAAAACCCTAATTACCATATTAAGGGTATTTACCCATAATTAGGAACTTTTATATGCAAATAACTTAGAACCATCATTTAACAACATATTTTCACAAATTTCAAATTAAATATGATATTATCCTCTTTGACCCTAAATTAGGGTTTCTAAATATTTAATCATTCTCATATGAGGTAAAAACCCTAAATCAGGCAATTTAACATTTAGACCAGGTTCGAATCTAACATTATCTTTTAACAGGTTATTAACACTTCAATTAACCCATTAAGCATACTAGATTCAACCTTTAATCACAAATAGGATTTCTAACTTATCTTTAATGCACTTTTCATTAACTTATATTAGTTTAGCAATTAAGAACGGAATCAATATTTGATATCATTTTATTGGACTCCTCTCGTTCTCCTTATCAAAATCCATATATTATATGTCCTAATCGGAGTTACCAATCATTAGATATGATTTTTGCAAGTAAATTACCTTCCGGCCAATCCGAGATTGCCACGTCACCATGTTCCCATGCATGCGGCTTGCTTTGAAAACATAACAAAATTACAGTTTCACCCCTGGTTAAGTGGTTGCCTCTTCAGCCTAAGAAGGGGCAAGATGGTCCGACGACCCGCCCTTCTTCTACCTTGAGCGACCTAGCGCTTGCGGCGACGTTTGCAGGCTGTGGGGGGTTCATCCCTTCTGTTCCAAGGCCCGAGGGTGGCCGGAAACTGCCGCCCCTCCTCTGTCAACCTCCGCCAGACCCAGGGCACCTCCTCTTCGCAGCCACAGTGGCCAAACCAGCGTGCCTAGAGCCGCGACTCTCAGCTGGTTGTGCATGCCTGCTGCAGGTTAATGCGGAAGGTCGAGGGCTTGGGGGACGAGGGCCAATCGTCCCTAGGTCATCAGGGTACACCGACTTCATCAAGAAGACCCACAACTTTCTGTTGCTCTAGGGAAAACGCCAAACCCATGACTAGGGTTTTGAACGAAAAAGGATGTAGAAGAAGAGGGAGATGAGAGAGGAAGGGATGTAGGAATTTCCTTGGGCTCGACCCAGAGGTCCTAACCTTTTATAGAGGAGGGTACGAAGCCCTAGGTGGGTTATCCACGAGTCCAAGAGTCCCTTTCCAAGTAGGAAGTCAATTGCTTCAAAGAGAAGCAATATTCTCTCTCTCCTTTGTTCTTTGGATTTCCTCAATTATTTGGATATTAGGAATTCAAAATCCCTCTTTCATTTTCTTTGTACTTTCCCTTTTTATTCATTGGCCACGAATTTCTATTCTCTTTTCATAGCAATTACTTCCTTTTTATCAATATCACAAAATTCATTAATAATGCATTACATTATTCTCTTATTTTGTAATTTTGGTATTTCCTCTTTCTCTCCTCTTTATTGGGACTCCTTGGATCCCAAGAAACTCTATTATTTCTAAATTCCATTACAAGGATACTTATTATCCCTCTAAAACATCTATATGCATTATTTCACATTATCTTGTTTATTTGTCATTAAAATATCTCTTTTGAGAATTTCTCTTTATTTCTCCTTTATTTTCCTCATTGGTATTCCTTTTAACATTAGGAATCCTTATGATACGAAAATCCACTAAGGACAACTCAATTGTACCTCTTTTCACTTGTTTTCCACATTTTACCATTATTTTCAATTTCTTTCTTAATAAAGAAATATGTAATTGCTCTTTTCTTTTCTTATTGCATTCTGTATGCAACTTTGGACTCCTTGGAACCCAAGGAACCCAAGAGGCACGAAATCCTTCCTTGGATTACGTTCTTTTTCCTTCCAGAGGTTTCCACATCATTCTTTTCTCAAAACTCAATTATTCATTTATTAATTGAATTTCCTTGTTATTTGGGCCAAATAGCCAATAAAGACCACAACAAAACCATCAAGGCTATTGTAAAGGAAATCCATTTATTCAAAAAAAAAATTATCATTTTTTTTCAATTATCTTTAATATGAGAAATTACATTTCTCACCAATTGAACCCAAAAATTGGGGTTGTAACATCCTTCCCCTCTTATAGAAATTTTGTCCTCAAAATTAAATCGAACAAAACAATCAATTCAGGATAAGACTTTTCCATGTCCATCAATGACCCCTATGTGGCTTTACCTTACCCATGGCGCTTCCAAAGAACCTTTATCATCACATATTCTTTTCTCTGAGTTCTTGCATCCTGGCATCTATAAACTGCACAGGTGACTGAGGTCATTTCAGCCTCCCTTGGGGCTCACTAGGTTCATTATTTAGCTCATGGTCTTGGTACCTCACATAGTGCTCTAAATTGGACACTTGGAACTCATCACACCTTTCTTTATCCAGAGGGGTAAGGTTATCCATAACCTTCTCCACCAATCCATCTCAAATGGTCCCATGTATCGGGGACTCAGCTCTCTTAGCTATAACTTAGGGGGGGGGGTCAGATTTTCATGTTACATATTCTCCCACAGTGAACTGCATGTCAGTCTACTTTGCATCTTCTCACGACTCTTATCGTCTCTAGGCTCCTTTCATCCATTGCACGATCAAAGTGACTTCATCTACACACACTGTGGTCCTTTTCTAACCATCACGTGGTCCTTTCACCAACATCACCTTACTGAAGTGGTGACCGACACAACCTCTCTTACAAAGCTTCTTTGAATCCCGATACTAGCTATGGTGGTTAACTTCATATCTTGCATAGGACAAGAACTGTTTCTAGCTATCACCCCGAATGAGCACATATGCTCTCATCAGACCCTTTAGTCTGGATCATACTAACCATTAGTTAGGGGTGATAAACTGTACTAACATCGAGTTCTTCATGTACCTACTTCCACCTTTTGGAAGGGAACCTTTAGGTCAAACTCAAGAACCTTTGAACTCACTTCATGGTGTAATTGAACCATCTCTATCATGAGTAGTTCAACCAAATCTGTCTCTTGACAAAACTCTTTCTTTCTCATGTCATCTAGGTAAGGCGATCTACCGTAACCCATATTGCATTTCGACCTTCCTTGGTCTAGGGGAGACTTACAACATCCATAGTGATGAACTCCCTTTCTCTTTCTGGGACTCTTTATCCTTTATATCAATGGACTGGGTTACTGGTGTTCATCCATCATCCTCTTCTTGCATGGCCATATACCACATGCAACTTTATCCTAGGTATCTATAGTACCACTGTCACTTATTATCTTCGTAGCACGGTATATGGTGATCTTAAATTCATGATCTCCTGTATGTCATTATTCTTCAAGATCAATACCTCAAAAAAAACCTAAACCATTCTATCGGGGTTTCATCACCTTCTTTTCCAAAGAAGTGCATCTGAGATTCTACCACCATCCTTTCATTGTATCAAGGACTAGACTGGCTAACCAAACAACCCGTATCTTGTTACATCTGAGTGTTATCCAAACACCTCTCCTTTCCAAACTTAGGGTTAGCCAAACAACCTCTTCTAGCCAAACTAGCCAGCTATAAGTCAACCAGAGCATCCATTACCACTTCACATCCTTAGGTATTAGGTAACATTGAATACATACACTTCCATGTATTTCAGTTATCGTCTTAACTCTTAACTCTAAGTCTATCTTTATTGAGAACATTTTTGAGCTCATTTTCTTGGTAATCAAACTCAACCTTGTATGACTTCATATCTCATGATAACATCATCCTCATAAGGTGACTACCTCATTCCTTTTAGTGTTTACAAACCATCCATGTATCATTCACTTTACCAGGGTATGTTATCATCTTTGTCCTCATACCTCATAGTAGCATTCCAACTCACATCATCTTTTATCCTTGGTGTATGGCATGCATAATGTCCTATCTTTCACTCCCATAACAAGAGGAAATAAGCATTTGGCTACAGTCCGAATACAGAGTTCTTCCTATTCTAAGAGTAGAGATGGTACATCCCACCTTTCTAGTGCACCTTCAAATCTAAGTTGAATTGCGCAACTTATGTCTCTACATCACAATCATCTCGATATCAACGTTACCTCCATGGAAAACTGGTCTCAAACCTACTTGGGTCATAACACAATCCTTGGTCATCACCTCTAGGTCTATAGGGTGCCGACACTTTTAGGGTCACCCCTCTTCCCTTATGCATCTAGAGAGTGCCCTACTCATCTGCCCTTTGGGTCCCATGAGTTCATGAAGGTGATCAATCTCCTAACCCATGGCCTTCAGACAATGATAGGCAACCAGAGAATTAGGCAACTCCTACTTCCATCGGTCTTATCCCTACCTGACCCTAGGATAGACTTAGGATTCTCTTTATAGTACATGTTCAACTTCGAACCTTGCCAAAGCCTTCATCATCTATCTTTGTATACATGGGCTGACATCCATCCTTTCCTAGGGGTCACGGAGACCTACCTACCTTGGTCAGGCCCCTTACCGGTTACCTTCATGGTAACACATCCACATGTACTTAGAGATGGATTTCTATGGGTCTACAGATTCATTTTCATACCATGTACTTTTCATTTAGCTTCTCAAGATCCTATAAGACCTCTTTAAGTTACCTTAAACCAACAAAATTGGTATACACCCTACACAAGGGTCCCTCTCCCAGGATGGGAGGAAACTACAACTCTTGACCACAATGTCACAAACATCCTTAAGTCTATGGTTTACATCTGTAGGCTTAACCCTAGTAAGCTATTAAGGCACAAGCAGACCACCAAACCATGCTAGGTCATCAGGGTTCTCATCCTCAACACTGGATCACGATCATACCTTCCCATGTCATCCACTTAGCCGTGATGGGTTCATCAAACATACCCTTAACTTAAGGGGTTTCCTTTACCTCTACACCTGAGGAGTATCATGCTTGAAACTATAGAGACTCAAATCTCATCATGAGCATCGGATACACTGCTTCCCTTCATAGGCCAAGGAACCCTAGGTTCTCCTTTGGGTATCCAACTGCATGCTCAATCTCTTAATCATGAATCAAGCATGTCCAAGGTATATCATGTACTCCCATGATAATTCTTCCCGAGAAACACTTCAGAGTTGAGTCCTCTTCCAGGACAACCAACTACGTAAAAAGCCTCACAACTGGTTACTTAAACCTCCTCAAAGTCTAAAGTACTCTTTATCTCATCCAGCAGGTAATCACTTATACCATAGGTACTAGAAGCATCTTTCTCTCTCTAGGGTTTGGTTCCTCCAAAGGAAACCAAGATATCATCAGCCTCCGGGGATCAAGCATAAGGCAACCACTATCATCCACATAGGTCGCATCATCCTCAACTCCCCACTATTCCTCAAGTTTCAGGGTTTTAGGCTTCCAACCTCCTTGTTGGGGTCCTTCTTTCTCTCTCTAGAGCTAACTCCACCTCCAACCATACTACTAGAGGTCCCCTCTCTATGAAGGCTCAAGCTCACAAGCATACCCCTAGGTGGGTGAAGCCTATGCTCAACTCATGTTTGTCTCAAGATTATACCTAGCTCTTTATGCTCATCCCATAAGCCATCCATCATGCATACTGGCCAGGGTTTCAACCTACTGCCATCCACAGACATACTCTGGGTGCAAGATATACCCTACCTGCATAAGCCCATAGGGTTCTATAGGGTTTTCTCTAACCTCATCAATGAAGGATCTATCCTTCACTCTAACATGCATGACCCTTCCTAGTGTTGGGTCGCCAGAGGTGCTAGGTCATTAACATCTCGGAGCTCATATGGCATCCAAGGCATATCTATCCAAACACCTGGTCTACCATGACATCTAACTCATCATGTCATCTCTCTCTCTAACCTTCACTTAGGGTTAGGGTTAACATCATCCTCAAAGAATGTGCTGGGTCTCTACCTTTAATGGAGGTCTCTACCTCCAAGACTAACTCTCTCTACTCATCCTCCTGACAAGGAGGTCTATCCTCAGGTCTCTCCTGAGGGCAAAGACAACTCGTGTCATACGACCTAAGGATGTATCTATTCTTTAGTTTGCACTTAATCTATTAAGCTTATGTCCATGACATCTTATTTACATACTTTTTCATTAATTTAGTGGAGGATTCCTTAGACCTTATTAACCTTACCCATACCTCAAGAGGGTGAGGAGAAGAGAAAACCCTAATCCTTAAGGTCATTAATAGAATTTTGTGATGAGAAGTGATGAATAAGATGAGAAAGTCTTAAATGTATCATATTTCGATTCATACCCTAAGACTTTGGCCAGGCAGTTACACGGATTCGAGAGTCCTCGTATTCCAACTAGCGGTGCGGAGGAAAATATTGCCAGCCCCCGGTCATGATCCTTTTCTAGACACCTCTGTCTCTCAGATAATCCTCTAATATCTCCCTTGGGTTCTATGGAGTTTTTAAAATTTAATAATTATTAATGGTTAACTTGAGGAACCTACGCTCTGATACCAAATGTTACGACCCTGACTCCTGGTAACCCCCAATTAAGGGAGACCGAAAGGTCAGAGCCGTTAACCAATAACTCAGATCAAAGGTTCGACAATTAAACAAGAACAATTATTAAATTTTAACAGACTAAACTGAAAAGCTGTAAGAAAATAAACCTTTGCATACCTTCTTTTTTCTTTTGAAAACTTGGATCTCTAAACTTCTATCAACTTAAGGATTCTACTCTAACTAATCCTCCTTGTATTTTACTTCATGTATTTCCCAATATGATGATTTACTGTTTGTTCTTTTGGCTTGTACCTAAAACGCCGACAAATAAAACATCGGTCAGCCGAAGCTGGTATGTGGAGGAAACAATAATCATGCAATTATTCTTAACAATGTAATCATTCAATTAATCATTTAACAACCAAGATTACATTTTAAGCCATACTACTCAATCCTTACCTATCCCCTAACTCTGTGCTATCCCTGCAGTGGACTTGTATGATACCTCTCTTTAGGTAGATTCTTGCCCACATGGACCTACCTTACAAGTAGCCAATACCTAGGGTAATAGAGTCGCATGGTACTACCCAAAGGTAGCCCAATATCTAACTCAATGTGACTTGATGGACCTACCCCATAGGTAGCCATATACTAGGTCAACTATTAAGCCACAAAGGGGACCAGGATCTGACCTAGTAGGCACATATCTTATGTGATAGTCATATCCACATTATAGTTTGCATGAATTAAAATCATCCAACAATTAATTCATGACATCGATGAAAACTTCGGTAAACCTTGGAAAACTAACTCGAGATATTCATAAGCATAACTACATACCTGTTCTGATGATTTGAACAGAAATATCCATACAAATAAGAATCCAAGCAAGCAAGCATTTTCAACAAGATCCTAAAATAATCATGTAGTTCCCTTTTTATTGCTCATGTCATCAAGATCTAATAAGCCAAGCTCGCTTCTTAGGATTTCTAATTCACTTTTAGGGTTTCCATTGCAATTGGTGTTTCCCTTCATCTTTTGATATTTCAAACCCTAATTTTATACCATTACTCATAAACCCTGATTATCTAATCTATTCTTCAACATAAAGGTTATCTTAACAACATATAACCTTATTTTTAGATTAGAGGCACCATTAACCATTAATTAAGTTCATTAAGCCTCTATTACATTAAAACTACTATTTTTGTCCTTTTAATCCATGACAAGATCATTATACACATTTATCATGAATTCAAAGTTCATTATCTTCTAATCACTTATGAACTCAATATATCACTAAATCCACCTTTTATTCATTAGAAAACCCTAATTACCATATTAAGGGTATTTACCCATAATTAGGAACTTTTATATGCAAATAACTTAGAACCATCATTTAACAACATATTTTCACCTTTTTCAAATTAAATATGATCTTATCCTCTTTGACCCTAAATTAGGGTTTCTAAATATTTAATCATTCTCATATGAGGTAAAAACCCTAAATCAGGCAATTTCACATTTAGATCAGGTTTGAATCTAACATTATCTTTTAACAGGTTATTAGCACTTCAATTAACCCATTAAGCATACTAGATTCAACCTTTAATCACAAATAGGATTTTAACTTATCTTTAATGCAATTTCATTAACTTATAGTAGTTTTGCAATTAGGAAAGGAATAAATATTTAATATCATTTTTATTGGACTCCTCTCGTTCTCCTGATCAAAATTCATATATTATATGTCCTAATCGGAGTTACCAATCATTAGATATGATTTTTGCAAGTAAATTACCTTACGGCCAATCCGAGATTGCCACGTCGCCAAGTTCCCATGCATGCAGCTTGCTTTGAAAACATAACGAAATTACGGTTTTGCCCCTAGTTAAGTGGTTGCCTCTTCAGCCCGAGAAGGGGCAAGATGGTCCAACGAACCACCCTTCTTCTACCTTGCGTGACCTAGCGCCTGCGGCGACATTTGCAGGATGTGGGGGGTTCATCCCTTCTGCTCCAAGGCCTGAGGGTGGCCGGAAACTGCCGCCCCTCCTCCGTCAACCTCCGCCAGACCCAGGGCACCTCCTCTTCACAGCCACAGTGGCCAAACCAGCGTGCCTAGAGCCGTGACTCTCGGCTGGTCATATAGGCCTGCTGCAGGTCAATGCGGAAGGTCGAGGGCTTTGGGGACGAGGGCCGATCGTCCCTAGGTCATCGGGGTACACCCACTTCATCAAGAAGACCTGCAGATTTATGTTGCTCCAGGGAAAATGCCAAACCCATGACTAGGGTTTTGAATGAAAAAGGATTTAGAAGAAGTGGGAGATGAGAGAGGAAGGGATGTAGGGATTTCCTTAGGCTCGACCCAGAGGTCCTAACCTTTTATAAAGGAGGGTACGAATCCCTAGGTGGGTTATCCACGAGTCCAAGAGTCCCTTTCCATGTAGGAAGTCAATTGCTTCAAAGAGAAGCAATATTCTCTCTCTCCTTTGTTCTTTGGATTTCCTCAATTATTTGGATATTAGGAATTCGAAATCCCTCTTTCATTTTCTTTGTACTTGCCCTTTTTATTCATTGGCCACGAATTTCTATTCTCTTTTAATAGCAATTACTTCCTTTTTATCAATATCACAAAATTCATTAATAATGCATTGCATTATTCTCTTATTTTGTAATTTTGGTATTTCCTCTTTCTCTCCTCTTTATTGGGACTCCTTGGATTCCAAGAAACTCTATTATTTCAAAATTCCATTACAAGGATACTTATTATCCCTCTAAAACATCTATATGCATTATTTCACATTATCTTGTTTATTTGTCATTAAAATATCTCTTTTGAGAATTTCTCTTTATTTCTCCTTTATTTTCCTCATTGGTATTCCTTTTAACATTAGGAATCCTTATGATACAAAAATCCACTAAGGACAACTCAAGTGTACCTCTTTTCACTTGTTTTCCACATTTTACCATTATTTTCAATTTCTTTCTTAATAACGAAATATGTAATTGCTCTTTTCTTTTCTTTTTGCATTCTGTATGCAACTTTGGACTCCTTGGAACCCAAGGAACCCAAGAGGCACGAAATACTTCCTTGGATTACATTCTTTTGCCTTCTAGAGGTTTTTACATCATTCTTTTCTCAAAACTCAATTATTCATTTATTAATTGAATTTCCTTATTATTTGGGCCCAATAGCCAATAAAGTCCACAACAAAACCATCAAGGCTATTGTAGATGAAATCCATTTATTCAAAACAAATTATATCATTATTTGTTCAATTATCTTTAATATGAGAAATTACATTTCTCACCAATTGAACCCAAAAATTGGGGTTGTAACAATTTTGGTCTTCCATTTCGTTTCCTCCCGAATGGCTTGTCACATGCACACAACACAACCAAACAAAGGAAAGCAAGTTAGTAAACCAATATACACAAAGAATGCAAAGAAAAATGAATAAATAATAGCAATGATGAGGGCAGTAGGAAAAGTCAAAGCAAAACTAACTAGCTAGGCTGAGCGCCTCTAATCCCCGACAACGACGCCAGAAAGCTTGGTGCGATTCTGCTAGAGGTTCTACACACAACCAACTAGGGTGGCTAGATGCACTCCATGAGGTCGGAACACACAGGATGGGTTTTTTCTTTCGAAATTTATAAACCTAACTTAACACCTACTCACACTAAAACACTACACCCGCAAGCGCACGAGGTCGTGTCGTAGTATAGGAAGGTGGCAAGTACGGGGTCGATCCACAGGGAAAAGAGAGGGCGCTAGAGCTAGGTTAGTTTGGCTAGGTTCCTACTACAGAGACTAGGGTTAAGGTTTAAAGGTGATTTTGATTGTTAAACTATTATGAACAAGTAATCAATTAAAGGCAAGAATGAAATCTATGTTAGGTATGAAAAGGAAAATTATGCTAAGGCAATCAAGAGAGAATTAAAAGAGCAATTAAAGAGATAAACTAACATGAACAAGACAAGAGCAAGGAAAGAAGCTAACTAAGCAAGAAAAGAGCTAATTAAGCTAAGCAAGCACAAAACTAGGGTTTTAAGCAGTAAAGAGAGGTGTGGGCTGTTTAGGGGTATGAACACATCACTGAAGTTGGGGGGTGACATATGAACATTATGATTCCATTTAGATTATCCAAACCAAACAACGAGTTAGAGTCTAATGAATTAACCTAAGCTACTAACTGGCCATGGATATGCTAGGTTGTGTATAGGGGAACTAGTCCCTAACACCCCTACTACCCTTATGAGGCTCCATTGGGTTAGGGATTAGGTTTAATTTAATTAGAGTCTAATCAAGTCTAGGTTTCTAGATTAGGCATTCCTGGGGCAATTAGGGGCCGAGGGTAGTAATGGGGAGGTGAAATTAGGGCTTTGGACCCCAATTCCCCCACATTCTAGCCTTGAGAAGGCTCCATGCTAATTGCACTAGAATTATCTAATATAGCTACTTAGATCTCTCACTTAGGCTTAGGGAGATTGATTAGGATGTAGGAAGATGGGGGGCAACCTAGGGATCCAAGAATTGGACCTAGGGGCAAATCCCAGAATTCACACATATAAGCAATTTGCCTAAATTCCTAGGTGATTTCACACACAAACCAACAAGCAATCCATGGATAATGAGATAGAAATAGAATATAATCATTAGCAAATGGAATTACAACGTTTACATGTCATTTTCCCCCAACATAGTATCAAAGTAACATAATTTTCCCCAAACAGCCCACCCACAGGGGCCTAGCTACTCATGGAAATGGAAAATACAAAAAGAAAGGAGAGAGAGGTAGAAGAAGCCTTGGAGCTCAGTGTAGATGAAGAACTCCTCCTCTCCAGCAACTATAGGATGTATTCCTCCCTCCTCCAAGGTGTCAGGGTGAAGAATGAAGGGGATTATGGGTAGGAACTAGTCTAAACTAGTGATTTGGTGGTGGAAATGGTGAAATGGAGTGGATTTGAGGTGGATATGGAGTGGAATGTAGTGTATGGCGATTTGGGGAGCTAGGAGGTGGTGGAAGGTAGATAACCTCATGCCCCAGCCACCACCTAGGTATATATTGGTGTCTAGGGGGTCTAGGGTTCAGTTAGGGGTAAAATGGGGAAAGAAGTGGAAAAGTTGGTGGATTTTGTGAGTAGCACGACCGTGGTGGGTAGGGTAGACCACGACTATGGTGGATGGACACGGTCATGTGAATTAAAATGTGGAGATCACATGGATATGTACATGGATGGCCACGACCGTGGGGGCTCACCACAGTCGTGGTGGGGACCTATGGCCATGAGCATGTTGATCACCACAGTTGTTTTGGCCATTTTCATCAATTTCTGGGAGTTTTAGTGATTTTATGTGCTTAGGGCATGTCCACCATGACCGTGGTGGGGTACCACGGTCGTGGTAGTGTCTCTCCCATGCATTTGAGCTTTAAACTTGATCATCCATGGAGGGTATTGCTTCAAAACATTCTTTGACCACTTGGGGTAGGTTGGAAGCCGTTTTGGCCTCATTGTGGGCTCCTCCAAGCCTGAGGAAACCCTATATTGGACCATCCTCTTTCCATGCCATCAAGTAGTGGACAAAGTACCTATAAAACATGCAAAAAGCCTCCATAAGTGCATTTGATAGAAATAAGCATATTGGGGGAAATAACATGTAATCTAACAAGTATAGATGTGACTGAAATGCAAAATGACACAAGATAAAGCCCTAAAATAGGGCTGAATCAGATCATACCCTTAAAAAGCTAATTTTTGGGGTGACAAAGGCAACATGTTGCTTCTTGGGATCTTGAGGAGGCTGCTAGAGGGCCGACCCTCTCTCTTTCCCTGGACCGTAGAGCCTTTCCTGGCTCTTGCATGTGCATCTCACAGCTATAGAGAAATGCGGGCCACCAGTTGGGGAGATGTTGACAGCGGCTAGGAGCGACCACCACGAATGGGGTCAGTGGTGGGTGATGCAGGTGATTGAGCGACCTTTCCTCCCCCCGGTCGTCACCCATCCAACGTCATCAGTTTTTCGCCCATTGTAGCCATTCGAGCAGAGGTGCCGAGCCACGCCTGAGGTCACAAAAATCTACTCTGGCCCAAAATGAGAGAGGGAGGAGAAGAGAGAGTGGGGTAGCAGGAAACAAGGGTTGTGTTGCCCTGCCTTAGGTTGCCTCAGTGATGGTGCTAGGGTTTCAAACACTGTGCCAACCTACATCACAAAGAGGGAGAGTGCCGAGGTTGGAGGCTTCAGGGTCCAAAGGCTCACACTGGGTTGGCTCAAGAGAATGAGAAAGGTGAGAGAGCTCATTTGGCAGGAAGGCTCAGCTGGAGTGATCTAGCAGGTCATCTTCAACCTCAGTTTCGGGTTCCGCAGCCTTGGTGATAGAAGCTGGGGTCTGGAGGGAGAGGTGTGGGCGAGCATAATTTTTGCGCAGTGGTGATGAGTGAGTGTATCGAGTGGAGGAGTTAGTAGGGTTTAAGTATGAGGAAGGGGAAGCAGAGGAGTAGGTTTAGGTTTTGGGTGTTTCTAGATTGGTGGCGGCGGTGGCCAGTTGGGCTTATTCTCCTAGGTTGGAGCCCCAATGCCTAACACATCAGGTCAAGTGGGAAAAAGGGGGAGGAGCTGAGGGGAAAGGGGTAGAGTCATAGCATGGGAAGCACTGGTCCTTATACGACTTTCTGCACTCACGTGAGAGGATGATAAGGGGGGAAGACAAAGAAATGAGGGGAGTTGGGGTCTGGGCCTGGTTCCCAGTCAGCCCAAAAACAATTAATAATGATAAAAGCTTAGAAATTAGGTCTTATATTTAAATGGGTCCATTTCCCTCATGGAATCCCCAAATTGGGTAAGGAAGGATGCGTTGAAACTGAAATATCAAGCCCCACAACTTGAAATTAAAGTTATGATAGAATGGGAACTCGTAGTGAGGATTAAAATAGAATTACATATCCATGGTGTAATAAAAGCCTCAACCTTAATCAAAATGTACATAGTAATCGTTTCTAAAACATTAATTGAGTATACTATGACCCACAATCACCAAATAAAAGGTGAGGAAGGTTGTTGAGTACAATCGAGTATCACACGTGTTGAGGTGTGAACTAAAAAGCAGATAGGAAAACTAGGTTATCACATCCTCCCCATCTTAAAAGGAAATTTTGACCCCAAAATTAAATCAATCCATCAATTAAGATTATGATTTCATACTCCATATCATAATTAGCTCGGTACTCCAAATGTGTAGCTTTGTCACCATCTCAAATTGAGAAGTTGAGCATCAAGTTCAACACATAGTCATATGTATCATCAAATTGGGAAATATCATCACACGAGTCACACATTTGGAGAAATGTTCAAATAGATGACCACTTTGGAGAGATCACATTTTAAAGTCAACAAATAAAGCTCTTATATCTAGAGTACAACATGACTTTCAATCCCAACATTTAGGGTTCTAGATTCTACATTGGCCTAGGTGGGGTTATACATCCATGATTGAGATTTCATATTTCAACAGTTTTGGACAAACATCATATTTCAACATCGTAATTTTGTGCTCAAAATCAATGGAAGGTCCCACCCCAGTCCACATGGAGCTCACCCTTAAATCATAAATCGAGAAATTCATCATAGTCATCATTTCAATTTTGAGATTTGGGAACATGAATGTCATTAGTCATATATCGAGGGTGATCTCAAGATTCAAATGGGATGACCATGGGGGATTAAGTCAAACCAAGATCAATAATCATGAGCCAAGATTTCATTATTCAATATCAAAAGTTGAGTTTGGACATAAAATTCATAGATCCAAACATCTCACAACTAGGGTGTAGATTCCTAATTGGACCTTAGGGGAGATCATTCATGCATACCCAACAATTGAGAAACATTTCAAGCAATATTTGAGATATGAGAAACATTTTGAGATATCAATATTGAGCCCATTATCATGGTATTCAAGGTTGATGAATGATCTAGACCTAGGCCTTTCTAGAAACTTAACTACTAGCTATAGTCAACATCATCATATTTCAATATCATCATCACATCAATATTTCAAGATCGAGTATCAATATCATAAGAGGTTTGACCCATTCGAGACTTGGTTCAAGAAATCACAATCGTGTGGAAGGGGTTACATTTCCAAACTCTAAATAATTAACAAGATGAAAATTTAGATGAGTCATAGTGGGGATGTGACCTAGTTAGGGGAGTCATAAGTAGACTACCACTCTAATCCTACACATTAGCCTATATTAGGCATGATCCATCAACCATAACCAATAGGGAGAGTATCAATGGTCAAATTGCACTTCATAGGGTCATGCAGTCAAAGATCAAGGTCATAATAGGGAAATCATATTCAATATTTTGCAAGATCAATGTCATAATCATGTTCCCTTCCTTTCAAGATTGAGGTAAGGGTATATCTTGGAAATTAAAAATTCAAATTGAGAACTCAAGAGTCTGAGCATAATAGGACAAGAGTGATATCCATGTCCATCATGTTTGTTCAGAATTGTGCTTACATAGAGGCATAGAAGTCAATAGGGAAATGCCTCTTGTATTCAAGTCATCACATCGTAATATAGGGGTCTTAGGGCATAGTCATTTCGTGGCATGATCATGGTACATATCAATAGGGGAAAGAGTTTTCTTAACTATGTTTGAGGTTTGATCAACAATAGGGCAACATGGGTTTAATCAATATGGAACTCATCAATAATGAGGTGTAAAACATGAGTTCCACCTTACTTCACCATATCAAGAATTTATCTAAAACATAGAAAGCATTTATATCTAATTGGTAACATTGAGTTGGCATGAGTACATCACCATCAAGAGTACATTATCCATCAAATATGTCTCTCAAATTTAAGGTCAGATCGTAGCATTATCATCTTGGTAAAGTTTCATGATTTCAAGTGAACTTTAGTTTTCCCATGCATAAGAAACCCAAATCGAGAATTCATGTGATTAATAGTCATGAGAAGAGAATCACATGAGGAGATGATAAGAATACCTATTCGTCATCTACTTGGGTGGCTTAGATGGTCCTTAGAGAAGAGGTGAGATACTAGAAGACTCTCTAAACTTTGAGGTAAGGATTTTAGTCATTCTTGGGTACCTAAGAGGAGTTATTCCTTAAACATATATAGAGGCCTATGTGTATAGCTCTGATACTATTTATCACGGAACCATTTGTTACCCTAAGTCCATACTCCTAATGGCTACACAGCCAAAGGCAAGTGGACCGGGGCATCCGTCCCTAGAATGGATCTCATCGCATGTATCACACAGGCAGTATACATGTAAAAGCAGTAACAATAAGGTATAACAAGATACTAGAAGGGGGATAGAGAAACATGTACCCATTTCTATTTTATCCATAACCCATTGGTCTTTCATTTGAGATCAGAGTGAAATAGATCTTTGGTAACTACAAAATCAATAAACAAAACATATTAATGCTAAAGCATTAAATATGCTATTGAGGGACAAGTAAAGAGTTTAAGAGTATAATAAAAGTTGCTTGGATGGAAAACATCATATAAAGCAAGAAGTATAGACAAGGAGAGAACACTTAACAACATTATTTTATACAAAGTGCGTTTTAAGTGCATTTCCATTATACTTAACAACATATTATGGTCATTGATCAGCTTCCCATTGGAAGGGTCCATAAGGGTGCTCAAGATTAGCCAACCCATTTAATAGACATGGTCCACCTTATCTGGACATCTCTAGTAAGGCGCCCAACCTTGTGCCCTTACCCCGAGAATACATGTAGGTATACTAGGTTTGTATAATGGATAAGTTCAATTATGTTCGGGGTTTGTTCAATGTATATCTAGCAAAACAAATGTACTAGTCATAGGTAACTAGTAGCTCAAACAAGTAATTACTGGACAAGAATTCATACGAGCATACATACAAACAAGCCAATACCATAGTAGGGTCAAAAGAGTAATTGAACCTTGTGATTAGAGTACAAGATTAAGCATTCTTGAGTAAGATCCTAGACATTCCAAGGGTACCTCACAAGGAAAAGATATATCATGGTGTCTTAGATCCAAAGGGTTATTGATAATCTAAACATCATATGAGTCATGTGGATGTTTCCCTAGGTCTAGGTCTCCAAAGCATTAAAACATATTCCATCATGTCACCAAGCATGTAGTTAACATCATAGTTTCAAGCATTACCAAGGCTACTTTGGTTGCAGGCACTTTAGATTAGATATAAGTTGAGATCATAATTGATTTGGGGTTATGGGGATCATCAACAAAGAGTACTTGTCATGATTTGATCATACAAAATAACTAGTCATACTTGATCGTTTTCAAGCAAGATTTGTACATTACAAGGTCATTGAAGCATAAAAATAGAACAAGTTTGGATGGAAAGCTATAGTAAGATGATATTACTGATTCGAAGTTATTAATATATCATATACATTGTTAGAACCTCATTCTTACAAGATTAGAGTTCCCAAAGGTTAGCATGTACATTTAGAGAATGCTAGGTGTCACATCTGAGTTATATGAAATCAAAGAGTACAAGAGTGCATTACATGGTATTTAGTATCCCTAGTCATAAAAGGGTCTGATTTGAAAGCAATCATATATGGTTCAGTATGGGATTTGCATATCAATCATATTTCATCATGTGGACACAACTAGGTCAACTTAGTCATTTTAATGTACAAGCAAGGCATTTGAGGTCTTATTAGTCAAGCATAGATCATTTAGCATGACATATTGGTCTAGTAGGATACAAAGATTAGGTTACTGATTTCGAAGTTGACATATTTCAACAAGGATAAAAAAGGCCTAAAACCACACATGTGCTCAAGATCCATCATTTATTGCACAAAAATACAACTATTAAATCATAAAAAGGGGGTGTTATTTAAATAGAAAACTAGTAGATATATGAACGATATAGGAACACTAGTCATCACCATTAAAAAGGTGGTATTTTTCTGATCAAAATGATATATAATATCATAGCATTTGGTTAAGACATCTAGGACTTATGGGGGTTTGATCATACCCTTAAAAAGCTGATTTTTGGGGTGACAAAGGCAACCGTCAACTTCTTGGGCTCTTGAGGAGGCTGCTAGCGGGCTGGCCCTCTCTCTTGCACTAGACCACAGAGCCTTTCCTGGTTCTTGCGTGTGTGTCTCATAGTGATAGAGAAACATAGGCCACCGGTTGGGGAGAATTTTATAGTTGCTAGGAGAAACCACCGCGAATGGGGTCAGTGGTGGGCAATGCAGGCGATTGAGTGACCTTTCTTTCCCCCTGTCGTCGCCCATCCAACATCATCATTTTTCCGCCCATTGTAGCCATTCAAGCAGAGATACCAAGCTATTCCTGAGGTTGCAGAAGTCTTGTCCAGCCCAAAAGGAGAGAGGGAGGGGAAGAGAGAGCGTGGTAGCGGGTAACAAGGGCTGGGCTGCCCCGCCTTAGGTCGCCTCTTTGATGGTGCTAGGGTTTTAAACCTTGTGTCAACGTACAACACAAAGTGGGAGAGTGCCAAGGCTGGAGGCTTTGAAGTCTAAAGGCTTAGACTGGGTTGGCTCAAGAGAACGAGAAGGAGAGAGAGCTCGTGCGACAGGAAGGCTTGGATGGAGTGACCCAGTAGGTCATATTCAACCTCATTTGCGGGTTCTG
This sequence comes from Alisma plantago-aquatica, assembly GCA_963693085.1. Lineage (NCBI taxonomy): Eukaryota > Viridiplantae > Streptophyta > Magnoliopsida > Alismatales > Alismataceae > Alisma > Alisma plantago-aquatica. The sequence goes on from OY856413.1 coordinate 1,119,054,088, forward strand.
CAACCTTGGTGATAGAATCTGGGGTCTGGAGGGAAAGGTGTGGGCGAGCGGCATTTTTGTGCATTGGTGAGGAGTGAGTGCATTGAGTCGAGGAGTTAGTAGGGTTTAAGTATGAGGAAGGGGAAGTAGAGGAGTAGGTTTAGGTTTTGGGTGTTTCCAAATTGGTGGTGGCGGTGACCAGTTGGGTTTATTCTCCCCGGTTGGTGCCCCATTACCTAGCACAGTAGGTCAAGCAGGAAAAAGGGGGAGGAGCCCAGGGGAAAGGGGAAAAGGGGATGAGTCATAGCATGGGAAGTGCTGGTCCTTGTATGACTCTCTGTACTCATGTGAGAGGTTGATAAGGGGGGAAGGCAAGGAAATGAAGGGAGTTGGGGTGGGGCCTGGTTCCTAGTTGGTCCAAAAACAATTAACAAGGACAAAAGCTTAGAAATTAGGTCTTATATTCAAATGGGTTCATTTCCCTCATGGAATCCCCAAATTGGGCAAGGAAGGCTGCGTTGCAACTATGATATCAAGCCCCACAACTTGAAATTAAAGTTAGGATAGAATGGGAACTCATAGTGAGGATTAAAATAGAATTACATATTCATGGTGTAATAAAAGCCTCAACCTTAGTCAAAATGTACATGGTAGCCATTTCCAAAGCATTAATTGAGCATACTATGACCCACAATCACCAAATCAAAGGCGAGCAAGGTTGTTGAATACAACTGAGTATCACATGTGTTGAGGTGTGAACTAAAAAGCAGATAAGAAAACTAGGTTATCACACTTCTAGCCCTCCATCACATTCTAATACTTTCACTGAAAATATTTACCTACTAGCATCACAGGATCACACTTGTGAATTTATCACTTTTTGTCACAACGACATTAATTTCCCTCTACCAGTGGATGGTGAGACATTCCTTACTAACCTCATCACCCAAAATCGCTGGACTGACACCTGTTCTGACTACCGACACTAATCTTGCATCATCCTATTTTCAACCCATGATCTACGGGCACTCATGTTATTGCAACACATCATGAACCTATTAACCTGGAACATTTGCATAGTGGCAACACCCAGTAGAAGAAGAAACATTAGAAACACCATTTACCAACATCACATCGACATCATCACCATTCAGGAAACCAAAACCACCCTCAATGCTTTCCAACTTAAGCAAATGGGAGGTCGACACATTAAAAAATGGATCTAACACCCTCCCTATGGTTACAATGGTCACATTCTTATAGGATGGAACGACCGCACATATCACGCCACCAAGTCCACCATTCTCAATCACATCATCATGATTCTATTTCATCATATTACCACCAACCAGTCATGGATTTTCATAGGAGTATATGGTCCCCCTGGACTTCATAAATCACCTTTCATATACGAACTAAACTCTTTGGCTGCACACCACATGGATACTCCATGGATCATTGGTGGAGATTTCAACATGGTCACATGTCCTGAGGAAAGATCTCATGCTCTATCACTAGGTCTTACAATGATACCTCATCACACCGCTCTATTCAATACATTCATCACCACACATAACCTCTGTGACCTTCACTCTAGCAACAACTATTGGATGTGGCACAGAGGTATGTCTCGAACCAGACTAGACCACTTTTTATGCAATAATCTGTGGACACAACTACACCCGGGGGCCCACACATCTCTCATTGCATCCAACCTATCTGATCACCTTCCTTTTCTTCTACAAAGTCAACTCACTCTTTGGGGTCATAAACCCTTTTTCTTCAAATGTTTTTGGACTCACCAGCCATATTTCACCCCTATGATCAACAATATATGGCAGACACATCCATCCACAGACAACCTATGTTTCGACATACACCACAAACTCTAGTTACTCATGCCTATCCTCAAGAGATGGAACCACACACAATTTGGATCCATCCCTAAGATCATCAAAAGAAAGGAAGAACAACTCCTCATCGCCTTACAACAATCCATGGATACACACATGTCACTAACCCAAGAGGTCAACACTCTCAAAGCCCATGAAGAGATTATATGAAAACAACGAGCCAAAACCAAGTGGCTAAAGGAGGGAGATAGGAACACAACATTTTTCCACTCGACCTGCATTAACAAGTGTAACCGCCTGCTGATCACCAACTTCGATGGTATTGATACTTCCACTCAACCCACACACAACCTCACCAATCACATTACCCACTTTTTTAACAATTTATACAACAACAGACATACATTACATCAACAAATTAAAATTGACTGTGATAGACTTTTTCACACATAAGATCCCTACTATTAACAATCTCCTTGATCCCTTCCTATATTGGGAAATCCAAGGTGCGATGGAACAATTAGGGTTGGACAAATCACTTGGGCCATATGGATATGACATGTCCTTCTATCGATCATCCTAGCCCATCAACAAAGAAGATGTCACCAATCTACTTGCAGAGATCCACTGACTACATAACATCAAACATCTCCTCACACCCATTAACCACACCCATATAGTCGTGATCCCAAAAACTGATCATCCAAACTCCATCCGAGATTACAAACCCATCACCCTCATCAATTCCACTTACAAGATCATTGCCAAGATACTCAACAGTCGCATGAAACCACTCCTCAACAACATCATTGACATTCAACAATGTGCTTTCTTGCCGCATAGGAATATACAAGATGCATTCATCAGGGTACATGAGACCATACACACATGCCACACACACCACAAACCAACTTTCATCTTTAAACTAGACTTTGAAAAGGCCTTTAATGGGGAATTCCTTATTAAATGTATGTATGGACTCAATTTCTTTGCCTAACGGTGATCCTAGATACGATCCTGCATTAGCACTAGCACCTTTGCAACCCTCATAAATGTGTCCCCACATGGCTACTTTAGGAACACTAATGGGCTTCAATAAGGTGACCCACTATCACCCTACTTATTCATCATCATCACGACATTCCTAAACTCACTCATACAAAATGCCATGGATGTTGGGTACACCAACAAGCCCAGAGGATGCACACATAATGTGATACAATATATAGATGGCACCACCATCATCATCATCAAACCAAAATATTCAAATGTCATTAATCTGATCAATATTCTAGCTATATTCACCAAATTATCCGGAATCAAAATCAACTTCGCTAAATCCACCATCATATGTGACTATGTGGACTCAATTGATAGGGATAGATACACATGCATGTTGGGATGTTGACATGAAACCTTCCCAATAACATACCTTGGACTCCCACTCACCCCAACTCGTCTTCCAGGCACTGCATGGAACTCGAGCATCAACAAACTAAACAACCGTGTCAGTGCATGGGAAAACAAATTCCTATCTATAGCAGCATGCATATCTCTTATCAATGCATCCCTCACACCTGATGAATCCAAATTCATCATGATTTTAAGTCACCATTTTGGTCCCAATTTGACTAAATACATTCGATTTCATCTCCTCAAAACTTACAATGTGCAATTTTGCTTGGTTGATCAGATTATCAAGTTATTATCTAGTTTTATATGGATTTCATGCAGATTATGCAGGTCATGTTGAGGTTGAACCATCAACGGGAACCCACCTCCATTTAACCCTAATCTACCTTCAACATAATCATCACCACCGCTTGCTTCATTCCACCTTTATCTCCATCAACCATCATCCATATCAAACCCTCATAAGTGGGGCCCACCTTTGTTTGCCCTTAATCTACCTTCACTCAAGATCCTCTCATCCTTGGTTTTGACCAAACGGTCTTGACCAAATGGTCTCGATCCATTCGGTTTCATTCATTCGGTTTGGACACCAATCGGTCTCCACCCCTAGCGGTATTTCCCTCACAATCATCCATTCGGTCTTGGGCCTTCTCCTAGCCACATGATCTTGATCGCACGGTCTGCCCTCCTTGCAATTTACCTCCAAACATTTTCACCCAAATGATATTGGCCTTGCGGTCTCCACCACGATCCTGTTCAAGATCGGATGACCCCACGCTCTCCAGATCCTCCTCTGCATTACCTACCTACACCCGATGGCACCTGCAAGTGCCTTTCAGCCGTCGCTTGCACTTGCAACCCTGGCAATGGCACAACCACCACCATCACCTGCCGACAGCTACCTACAATAGGTCGCGCTACCACCACCAAGTCACTCAGTACCTCCACCATCTCCAACCTGCAACGCCTCCTCGCGGTCTCCTCCTCCTCCTCATGTCTCTCGATGACATCATCTTCACGACTACCTGCACCATCCAAACTTCTAGACTCCATTCAGTCCTCAAGACCGCTAGACTCCATTCAGTCCTCAAGACCGATGGAGTGTGATCAGTTTCAAGACCGATTGCCCAAGACCACTAGGTCAAAGACCGTTTGGCCACCACATCCATGAGATCGGTTGGGCACAAGACCGATTGTCCAATACCATTTGGGCGCATGTCGAAACCGTTAGAAACCAAGACCGGTTGAAGCAGTGAGGAAGCAAGACTGTGAAGAGAAAATGATTGGAGACCAAAATGTGAAGACCCTCACAAGACCGTATGGACGTGAGTTCCCAAACCATGAGAAGACAGATCATGTAAGTCAGGACTGAGAAGATAGAGGCACAACCTCGTGATTTCCAAACCGTGAGGGCTTTTCAAGTTTTCCAAAACTGATCAGAGCAAGATCGTGAATATTCTAAATTATGAAGGATGCTGAGTTCTAAACCGTGAAGAACTAAACGGTTTTCAAACCGTTAAGAGGACTCACGATCCCAAACTGTTTAAGACCCCATCTAGTACCTATACATAGGACCAGTAGGGTCCTCATTTGGGCATCAGATCCGGCACGCCGATCGGCTGCCTAAACACAGATTTGATCCCACATGCCTCCATACCATTGCCACTCTGCCTGCTGCTTCTCTTGCTACACATAAGGAGGTCAAGACGAGAAAGAAGGTGGAGAAGAAGATCTACCTGGTCTGCCTTGGTGGTTCCTCCTCTTCATCTAGATATGCTCTGACATGACGTAAAAGGCCACATCATCTTCACCGACCTGCGACTACCTTCTGCATCATACTCATGGCGGAATTTTCCCTCTATCTTGTTATTCTTGTTTCTCGCATCATGAGTGAGTAGTTCCTTTTCACTAGGGTGCGGGGACTAGCCCCTCTTATCATGAAAGCATGTTCACTTGTTAAACATTCCATGGAAATGTATATAACTTTTCATTATTTATGTTAATCATTAATGTTTGTAGTTTGATTACTTGCTTGCTTTTATCTTGTTCTTCCCTATGTTGCGAGAACTTCTATATGTAGGGTAGAATGTCGATTAATGAGGTTGACTCCCAAACTATAAATAGAATGGGATTCCTTGAGGTCGTAAGTGTATGATCCGTGAGGGGACGAGCCATCTAGCCTACAGTGATGCTTCTGTGGCCTAAACATTCCTCGGGGAGGGCCACAACTTCAGTTTGATATATGTATCTTTGTTGTTAATCATCGATGTTTGCTTGTAGATTAATCACTTGCTTGCTTGTCGATTAGCACGGTTGAATCCTTGATGAGGACTTATGATAGGATTCCTTGAGGTAGTAAGTATATGATCCGTGAGGGGACGAGCCATCTAGCCTACAGTGACACTTCTATGGCCTAAACAACCCTCAGGGAGGGCCCCAGCTGTAGTTGGATATCTATATTTTCAGAGTTGTAAGTGAGTGATCCGAATGGTGATGAGACATCTGATACCTAAGGTGATGCTTACGCAAGCGTAACGCCCATATGAGAGGTTTTTGCAGTAGCTCCATTTGGATGGTTATATCTTGCCTGGATGTTTGATGTCTGGATGTGTTTACATGTGTAGTGGTGGTGAAACCTGAGACCATCCCAGCGATTCCATATCATTAATCTAGATAAACTTTAATTCGACTCTTTAATTTCCTGCAATTAGTTTAATTAAACTCAAAATCAACTTTTGTTCTAAATATTAGCCTTACTTGAACTAGACTAGACTAGCAACGATTCTTAAAAATGTTGTCCTTTGGGATTCGATCCTCAACCATACTGTGATAAGACCCGTCCCCTTGCGGGTGGTATTATTGCACAATATTTTGGTAAAAATGATGCGATGATTTTGAGTCGCATTTATGGACTTGTTTGATATGCGTTTTATGCATTTATTAGTCATTTTCATGGTTAATGTTGCATAATCCATTCATTTTGGTCTATGCTACTTCTTTATGTCAAATTCCCTATATTTAAGCATTTTTAGTATTAATTATCGAAAAAATATATTTTGTGTGGATTTATGTGGTTTCGTGTGTTAATTTCAGGAAAAACAAGTATCTGCTGCTGTCGATACCATTGACGGTGGTCGATACCATCGACCAGACCACAGGCTGCCAGCCGCAAGGACCAGAACAAGATCGATACTATCGACAGGGATGTCGATGGTATCGAGATACCATCAGGCTGCTGGCGAGGAAGGAGTCAATACTATCGACACGATGGTCGATACTATCGACGGGAGGAGCTGCAGCGACACAAAACGACAAAACCACCGCTACAGGGTTGTCGATACCATCGACCCTCGTCGATGGTATCGAGATGACATCAGTCGCAATTATGGAAGAAAATAAGAACAATCGATGCCGCGCTAGGTCGATACCATCGACCCATGTCGATGGTATCGACACCGTCAAATATGAGTTTGATTCAGAATGATCTCAATCGGACGACTGTGAGTAATTGGTGACTTAACTCGGGAATTAAACCTAAGGATGGCGTCCAAGGACGGATCATCACGTCATTAGCTGCTGCACACATCCCGGAGAGCAAGGAGAGAAGAACGGAGCACGAGAGCACGCCCCAGCCGATCCAGATGCTGAAGAAGACGAATTCCACCACCGAAAGGCAACAGAATGCATATTCCACACCAAGGATCGATTAGACCTTCTCCGTTCAGGGGTTTCACCACTCAATTTCGTTTTTCTCATGTTTCCCCTTTTTTCTACTACATTGTACTTTGAGATGACCATGCGGGGCTAATCCCCTTTGTCTTTAGGACCGGGAGTAGCCCGGGGATTCATTGTATGGCGATTTTATAATAGTAATTCATATCTTATCTCTTAAATCTGTGGTATAATTTAGTTTTTTCCAATATATTGTTATGCTTGATCACCATAATAATAACCTAATGCCCTTAATTGCTTTGAAAGAAGGATTAACGGTTGAAAAGAGACGGAATTTACATTAATTGAAAAATCCCTTGAACAAGGCAGTGTAAAATTAATGGTGGACACCGAGAGATCGTTTATAATGCACCTAGTTTTGGGTGTAGGTTACTACGATGGTGGAACCGACCTAGACATAGGTAGTGAATTGTACCACGACAGTGGGCAATTCTGATTCAGGCCACTACCCAGATAGAGAGATAAAATTGAGTAGCTATATAGAATTTAATACAATGAAAACCCGCGGTGAACCCGCAATCCTAAAGATCTCCTTTTGAATTGATTAAACCAACATTTAATCGATTGCTTGTTTTGTTTTGTTTTTATTTTCTTTTAATTTCAACAACAACTCTCAACTTTCTAATCGGCTTAGCTGATCGTGAGTAGTTAGTAGGAGTCCCCGATGATTGCACGTATCCCTGAGTTCGAATCGGGCCTCACAAAGGCCTATACTACTCGACGCGTTCACTTGCGTTTCTACGCACGGTAAATTTGCGTCAAGTTTTTGGCGCTGTTGCCGGGGATACGACAATTTGTTGGCACTTCGAGTGCTGTGAGAGGCCACTCTAGGCCACCTTTTTATTTTTTTATCAATCCAAAAATTCATAATCCATTTTCTAAATATTTGCAATCATCAAGCACTGTACTAAATTTAATTTTTCTATTTTCAGGTACTGTGCATGGTGCAGATGCGTAGTACTGACTACGCGGGTCACGCACCAGAGGTTTCGCTGCCGGGACCAGAAGACGAGGGCGAATATAATCAAGACGAGCTGGAGGATCTAATTTCTGAACACGAACAAGAAGAGATGGATGAGCCACAGACAATATGGGAGAAGATCAAAGCTTCTTCCTCATCCGCTTCCAAGGGGCCTATAAAGAAGCAATCGCTGAATATTCCGACCTACAAGATTGATCCAACTTTGATCAACTTGGTGAAGTCTAATGCCTTCCATGTGATAAAAAATGAAGACCCCGTCATGCACATAAGTTAGTTTGTGGAGAATTGTGACATGGTAAAAATCGACAGATTTCCACAAGACGTGCTTTACTTGAAGCTCTTCCCGAGTTCACTAGCGGGAATTGCGCGGGAATGGCTACATAACTTAGACGATGAATATGTGGAGTCTTGGGACCACATGGTGGAGGTCTTCTTCGAGAGGTTCTTTCCGCCCGAGAAGACCAATGACATGATAAGAAAGATCCATAACTTCACCCAACAAGCAGGAGAAACCTATTCTGAGACCTGGGAAAGGTTTCAGATCATGCTCAGGCGATGCCCGCATCATGGGCTGGACAAGGAGACCCAAGTTAAGATCTTCTATTTTTCTCTCTCCGAGCATGATAGAAGCAACCTAGATTCAGCCGGTTCTGGATTCTTCTTGAATAACACGGACACGAGATGCTGGGAGATCTTAAAGAACATGGCAAAGAAACAATCATGGGGTGAAAGAGGTGCCGTGGAGTAGGTTCGAGCAGTAGGAGAATCTAAAGAAACAAAGGAGCTGAATGAGAAGATGGATCTTCTCGCAAAGAAATTGCTTGCAAAGGAGGATACTGAGTCCGAGGATGAGGCTCAAGTGAAATTCATGAGGCAGCAGCCAAGTTACAGGAACAACGACTATTCATGGAGGAAAGACAAAAAGTTTTCCTGGAAGGATCCCAATAACTTCTTGCAGGATCCAGATGCTAAACCCCAGCCAGCTACGGAGGATAAGAGCACAGAGATGCTCAATCAAGTTATAAAGCAAAACCAAGAACTCATGGCTACTTTCGGCCAACAAATAAAGCAACAAGGGGAGTTCATGAACCAATTCGGGCAGACACTGCAGAGCCCAGGGGCTCAAATGAGGACAATAGAGACATCTATGGCACAGATGGCTACGGAGATAGCCAGTTTGAAGAAGTCGGCACATCCAGGTTTCCCAGAAAATACTAATGTTCCAGGAGGGAACCAACAAGCTAAGGCCATCTTGCTAAGAAGTGGCAAGAAATTGTTAAATCCCAGGGCCGATGAAGCAAGCAAACCCCAAGCTGAAATTGAAGTTCAAGCCACAAGGGAGCTGCCCACACCGGTCACAGAACCAGTCAATGACATAGTTGTGGAGGCTATGGAAGACCCCATTGCAGAGGAGGAGGGACCTAAGAAAAAGACACCCTATGTGCCACCGCATCAAAGGGCACAGGCGGTACCGATCCCTTATCTGAACAGTGCTAAGGCAAGGAAGGTAGATGACCAATTCAAAAAGTTCTTAGACAGTTTCAGGAAGCTTTCGGTAAACATTCCTCTATTGGAAGCTATTGAGCAAATCCCTTCTTACGGGAAATTTCTGAAGGACATTATCACTATGAAGAGAAAAATTCCAGACACGGAAGTAGTTATGCTTAAAGAGCAGGTGAGTGCCTTCATCATGGGCACATTGCCACCAAAGAGGCAAGATCCGAGTTGTTTCAACATTTCGTGCTATATCGGGAAAGTCAAATTTGGTGAAGCATTATGTGACTCAGGAGCAAGCATCAATTTAATGCCCCTTTCTACATTCAAAAAGTTGGGATTGAAGGAGTCATGGCCAAGCAACATGACAATTCAATTGGCGGATAACTCTATAGTGAAACCATATGGGATTTGTGAAGATGTGCTTGTGAAAGTGGATAGATTTGTATTTCCTACAGATTTTGTCATCATGGAGATGCAAGATGAACAAGGCAATGAGCTACTACTCGGAAGACCATTCCAAGCTACAACCGACATGATACTCGAGATGGGGAGAGGTCGGTTGACCTTGGGTATAGCCGATGACCGATTTGAGATGGTCATGCCTTCTAACACTACTTCACCTAAATCCAAGGAGCAATGCCACATGTTAAAACATTTTGATAATACTATCTCACTTTGTCTAGGGAAGCCGTTTCTGGATATGGCTCATGTAATGACCAAGGTGGACAAAAGGACTTTGGCTGTAGACATCATGGAGCAAACCAAAGTAGTATCCCTTTGCAAGGCTGTAGGATTCCTGAATGATGAGAATGAGGACATTCCTCCCTCTATGGAGGATAATGCTATAGAAAATTCAGTTTTTGATGCATATGTGGAATTACCATTGGAGGCTTGTTTAGTTAACATCACTCATGATTGGATGAGAAGCAAATCACTCAAGGAGTGCGCCAAGATGCTTCAGATGCTTCCATGTTTCTAAGCAAGGTATTATGAAGATTTAGGTGAACTTCCCCCTCCGCTTCAATCATCATTAATCAGCCCGCCAAAGTTAGAGTTAAAGCCACTGCCGCCGCATCTCAAGTACGCCTTTCTAGCGGAGGAAGAAAAGTTACATGTGATCATTTCTGCATATCTGAGTGCGGAAGAGGAAGACCAATTGTTGAAAGTGCTGAAGAACCATCGGGGAGCATTTGGGTGGTCTGTCGCAGATATAAAGGGGATTTCCCCTACCTTGTGTCAGCATAAGATTCGGCTCGAGGAGGGAGCCAAGCCGGTGATCCAACCGCAACGTCGACTGAATCCGAGCATGATGGAGGTGGTGAAGAAAGAGGTGATTAAGCTTCTCTCCACAGGTATCATATATGCAATTTCACACTCGACATGGGTAAGTCCCACGCAGGTAGTCCCTAAAAAGGGGGGTATTGCTGTCACTCAAAACATTTTAAATGAACCTGTCACCACCCGTTTGGTAACCGGGTGGCAAGTTTGTATTGATTACCGCCGTCTTAATGCCGCTACGTTGAAGGATTACTTTCCTCTACCATTTATTGATCAAATTCTAGAGCGCTTAGCCGGCCGATCTCATTTCTATTTTCTAGATGGGTATTCGGGATATAATCAGATTTCAATCGATCCTAAGGACCAAGAGAAATCTACTTTCACTTGTCCCTATGGAACTTTTGCGTATTGCCACATGCCTTTTAGATTATGCAATGCACCTGCGAATTTTCAGCGTTGTATGCTCGCCATTTTTTTTGATATGGTCGAACGCTGTCTTGAAGTTTTTATGGATGATTTTACCGTTTATGGTGCTTCATTTGATGAATGCCTTTATAATTTGGATAAGGTATTACAGAGATGTGAGGACACACATTTGGTCCTCAACTGGGAGAAATGTCATATGATGGTGAGTGAAGGGATAGTGCTAGGACATAAGGTGTCTAGCAAAGGTTTGGAGGTAGATCCGGTGAAAATTGAAGTAATTTCTAAATTGCCCCCACCAAATTCGGTAAAAGGGGTAAGAAGTTTCTTAGGACACACCGGATTTTATCGTCAGTTTATAAAAGATTTTTCTAAAATCGCCAAACCTCTATCCGAGCTTCTCGAGAAAGATGCCATTTTTGATTTCAATGACAAGTGTTTACACGCGTTCAACGTGCTGAAGGAGAAATTGATTTCTGCACCAGTTGTTCAAACACCGGATTGGACTAAGCCGTTTGAACTCATGTGTGACGCATCAGATTTTGCGGTAGGAGCTGTGTTGGGACAGCGGGTGGACAATAAACCCGCCGTAATCTTTTATGCTTCCAAGACTTTGAATGATGCTCAATTAAATTACACAACTACAAAAAAAGAATTGCTTGCTGTTGTTTTCTCTTTTGAAAAATTCCGGCAATATTTAGTTGGATCGAAAGTAGTTGTTTGGACTGATCACACCGCTATTAAATATTTGATGGAGAAAAAAGATGCCAAACCTAGATTGATTAGGTGGATCTTGCTCCTACAAGAATTTGATATCGAAATTAAAGATAAGGCGGGGATTGAAAATGTTGTGGCGGATCATTTGTCTAGGTTAGAGAGGGTGGATGAAAAAGATTTACACATACCCATAACCGAGACATTTCCGGATGAACAATGATTGAAAGTGAATTCTAAAGATCCTTGGTTTTCATATATTGTGAATTATCTTGCTTGCAGGATCATCCCAGAAGATTGGACATATCAAGAGAAGAAGAAGTTTTTCCATTCTCTACGATACTATTTTTGGGATGACCCCATTCTTTTAAAACAATGCAGGGATGGTGTTCTACGTAGGTGTGTAGCTGAGGAGGAATACGAGAGTGTTCTTCGTCACTGCCACACTCTACCTACGGGCGGACACCACGTGAGCTCTCGTACGGCTGCCAAAGTGTTGGAAAGTGGCCTATATTGGCCTACCTTGTTCCGAGACACCTATGAGTTCGTGCGACAATGCGATTCCTGCCAAAGAGTAGGTAACATCTCAAAGAGACAAGAGATGCCCCTAAATGTCTTCCAAGAGGTGGAGGTATTTGATTTATGGGGTATAGATTTCATGGGACCCTTTGTGTCCTCAAATTCGAATTTATATATCCTCTTAGCTGTTGATTATGTGTTGAAGTGGGTAGAAACAATACCCACAAGGACTAATGATTCTTCTGTAGTGTGCAGATTCGTAAAAGAAAACATCTTCTGTAGGTTTGGAGTGCCCTGAATGATCATCAGTGATGGGGGTACGCACTTTAAGAATCACAAGTTCTCAGCATTGTTGAAGAAATATGGGGTAAACCATAACATAAGTACTCCATATCACCCGCAAACTCAAGGACAGGTGGAAGTCTCCAATCGCGAAATTAAGAAGATTTTGGAGCGTACGGTGGCTTCCACGAGGAAGAATTGGAGTGCCTTACTGCCAGATGCATTGTGGGCATACAGGACGACATACAAGACACATATAGGCACCACGCCTTTTAGGTTGGCGTACGGCCGAGCTTGTCACTTACCGGTGAAGTTAGAGCACAAAGCACATTGGGCGCTAAGAAAGCTCAATTTGAGATATGATGAGGTGGGGAAAAAGAGATTGCTTGAATTAAATGAATTGGATGAGCTGCGCATGACTGCATATGAGAACTCTCGGATATACAAGGAGTTCACTAAGTTGATCCACGATCGTCACATGCAGATGCGCACCTTTAAGAAGGGAGATCGTGTGTTGTTGTTCAATTCAAGGCTAAAGTTGCATCCCGGGAAGCTCAAATCCCGGTGGAGTGGACCATTTCTGGTGGAAGAAGTCAAGCCACTTGGCGCAATCTTGGTGCGTGATGGAGAAACTACATTTTTGGTGAATGGACAGAGGTTGAAGCTATATTTTGGTGAAGATTATATGAGGAAGGTGAATGAGGTCAAACTCATTTCACTTTCGGATGCATGATGTGCTTCAAGTTGTCTAGCCTAAGACGTTAAATAAGGGCGCTTGTTGGGAGGCAACCCAACCATTGGTACTTTAGATTAGTTCATTTACATTCATAGTTTAATTTATTTTTACTTAGTTTTTAGTGTAAAAAAAGATATTGTGATTGTTTGCTACATGTGCAGGGATGAGGCAGAGTCGATACCATCGACCCTTGTGTCGATGGTATCGACCATGGTACAGGTTGGCGACTGCAAGAATCGCACTGCGTCGATACCATCGACGGCCTCGTCGATGGTATCGACCTACCTACAGGAAGATCGCAAAGGCAAGGTCGATGGTATCGAGATGCCTGTCGATACCATCGAGATCTCTGGAGATTTTCAGAAGAAATCGACTCAGTGAAGTTGATACCATCGACGGTCGTGTCGATGGCATCAACACATTCATGTAAAGATGGCGGCGGCCGGGCCTCACGAGGATTTTCCCTAATCAAAGAGTCGATACTATCGACTCGCGTCGATAGTATCGACGCGCCACGTCAACGATCCGAGAAGGAAGATCAACGGCGATCGCATCTGCCACGATGTCGATCCGGGGGATGGGTCGATACTATCGACCCACGTCGATAGTATCGACGCGTCAGCAATCCGGGCCCCACAGATCCAGCCATCGACGACCGTCGATACTAGCGGAGGTACAGATCGTGCTACCCAAGTCGATACCATCGACTCGCGTCAATGGTATCGACGGGTCAATAGTAGCGCCGACCACAGCTATATATGAGGAGTATTTGCATCAGATTACATCACACCTTCAGTGCAACTCCCTTCCACTTGTGCCGAGCGAGTTCAAGAGCTGTGCAAGCCCGTCGATGAGCAACAATGATCTAGTTCTTCATCGAGCGGAGATTCGCTTCTCCGATCTTCACTGAGATCCTTCTCTTATTCCCTTTCTCTCGCAACTATGGTGCACGTAGCTGGAGCGTCATCTTCACGTGCGAACCCGGCAGATATCCCGGAGTTCGTGCCACCTCCTCCCGCGTCAGTTTCATGCCCGCGGCTGATTCATCCATCCACGGAGGTGAAGAAGATCTATGAGGAGATCTTGAAGAGGAAGATAGAGCCAACCCGTTATGTCGAACGAAACATGATCCGCGACTTAGGGTTCGAGGCCAACTTGGCCTACGTTCTGAAAGGACAGGCGCGCCACACGAATCGAAGACCTGACGAGCTGGAATTTCATGCAGATGGCCAGCCATTTTTCGGTAAGTGGCCCACGTACAAGGAATTGGTGGCTGAGTTCATGGCGTCACTGGACGTCTTTGTCGTGCCTAACGACGTCATAGCCACCGATCGCGAGTGGATTAAGGGCTGGGTGTCGTTCTGGCTGTTCAACAACAACTATACCCTCACACTTAAGCAGTTCAACAGGATTTTCAACTGGAATCACTCGCAATCCGACCACCAGCGGCCGGATAACCGCACCGACTACGACAAGATCTTCGCCGAGCTGGTGACGGTTCCGGTGGGCAAGTCAGTGAGCTACCATAATGCTGCGGTAGCTGATTTTGAGCACCCTTTCGTCCGGGTACTGCACCGGATGCTGAGTTCTACATTATTTGCTCGTGGTGATCTGGCGCTGAGTAAATTTTAGGAGATAGATCTTTTATTTTTGTATCAACTCCTGACGTGCCAAGAATGCAATTGGGGCGCCTTCTTTCTGCAGCGGGTTTTAGCGGTGAAAAGGAGTACAAGGAAAGCCCCGATTCACTTTGGCGGGCTTATCACCAAGTTGGCGCATTACCTCGGGCTCAATTTCTCTACTATGACCCCACTTTCCACCAAGAGCAAGGTGAACGTGCAACATCTGCACCGTTCTAGCCTCATTCTTCTTCGAGATGGTTTGGCGTATGCGCACTGCCACGTCAACCATGCCTATTAGGAGTGCTCGCTGCCTGATCCAGTCTTCAACATCGAAGGGGTGCAACACTTCCGGTGGCCAATCATAGCCATCGCCGACTCCGATGAAGAAGGCGGCAACGACGTTGGCGACGACGGAAATGACGACGAGGCTGAGGAGGAAGAGGAGGCATTTACACCTCTTCGGGCACGAGTGGCACCACGGAAGCGTCCTCGGATGCATCCGGGTGCATCTTCATCATCACAGCCTACGCTGCCACCACCACCACCCTCGCAGCCAAGTGAGGATGCCTATTCTATGCAGGGCATGTACACTGTGCTGCAAGGCATCCAGCAGACACAACAGCAGCACATGGCAATGTATACCGGTATTCAAGACACTACGAACCAGATACTGGACAACCAAAGGGCGATGTTCGAGAATGAGCGTCTTCTCCTCAACAACCAACAACAGATACATGATCGGTTGCAACAGATGGAGATGTAGAAGGAACCCTTCTACGACCACTATTGGAGCCAAAGTTACTTTGGAGGCTATCCACAACCTCCACCCAGGGCCCAGTTTGATCCAAGCTTCCAGGGGGAGTATCCTTCCTGGGACCCTATGACTCCACAGTATCCGCCTCCACCACAAGAGTAAACCGGTATCACTGTTCCAACCTTTGAGTTTGTTTTTGACTATGAGGCCATAGTCGAATTCAAGCTTAGGGGGGGTAGTTGGAACAGTTCTATCTTTATTTTCTCTGTTTTTAGTTTTATTGCTTTTGTTATTGTCATTTGTTTCTTGCAGTTTTAGTTTGTTGTAGGATCCACATTCTATCTAGTGTAATTGTGGATGTCTTTAATCTTGTGTCATCTCTGTTGCATTTGCATGGGAATGAAGGGAAACTAAAATTTTTTGAGTGTTCACAAGCTTGAGTGTTGTTTAACCTTGATCACTTAACTTAGAAAATGATTGGTTTTGTCAACTTTAAAACAGAAAATCACAATTGTATATCCCTAATGATTTATGAAAGTGGATGGAATTTGGTTGTTGAGCCTAAACTGACCAAATGATAATGAGACTTTAATTTGAAGTAAGAGAGAAAAAAAACCTCTTAACTACTACATAGGTCAGTAAGGAGGGACGTATAATATTTTTCTAAGGTTCAGTCAACTAGTCTTGTGATCTGTCCACCTCATTGTTTTCATAATCCACCCAAGAATTGGAAGTAAAGTACGATTTTAACTCTTCTTGATTGCATGGCATCTAGATAGGACTTGCATTGTAACCACCTTCATATGTTTTGCATGAAAACAAATTTGAAAAAAAAATAAGAATAGCTATACATGCACATTACCCTTAGGTGCATGTCATGTAGTTGAATTCATAACTTTTATGCATAAAGTATGTCATGTTCCTCATTTATTCTTTAATGGTGAATTCAATTGTTCCATACCTGCTAAATAGTGCAAATTTTTGAGTTATGCAGAAAAATAATCCCAATAAATATTCATTGTCAATTATGGATATAAGGGTTTGAAATGAAAAAAAAGGAAAAGAAAAAATCTAAAATTGAAAAAAAAGAGTTATTTAGAAGCAACAAAAATAAGAAGGAGAAAGGAACATAATTTCACCTGTATTTCAAGATAAGTGAGTACATGATGTAGCTTAATTAGATATCCATCTCATGTTGAGATAGGATTGTTAGTGCATGCATCATTCCACCCGATCTTAGGCTTTAGGGCATTTTTCATGTGCATTTGCATCATTTAGGGCATTTTTGTTTTATGCATGTTGAAATTGTATACTACTTCCACTTCCTCCATTAGCCACCTATTTCATCCACCCGTTGCTCGGATTGGTAGGCCACCGTGAATTTCTCCTCACTAATGAATATCAGGAGAACTGCTTCCATGTAGATGGTAGTTAGGGCGAGCAACGTAGTATAGAAGATCACAAGATGCACTAAGTCTGGACCGGCAAATTTTATTATGTTAACTGCCTTATGTGATAGTGTTCATCAGTTTGAGGTTAATATCTTTTATGGATGATTACTGTCGCCTTCAGGGTAATTATCATTTTGTGGTTAGTAAGGGCCGGTATGTGAATGTCCGGTGGGAGTCATATGGGATGTCTGTTGTGATGCTTTGTTCTTTAGTTGACTATGGCAATTCTATTCTAAGAAATAGCTGCTCGAGGGCGAGCAATGTTCAAGCTTAGGGGAGTTTGATGTGATGATTTTGAGTCGCATTTATGGACTTGTTTGATATGCGTTTTATGCATTTATTAGTCATTTTCATGGTTAATGTTGCATAATCCATTCATTTTGGTCTATGCTACTTCTTTATGTCAAATTCCCTTTATTTAAGCATTTTTAGTATTAATTATCGAAAAAATATATTTTGTGTGGATTTATGTGGTTTCATGTGTTAATTTTAGGAAAAACAAGTATCTGCTGCCGTCGATACCATCGACGGTGGTCGATACCATCGACCGGACCACATGCTTCCAGCCGCAAGGACCAGAACAAGATCGACACTATCGACAGGGATGTCGATGGTATCGAGATACCATCAGGATGCTGGCGAGGAAGGAGTCGATACTATCGACACGATGGTCGATACTATCGACGGGAGGAGCTACAGCGACACAAAACGACAAAACCGTCGCTATAGGGTTGTCGATACCATCGACCCTCGTCAATGGTATCAAGATGACATCAGTCGCAATTACGGAAGAAAAGAAGAACAATCAATGCCGCGCTAGGTCGATACCATCGACCCGTGTCGATGGTATCAACACCGTCAGATATGAGTTTGATTCAGAATGATCTCAATCGGACGGCTATGAGTAATTGGTGAATTAACTCGGGAATTAAACCTAAGGACGACGTCCAAGGACGGATCATCACGTCATTAGCCGCTGCACACATCCCGGAGAGCAAGGAGAGAAGAACGGAGCACGAGAGCACGCCCCAGCCGATCTGGATGCTGAAGAAGATGAATTCCACCACCGAAAGGCGGCAGAACGCAGATTCCACGCCAAGGATCGATTGGACCTTCTCCATTCAGGGGTTTCACCACTCAATTTCGTTTTTCTCATGTTTCCCCTTTTCTCTACTACATTATACTTTGAGATGACCATGCGGGGCTAATCCCCTTTGTCTTTAGGACCGGGAGTAGCCCAGGGATTCATTGTATGATGATTTTATAATAGTAATTCATATCTTATCTCTTAAATCCGTGGTATAATTTCATTTTCTCCAATATATTGTTATGCTTGATCACCATAATAATAACCTAATGCCCTTAATTGCTTTGAAAGAAGGATTAACGGTTGAAAAGAGATGGAATTTACATTAATTGACAAATCCCTTGAACAAGGCGGTGTAAGATTAATGGTGGATACCGAGAGATCGTTTATAATGCACCTAGTTTAGGGTATAGGTTACTACGACGGTGGAACCGACCTAGACATAGGTAGTGAATTGTACCAGGACAATGGGCAATTCTGATTTCAGGCCACTACCCAGATAAAGAGATAAAATTGAGTAGCTATATAGAATTTAATACAATGAAAACCCGCGGTGAACCCACAATCCTAAAGATCTCCTTTTGAATTGATTAAACCAACATTTAATCGATTTCTTGTTTTGTTTTGTTTTTATTTTCTTTTAATTTCAACAACTACTCTCAACTTTCTAATCGGCTTAGCTGATCGTGAGTAGTTAGTAGGAGTCCCCGACGATTGCACGTATCCCTGAGTTCGACTCGGGCCTCACAAAGGCCTGTACTACTCGACGCGTTCACTTGCATTTCTACACACGGTAAATTTGCTTCAAAAAACTTTGGGGATTTCAACCCCGAGTGAATTTGTTAGTGCGATAATAAACCACCTTAAATTCTAGCGCCGTTGCTGGGGACAACAGAACCAGTTAGTCAAATCTAGTTCTTTTAAGGCTAATCTAGGATTTTGCTTTTTCTTTTGATACAATTGATCATTCACTTGAATTCGGTTCTACTCCGTCAATCTCAGTTCTGAACAATCTTTCCATCCCAGGTACCAACAAAGACTAGTGCATGCACCGCTCAAACAGTCCCGGTCCCACTGCTAGCTTTGATCCTGAGATAGACATAACTTTTCATCGTCAGAACAGAGAAAACCAAGCAAGGATGGCTCAAGAGGAGGAAATAGCCCGAAGGGTTGCTTAAGCCCTTAATGAGGAGAGAGAATGGCTCATGCAAGAAGCCAGAGCTACAATTGAAGCAGAGATCTGAGCAGCTCAAGTAGCAGCACAAGCAGCAGAACTGCAAAAGGACCTTAGGGAGTTCTCAATCCCTAAAGTTGCTGACGTTCATCACCCAGTGCAACCTCCTCCCATTAATGCTCTAAATTTTAAAATAATGGCACATTAGATCACCTTGCTTCGAAACAACCCATTCTATGGTAAACAAGGAGAAGATAGTGAAGAACACCTTCTGAGGTTTATTGATCTATGTGCTATGAAAAAGCAAAATGGAGTGTTCGACGATGCCATCCGACTCCGTCTTTTCAAATATTCTCTTGCTGATAGAGCTATAAGTTGGTATAATTCCTTGCAATGTGAACCCATCACCACTTGGGAACAACTTCATAATGTCTTCCTAGAGAAATTCTATCCTCCTTCTCTCACCTATGAAATTAGGGGTCGAATAACAATGTTCACTCAAGTCCGTAGAGAATCCCTTGCTGAAGCATGGGAAATTTACAAGGAGCTTCTACGCAAGTGTCCACACCATGGCATTCCTAAGAATCAACTCATCAAGATCTTCTATAGAGGTG
The DNA here is from genome assembly GCA_963693085.1 of Alisma plantago-aquatica. Classification (NCBI taxonomy): domain Eukaryota; kingdom Viridiplantae; phylum Streptophyta; class Magnoliopsida; order Alismatales; family Alismataceae; genus Alisma; species Alisma plantago-aquatica. Next base: position 1,119,074,198 of record OY856413.1, read on the forward strand.
TGGATGACAATATAAAGAGATTCTTAGACTCCTCATCTGGAGGAAACTTCATGCGTCAAAGTTATGATAGTGCATGGAAGGTTGTCACCCTTGGAGCTGAAAATCAAGCTAATTGGGGTAGATCTGTAGGCAAATGAGTGTTGAAGGTAGCTATGGCTGAAGCTATTCCTGAGTACAAGTCTATCACTGAAACCCTAAAACTCTTAGTTTCCAAGCAAGACCATATTGAATCATCCCTTGCTGCCTATGAAAGAAGATACTTGATCCCACAACAACAAGAACATATCAAGTCAACTTCATTGTTCTGTGAAGCATGTAAAGGCACAGATCATTCCATGCTAGCTTGCAATGTTCTTTATGATTTTGTTCTAAGAAAAGTCAATGCACAACTAGATAATGGCCAGATGGAAAGTCTAAATGCTGTCAACACTCTTCCTGGTCAAGGTTATTACAATCCAAATTAGAACAAGAATCATCCCGATTTTCAATATGGAAATCCTTCAGGAGCGGTAAACTCAGAACAACTTGCTTCGTATAACCAATAACAGAATTTTGGGAATCAAGGAGACTTTAGAGGTATCTTATAGAATAAAAATTACAACCAATTCCAAAATAATTCTCAATTCCAGAATCCAAACCATGTCCCTTATAAGAATCCACAACAAGGACAACAAGCTGGACCCATCTCTCCTAATGATGAACTGTCAGCCATTGAGAAGATGCTACAAGCACAACAAACTATGATAGTTAATCAACAAGCCCACAAGAAATCTATTGAATCTCAGTTAGCCCAACCGTTAGCCACTCTCAAGCCTCCAGCTGGAGCTTTTGCTGGTCAACCAGAGAACAACCCTAAACATCCTGAACAGTTGAAGGCTATTATGACTCGTTCTGGTAATGTATATCCCGACCCTCCTGTCAAGACACAGTGGTTGTCATAGATGAACAAGACTAGGTGAATGATCAAGTTGACGAAGAACCTGAATCTATTCTGAAGGAGCAGCCAAGTAATGATAAGTTAGACAAAGAAAATTCTATGAAACCTACTATAGAAGAGGAAGAAGCAACACCAGAACTTGATATCCCTGTATACAAGCCTCATATACCTTTTCCAGCTCGTCTAAGGTGAACGAAGCTTGATACCCATTTCAACAAGTTTAAGGAAGTTATGAAGAAACTTCATGTTGATATACCCTTTCTAGATGCGCTGGTAGAGATACCAGCCTGGACAAAGTACGTGAAGTCTCTCCTCACAAGGAAATATAGAACTGAGGAAGTTGAGATGGTTAAACTGGTAACTACTACTTCTGATATTATTCAAATCAAGATGCCTAAGAAATAGAAAGATCCTGGATCTTTTGGTATCTCATGCCATATTGGTGATTCTACATATAAGAAGGGACTAGCTGATCTTGGTGCTAGCATTTCGATCATGCCGCTTAGCCTTTGCAAGAGGCTAGGATTTTTAGAATTTCTTCCTACTGGCATAACTATACATCTTGCAGACAATTCAATAAAATGCCCGTTAGGAATCCTCAAAGATGTCCCGATCAAGGTAAGTAAGGACGCATATGTTCCGTGTGACTTTGTCATTATGGACATAAAAGAAGACTTCAAATATCCTCTCATCTTTGGACGTCCGTTCCTCACCACTACAAAGATCTCTAATTGATGTTGAAGCATGAACCTTTCTTCTTAGACTAGGAAAAGAAACTCTCGAGTTCAAAGTTTTTGAAAATATGAAAATCCAAGCATGCAAGAAGTTTATCTTATCAATTGCATAGAGAAGATGTCACTTCTCACTCAAGAGAATCATGAATTAGATGATCCTTTAGAATTTGCTCTAACAGACCCATCAATTGATGAGCTTATTGATGAACAAGTAAAGGATTGCATCAAATTTCTTGACTCTGTAGAAGAAGATGTTGAAGCTACTTTTGAGGAACTCAAGCCTATAGAAACTATTGAAGACATTTGTGAAAAGGAGGAGACACCTCTCAACCTTGTCATAACACATACCAAACCATCTTCAGATGTCCATGAGCCTCCTCATCTAGAAATAACTATCCTTTTGAATGCACCAGTAGTCCAACAGACAGAGACTACTAATTTCATCTTCCCTCCACCATAAGATTTGGACTACAATTTCTACCGAGAACATCCACCAGATCCATATCTGATTGACATCAATGACCAACATTGATACGATGAAGGGATAGTGCATCAACAAATGAATGTTTCTTCTGAGACTTAACATCACTACTTCATCAATGAAGCCATTCAGATCCCCTACAAATATTCTCTACCTTGCATTGAGTGACAAAACTCAAGTTGTTTCCCTATGTGTTCCGACACTGTCCGCTTAGTATGGGGAAGAATACGAGAGGCCAGAATCAAAGTAAGGATAAATGAATGGCTGAGAAAGAAACCACTAAAAGAATATGTCAATCCAGCTCAAGTTCCACCTAGATCCCCACCATGGTGATAGTGTCCACGTCGAGCCATCGACATAAAACAAAGGCACTTGTCGGGAGGCAACTCGATCAATAAATTCATTTTACTTTTAATTTTGAAATAGAAATTTTCCTTAATTTTGTTTTTAAATTTTCAATAATTTTTCACTAAATAAAAATCACATCATGAGATGCTATCTTGAGTTCTGATTAATCTTCATTTTTGAGATTTTCAGATGGAGGACACGCGCTGATTGGAACACAACCACATCTGGGGGTCCAACCGGCATGAATTTTCCCCTCCATCTTGGATTTAGAGTTTTCTTGAGACGAGCACATTTCTAAGTTTGGGGTGGAGGGTGAGTGGTACAAACTTCACTTTCCACCCACTCCTATCCGTTTCAGACTTAAGGTTTCATCGCTGCATTTTTGAGCAAATTTTTCAAAAATTTTCAAAATTTTGAGGTTTTTATAATAGTTTGTATAGAAACTTGATGAAGTTTTAATGCCTTTTGTTTCAATAAAAGCAACTACCTTGCCGACTAGTTTCTCTTTCTATGAATTTTGAATCAAAATACCCTCCTTATTTGAAGAAGATCCTCAAAAGGACCTTTTTTTGAAACTAGCCTATCGATTGAAATCATCTTGTGAAGCTTATGAATCCTAACATCATGATCCCTCTACAAAAATGGCAAGTGTCTGTCGAACTGATAGGGATCAAACACGTCATGCTTCGTAACTGACAAGTGGAACAATAACATGGAATCTCCACCAGATCCTCATCAAGTCATTATTTGAGCAGAGTATGATAAAGAGAACGACCCCGTGCACTGAATTGTAAATCAAGTTGCATTCCGATCTGAACTCTCTTCTACACTTCTTCTATCATCTTCGTACCCCTCCGTCCATAAAAAAGAAACAAAAATATCCAAAATAGTGCTAAACCCTAAGTTCGGGGTGGCACGCCACTTCCATCTATATCCGCTTCTTCCATACCCCTCACAAATTAATAGTGGCGTACCACCATGAAAAGATGCCAATGTGCACACAAAAAATGCAATCTCGAGTCGAATAGAGGAGAGATTCAAACAAAAATAAAAAATGCAATCAATGAAATTGCAAATCATATAATAAAAATCTCTAGTTGAATAGAGAAGAGATTTATTTCTTCTTTCCATACCACCCTTCACTCTCTTTTCCACCAAAAGGCACAATGAATGCCTCCACTATCTTGAAATACACCAGTGTCAGATTAGATGCACACTTGTTGTTCTGCGGGTATCTCTGGACACTTACGAAACTCTTAGAAATGCTTGTCGTAGGAAAAAGTGAGGAGGAAGTGATGTTGGAAAAAAAACTCAGGAACGAAGATATTGTAAGATGTGTTCAGTGGTCTCAGGAAGTTGAGATGCTTAGTCATACTATGCATAAAGGATACAAATCGTGATGTGAAGATGATGCATTTACACGAATTGAATTCATTAATATGGTGACTGTTTCAGAATTTGTGTTACTCGAGGTTGAGAAACGTTTACGTTCAGGGTATTCTGATGAATTCAAATTCATCATGATTTTCAGTTGCCATTTTGGGCCCAATTCGACTAAATACATTTGATTTCATCTCCTTAAAACTTATAATGTGCAATTTTTCTTGGTTGATCAGATTATCAAGTTATTAATTAGTTTTATATGGATTTCATGTAGATTATGCAGGTCATGTTGAGGTTGAACCATCAATTGGAACCCACCTCCATTTAACCCTAATGTACCTTCAATATAATCATCATCGCCGCTTGCTTCATTCCACCTTTATCTCCATCAACCATCATCCGTATCAAACCCTAATAAGTGGGTCCCACCTTTCTTTGCCCTTGATCTACCTTCACTCAAGATCCTCTCATCCTTGGTTTTAACCAAACGGTCTTGACCAAATAGTGTTGACCAAATGGTCTCGATCCATTCGGTTTCATTCTTTCAGTTTGGACACCAATCGGTCTCCACCTCCTAGTAGTATTGCCCTCACAGTCATCCATTCGGTCTAGGGCCTTCTCTTAGCCACACAATCTTGATCGCACGGTCTGCCCTCGTTGCAGTTTGCCTCCAAATGTTTTCACCCAAATGATCTTGGCCTTACTGTCTCCACTATGATCCTATTCAAGACTGGATGACCCCACACTCTCCAGATCCTCCTCCATCATTACCTACCTACACCCGACGGCGCCTACAAGTACCTTTCAGCCGTCGCTTGCACTTGCAACCCTAGTAATAGCACAACCACCACCATCACCTGCCGATAGCTACCTGCAACATGCCGCACTACCACCACCAAGTTACTCAGTGCCTCCACCATCTCTGACCTACAACGCCTCCTCGTGGTATCCTCCTCCTCCTCCTATCGCTCGACGACCTCGTCTTCACGACTACCTGCACAATCCAAACCGCACGATGGCCATGCGGTCTCAAGACCGCTAGACTCCATTCGGTCCTCAAGACTGCTGGAGTGCGATCGGTTTAAAGACCGATTGCCCAAGACCACTAGGTCATAGACCGTTTGGCCACCGCATCCATGAGACCGGTTGGGAACGAGACCGATTGTCCAAGACCATTTGGGCGCATGTCGAAACCGTTAGAAGCTAAGACCAGTTGAAGCAGCGAGGAAGTAAGACCGTGAAGAGATACTGATTGGAGACCAAAATGTGAAGACCCTCACAAGACTATATGGACGAGAGTTCCCAAACCGTGAGAAGGCAGATCGTGTAAGTCAGGACCGAGAAGACAGAGGCACAACCTCATAGTTTCCAAACCGTGAGGACTTTTCAAGTTTTCCAAAACCGATCAGAGCAAGATCGGGAATATTCTAAACCGTGAAGGCTGCTGAGTTCTAAACTGTGAAGAACTAAATGGTTTCCAAAATGTTAATAGGACTCACGATCCCAAACCGTGTAATACCCCATCTAGTGCCTATAAATAGGACCACCAGGGTCCTCATTTGGGCATTGGATCCAGCACGCCGATAGGCTACCTAAACACATGTTCAATCCCACATACCTCCATACCATTTCCACTCCGCCTACTGCTCCTCTTACTGCACGCAAGGAGGTCAAGACGAGAAAGAAGGTGGAGAAGAAGATCTGCCCGGTCTGCCTTGGTGGTTTCTCCTCTTTGTTCAGATCTTCTCTGACACGACACAGAAGGCCACATCATCTTCACCGAGATACGACTACCTTATACATCATACTCATGGTAGAATCTTCCTCTCTCTTATTCTTCTTGTTTCTCGCATCATGAGCGAGTAGTTTCTTTTCACTGGGGTGCGGGGACTAGCCCCACTACCTATGCAAACATGTTCTCTTGTTAAATATTCCATGGCAATGTATATCAATTTTCATTTCATTGTTAATCATTAATGTCTGTAGTTTGATTACCTACTTGCTTTTATCTAGTTCTTCCCTATGTTGTGAGAACTTCTATATGTAGGGTAGAATGTCGATTAATGAGGTTGACTCCAAAACTAGAAATAGAATGAGATTCCTTGAGGCTGTAAGTGTATGATCTGTGAGGGGACGAGCCATCTAGACTACGGTGATGCTTTTGTAGCCTAAACATCCCTCGGGGAGGGCCACAACTTCAGTTGGATATCTGTATCTTTGTTGTTAATCGTTGATGTTTGCTTGTAGATTAATTGTTTGCTTGCTTGTCGATTAACACTGTTGACTCCTTGATGAGAACTTCTAATAGGATTCCTTGAGGTAGTAAGTGTATGATCTGTGATGGGATGAACCATCTAGCGTATGGTGATGCTTCTGTGGCCTAAAAATCCCTCGGGGAGGGCCCCAGATTTAGTTGGATATCTGTATCTTTGGAGCCGTAAGTGAGTGATTCGGATGGTGATGAGACATCTGATACCTAAGGTGATGCTTACGCAAGCCTAACACCCGTATGGATTTTTTTTTTTGTAGCAGCTCCATTTGGATGGTTATATCTTGCCTGGATGTTTGATGTTTGGATGTGTTTGCATGTGTAGTGGTGGTGAAACCCGGGACCATCCTAGAGATTCCATATCATTAATCTAGATCAACTTTAATTCGGCTCTTTACTTTCCTACATTTAGTTTAATTAAACTCAAAATCAACTTTTGTTCTAAATATTAGCCTTACTTGAACTAGACTAGACTACCAACAATTCATAAAAACATTGTCCTTTGCGATTCGATCCTCAACTATACTGCTATAAGACCCGTCTTCTTGTGGGTGGTATTATTGCACAAGGTTTTTTGGTAAATACTCTGGGGATTTCAACCCGAGTGAATTTTTAGTGCGATAATAAACCACATCAACACCCAACATCATATACTATCTATCATGCATCCCTCTCCCAACCACGGTACTTAAAAAACATCGATAGAATCCACAAAAAGTTCCTATGGGAATACAAAGGCAAGACACTACACCTGACCAAATGGGAAACAATATGCTGCCCTAAGGAGGAGGGTGGATGGGGCATCATCAACATCAAAATCCATAGTCTTAGCCTCATACAAAAGATCATAATATCTATCAGTAAGAAAGAAAACAAACTATGGACTAACATCTTCACTGACAAATGCCTCCTACACCAAGAACCATGGTCCTTCAAAACTAACAAGACATCATCACAACTATGGATATACTCAGCCAACACACTCCACACCATTTCAAACACCATCCAGATACCACCTCACTTATTGAATAACATCAAATTCTGGTATGATCCATGGTGGCATGGGCAGAAGCTTATCAACCTTCAACTCCCAAACAAAAATATACCCAACACACTTATCAATCACAATAATTGCCTAGAACTAACCAAGTTGGGATCTAATAGAGACAACATTCTAATACTTTTCCTTAGAGAATGGACGGACCCAGACACATATTTAGACATATTGAACCAATTGAGAAGTAACATAAACCTACACACTGAATGGGTATGAGGTCCCAAATACATGGCCAAACTAGCATATAAGCACTTTACATATAGAGGAAAAACAAGGCCATATAATAAGATCTAGAAAATCAAATGCCCACCCAAACTACACATTATGATCTGGCTCATCTATCATGATAAATTTCCCACGGACTTGGTGATGAGACACATGGGTTTCCGGGGGTCATCTAGATGCTCTCTCTACAAAAGTAATGAGGAAACAACCCAACATGTATTCTATGGCTGTCACACATCTAGAGGGATATGGACACAATACACCACGTCCACCACAATTCTAGCAGACACCTACTTGAACACCATGCATAAAATACAACACACTAGAAGCAGAACTGATAGATAATCAAAACATGACATCTTGATGGTGGACATCATATGGGTTATATAGACTACCAGAAAGAAAATTATTTTTGATAACCTGACCATATCTACACAGTATATCATGCAACAGGTGGATTCAACATATCAAGATTTTTTGCATATCAGGTTACAACAACAAGAAGATGGACAAAACCAACAAGGACCCATACAACCAGATGAATGACCAGAGCATCACTAGAGAACTGATGCTTGGCCAGATGGAGGGAGCAGAAGAAAACTGAAGAATACTGAAGGAACCATCATGCAGACATAGCTGGATTCAGGCCACTCATGGATGATGGACATTTTGGAGGATGTTTAATATGATGAAGATTACATGTAATTAATCCCAAAACTCTCGCACTTGGGGATACACCACTGGTGAATGAATCCCCCATTTTGTTGATATGTACCTTGTAGGAACTTTAATTATTCCTCTAGATGTTTTTACCTATGTTTCCCTAGTCTTATTACGGTTTGCATAAGTCAGTATCAATACAAGGAACTAAATAAAAAAAAAATCAAGACATTGAACACAATGCATCGGATAAGCAATAGTGTGTATCAAGTACGAATGTAGCATCTTGTTATAGCATGATAATTTATTAGTAAGTCATATCTTCCTCAAGCATTGTAAATCTTTTCCAACTATATATACATGTTCATTAACACAACCTTTGTTGTATATATACATGTTCATCATAGATTGTACTCAAAATAGTGCAATACATAAGGATACACAACTAATGCTTTAATTTTTCATATTGTAACATATTAAACCAAAATTTCTTGGGTGATAAAAGTAGTTTTATTCTCATAATATGTCATTGGCGTTTAGATGTATCAAAACTCAAAAACATACACAAAAATGTGTATTCAATGACATGGTGCATAGGACAAAACGCCATGTTAAGACAAATTCAGTGAAACGATATGGAAGACACTATGTTGTGTATGGCTGTCAAGGTATATAAGAATGGTTGTGGTATAGCCGTGGTTGGTGTGGTGAATAGTGATTTTAAAATATAATATAATTTTTGATGGTGTATTTTATGTAACAAACTAAAACATCATCCTAGTCCCATATTTGTCTTTGTTGTTTGATATGTGAACATGAATATAAACAAGTTTCTAGAAAATTGATGGATATATTTGTTAATAAAACATGTTTTACACAATCAAAAGGTGATACATTTCTTGATGGATAAACCTTAAAATAAATTAATGGAAAAAGCAATCATTTTACTTACCAACAAAATTAGGCATTCAATTGTGACGTTGGATTATAAGCAAGGATAATCATGTTTAAATTGTTTAGATGAAGATGTCTTTCTATTTGATTATTAGTATGTGTTCCATTATACCCTCATTGGTCCTAATTTTTATTTTTATTAGTTAGTATCTCTTTCATAGTTTTGGACCACATACTATGAAGTTTTTATTTAGATTGTTTAGTTTGGAATGATAAATTGGAGTTTTGACTAGGTTTGTAATATATGAACAAAATTTTATCCAGCTCCTACATCCATGGTGTATCTCTTGATTAGGGTGCATGTCTCTCCACTTGAAGTTGTCAGTGTGGGACAATATAGTTATTAACATATGATTGTCTTATTTAACAAATTTTATGTGCATGACTTTGACTCCTTTTTTAGTTTTGTATATAACCACAAGACCTCGAGATGATTGTATACCTTTCATTTTGCTTCAAGTTCCACTTATCATACTATTTTTTAACTTCATGATGCCTCAACAAAGTCTATGTCCTACTTGTTATGCTCAATTTATTTCATTGTTATTTTGAGTTGACATTGGTCGATAGGCGTGCCTCATTGACTTAGAGTTTGATTTCATATAGCAAAGTATGTTAGATCTTTTCTCTACTTAAAATGAAGTTTCTAGAACCATTATTCCTTAGAAACATGAAATTCCATGTTGATTTGGTCATATGCTATATAAGAAAATCTTTCATTGTTTCAAACTGTAGAATAAACTAGATATATGACAAACAATCTATGAAAAAATATTTCTAGTTTGGGTTGTTTCAGGATAGTGATATTTTTATGTTTATTTTACTTATAGAGATATATAAGTTTGTGTTTTACAGATTAAGTGATCTTTTTCACTATTTGATTACTTATGGATATTTTTTATTATATTATTCATGCATTTTTAATTGTATCCATGGAGCATGCATCAATATCAATGTCTAATATAGTTTCTAGATATTGATGGAAATTAGTATGAAGTTCTCCCCTACATATTGGCTTTTGTTATTCAATAAGGATATGAACATTAAGGAGTTACACTTATCAAGTGTAACAACCCATTTTCAGATTAACCATCTAATTAGGGTTTACTTGAATGATTGCATGCTTAACTAGATTGATCATTGTTTAGAGCTTGACTAATGATAGTAGTCTAACTTTTGATTCTATAAACCTAATTAGAAACTATAAATATGCTTTTATTTCAAATAATTAGGGTTTGAGAATTGAAAACTCTAATCGGCAAAAATTAGGATTTTGGTAGCATATGAATACAAAATTCCATAAGTATAGTGGTGCATGAAATGATTTTTATTATTTTATATATTATTCTAATTTGGTTTAAATTTGGATATAATTTGGAGAACTCCAATGTTAGAACTCTTGCAAAATATTAGAATTTTATAATATTTTATGACCTATTTTTCAGCCAAGTTACCTCCGAATAAACTCTGCTGACCATGCATTTAGACTAAAATATAGCAATCTAGTATTTGATTTTTATTGTTTAATTGGTACATCAATATGATGTGAAATTTTATCTATAGTTTATAAATTATACTTAAGACATTAGGATAAATTTTAATAATTTTTTAATGATGCTATATTGATCCAGAGAGGGGTGTCGGTCAAGTTTTTCTTGAATAAACTCAGCCGACCATGCATTCTGGCCGAAATATAGCAGTCTAGTATTTAATTTTTTATTAAGAATTCGTAATTCTGATTGATCTAAAATTTTTATTGAAGCTCTAAAATATGATTTCAGACAATATGCTATTTTTAATAATTTTGTAGGAGTTTTTTCCTATTTACTACATGATTCTCAGTAATATCGTATGATAGAAAATTCTGCTGAAATAAAAGAAAGTGTATAGTTCGATCAATTTGCAATTGACCCAAGTAGCTTAATTGATCCATATGAGCAACCTAGTTCCCAAGAAGCTCGCATACTCCTTGATTCATTCCATCGAAACGAAATTCAAGAAAGAGAAGGATATTTAAGGTTTGAGTGAGGAAGAAGGTGGAGATGCTACCTAACACTATATCATGTGCGAAATAATGAAATCAGGTAAGTTTAACTTCTTTGCATAGTCTTTCATGGTGAACCTTCTTTCACATGTCAAGATTTTGTCCATCTCTATTTAATTTCAAATGATATCAATTCTCCCTCTTTTCTCACTCTTTCTCTCATATTCTAAATTTCTAGGGTTTTTGAGTTGAGAGGAGAAAGAAATGGATAAAATAGCTAGAACCTTGGTGAATTTCCAAAAATTCAGAGTTTGACCTACATTTTTAAGGTGCTTGTCACCTTAGGTGAGTGTTTCACTCTCTATTAAGCTTTGTAATCATGTTCAAATCCTAATTACATCTGGCTAAAATAATCAAGATCATTGCTAGTATTTGTATGCAATTGCATGATCAATTGGGATGATTATGGGGAAATTAAATGCTATTGATTTAGATCCTTTTTCATTGATTTGTATTTGTGTACTTTATGGTATATTTATTTAAGTTCTATAAATAATTTCATGGACATATGATTATGTCGTTTTGCATGAATATTACCTAGAACCAACTATTCAATGATATGCTTTTAATTGAGTCAACCTACATAGGGTCATATTTGAATTGTATTAGAATGAATTATGCTAGTGTAATATTGAACCTCACTAAAATTGAATACACACACACATAAGGATCAATGCGAGGTTGTGATATTTCCTAATCAGTGTTGTGTTGGGTTATTGAATAAAATAAGTCAATGAATCAATATATAGTTGGGTTTGGTGAATGAAATATGTGGAAATGGAAACTATGGTTTCCATGTGTGTGAATATTTCTAAGTAAACCATGTGCACCATGATGATATTACTACATGATATGATTCTTATGATGTGTTGAACTAAGATGAATTCTTAAACCCTAAAAATCTAGTATTGAGCTGAGTATGAGAGATAAAACACAAAGTTGTATATAACCTTATAAATGTGATGATATTCTCAATTTTAGACATTATTATTTCAACTAAAGGTGATAAGCCTTATCAAGATGATACATGCCTAACGTGTGTAATATGGTATAATATATAGATTGTGGACAAACTCCACATGAATTCTTGACTTTAATACAAGTCACTTAGTGATGAATCGAGAGATGAATAAATACTAAGAAGTAAGAAGAAGAAACCCTTATATGTGGTACCTTCTCATTTGAAAATTTGATGTTAATTACCAAAATGTCACAGAAAGTCAATGGCATGGTACACCAAGCTGAATATGAGAAAGGAAATGAACAAGAGTAAACTGAATGGGGATGAAAAGTTAAAAATGAGTTTAATGAAATGTGTTCATGAAGTATAAAGACTATATATATTTATTACATGTGAGTTGACCTAAATTGAATTAAATTTTTAAAAATCAGATTATAAAGGATTTCAATGAGAGGGAAGCTTTATATATTAAGTAAATTTAGAATGATTGATTCAAAGAGTGACGGTGAGCATCATATGAAATAAGTTGTGACTAATGATTATAAAATAAAGGAAAAAGGAAGAAAATTCATAGTTGGATGTAATATCCTAACCCTAACCCTAATACAATGAGCTATGTGATAATAATAAATACTATTCTAAAATGAGGAAATAAAGGAATGTTCATGAGTATAGTCTAATTAAATTATAAGGTGAAGTTCAAGGATGCAATTCAATTCATAAAATTTCACATTTGAATTGCAATTTCTTGTACACACTTGTACTCTGAGAATGTTTTAATCTAATAGATTAAAATTGATATTGCATATGTATTGGGTAGTAACCCTAACTAAGAATTATAATTAATAGAATAGGAGTATTAAGTGTGTTATGCACATTGTTTCTTGAGATTTATTCATATATATAGAAATGGGATGGGATAAGTATTTGTTGCATAATAAGTCTATTTTGAGCATGATGAATAACACAAGATGTCTATAAGCATATATTTATATTAGTTTTAATATTTCTATAAATATCTGATGAGAATTGTAATATATAATGAATTGATAAGAAATACCTAAGGTTGAATTAGCATGCATTGATTGCATTTCAAAAACCCTAATGAGGGTAAATGCTGGATAATGAGATCATGTCTCAGGCAGAAAGCCCACTTATGATGATTATTATGCAAAGATGTAGAAATGGAAAGAATCATATGTTTTGCAAAAGTACACATTATTATGATTCTTGTTTTAGTCATTGTCTCTCCTGTAAGCCTAATATGCTTTATGTCATTCTAGTTACACGAAAACATACGCATATGATAAATGATGATTGGATATTCTTTAAGATGAGTAAAAAGGATTACTGACAAGTGAAATGATGTCATATCTACTTAGGTGACCTAAACACCGTGGGTTTCCCCAGAGTGCACACTGGGGAAATAAAACATATCTCTTTGTAGTAATAAAAGTATTATGAGATGGATTTCCGAACTATAGATCGAGACCTTAAAGGTTAGACCACCATGATTTAAGTGTGAGTCATATGGTGTGGCTCTGGCCTTAAATCCTTGTTGTGAAAGTCTATTTCCATGAGTAATAGACTATGATGAAATGAAAATTGTGAAACATGTGAAATATGATGATATGTGATGTGCAATAATGACATGTTATATTATGTTATGTTGGTTCCTATATCATGTACCCATGATGAGGATGTGATCCTCTTTAAGCAACCCTGCTGTAGACTAGAATCTATTCTTGATATCTTAGGTTGTTTGACTAAACCCTAAGATAGTGACGGTGAGTCCTTGACACAAGAATCATGCTTTGCGACTTCTACTTGGTCAGGACAATACAAGTAGTTTCAGGGCAAATGAATAAAATATGACAAGTTGTGTATAATATGATTTTAATGTTTGTTACATTCCTTGTGCTACAAGCTTAATTTTCCATTATTGACTATGCTTCTTGTTGTAAAAAATAATCATTATGTTATAGAGATTATCTATTTCATATCCTGATATATATTGATGTCAATTAGAAAATGTTGGGATTTAAATCCACTTTGAATATGTGGATTGCTTGTTATTTGATAGTATTGTTTGGTAGACGTGTCTTATGTGTACTTCAACTTCAGGACTACATGATGTTTTCCTGGTCCGGCTGGTGGGGAGTCATAAAGATGATGTTATTATTATGTATTGATTCAAAATTTTAAGATCTTGACATGTTACTCATACTAAAGGATTGTTAATCTAAACTAAGAAGCATTTGTTGGTGTGTTCATAGACATGCTCTAAAAGATGTTTTAAAGTTGGATTCCATTTAAGTGATTATATTTTCTGATTAACTATAATATTATCATAAACTAGATGTGACTATATTCTAGAACTATCTACTAGACTTTTCATTATTTGCATGTTTCCTTAAAGTTCATTATACATAACTTGATGCTGATGCATCTATTCAGCTTGAGTGGGAGGTATCCACTGACTAGGGCTCTATATGAGTCTCATGAGGTTCTTTCAAATATTTTTATCTATAATGTTATCCAACGAAGAGGTTGTAATAATGAAGATGTAAATAAAACAATCTAGATAGATTAGAATGTCCATGTACTCTCTCTTTCCTAGGATGGGTAGTGTATCACATTGTTCATTAATATTGTTGCATATGATGTAAACTAAACTACACGTGAGCAATAAGATATTATTTTGGTTTTAGTGGAGTTGAATAAAACTTATGATATCTTAATGTGATGTCCTTGATGTGACATTGGTTTATGAAAATGGTGAAGAAAGAAAAAGAAAAAAAAATTATCTATGATTTTCATATACTATTTTAACCATCTTTGTTGAGAATTTGTTATTTAATTTCATAATTTGAATTTACGTTTAGGGACTCTCTCCAATGGTTCGTAGTAATACCAATAAAAAGAGAGGACTAGAAAACATGGTATCAGAGCCTAGGCTAGATGATTCTATAGGGACAATAGCATCTAAGGCTAAATGATAATATGGATGCTGAACAAAACCTAATGATATGCATACTGATTGAACTCACTATCCATATACTCTAGTCAAGACTTGGGTATTGAAATAAGCTAGTATGGTAGTATTGACTGTACTTCTTTTGTATGCCTTGAGGAATCATTAACATGAAGATAATTTGGGAGTATAAGGATATGCATGATTGTAATAAAATGATGAAAGAGAGGATTCTATAATTCAATATGGAACCTAAAACAAGCTGGATATTTCATATGAGGAAAATAAAAGTTCCAGGTCGGAACCTTGCTGTTCCATAGTAGAAATTACTCTAAATCTCTAAAACCCTACATTTCTTGCTCCTTATGCTAAGGGTTTGCTCATTTGATGAAGAAAGGTGCTAGATGGACGAGTTCACAACTTATTCTTGGATTTTATACCCTACCTGCTCGAGTTTTATTCTATTTGGAGTTTCATCTTCTAATTAGAGGCAAGTTTTATAACTTGCTCCACATTTATTGCTTACCATAAGCTTGGTAGCTCATGTTCTTTCTTTTAAATGATGATCCATGCACTAAAATGCTATGCTTGACTTGGATTTCAATTTTTATAATGTTCCCTGTTCTGATTTCAGTTCTTGATGAAGCTTTGATCATGTGTACATTATTAATAAGGTATAATATGACTTGGATCATGTTGGTTTGACAACCTATGGTGCTAAGAACCTATCAACCAATGGTCAATTTTAGGGTTTAAAGATGATTTCTTCTATAAACCCATGACCCGATGATGGTACCATTGCTACAACCCTATGGTGTTGTCTTCATGACATCTGATGGTTGGGATTAAAGGTGTTACATGATGGTGACAACCTATGGTCACCCCTTATGTCATGTTTTGGATAAATTAGAAGTTTAATGATAAACCATTAAGTACCCTACTGATGTTATCAATCAATGATGACATTAGCTTACAATTTGATGCTAATTAATGAATATAGTGTTGATCTAACATCCTATGGTGACTTAACAGTCACTAATGATGATGGATCAGGTCTCTACAACCTATGGTGAGTTAAGCATTGTAGGTTTAGCATCAATTAAGCCTTAGACCAATGGTTTCTTGGGTCACTTGATACACTTGTCAGACCGATACTGTAATTGATGGTTTTAACATATGAACTTGACATAATGGTCAAGATCTAATGTTTATTCCTCCAATAAAGTGGAATGATGGCTAATGTAATACATTGGTCATAATAATTCGATTTAGATGGTTTCCTTTATATGATCAACTTTAGGAGCTTACTTGTTGACAATGGATGGCTTGTTTTAAATGAGCAGTCGATTGTGGGTTTTACCCTACTCTCAGTGGAACTTTTTGTGTTGTTAATCAAGTGATGTCTAGGGTTAAATGGTGACTCTTTCTAGAGAAAAAATAAAGGAATTCATAGGTGGTTTATCCAAGGTGTTTACTTATGAAAACAACTAATGGTCTTACCTATTAAACATCCAATGGTTTTGGGTGACATTGTGGTATGGTGATATGGGTTGAATGGTGATGGAACAAATGGAGGGTTACCTTTAATAAGGTAGTCTTACCTATTCACTCATATGAATAGAAGGGATGATAATCATATTGTGTTGATATGTAACCCTAATGAGGTATAGCTTGTTATACCTAGCTTTAATATAACTAAATGATGGTAATTGGGTATGAATAGTCCTTGAATGACTAATACAATCATGGAGTACTCTATTACTGTTGTTGAAACCCTAGTATGATATAACCCAATGGTTACAACTTGATTTATGTGTGGGTTCATACTTGAGAATAGTATGGAATGTGATGGTGATGCTTCACCTTATGCATCCATGATCCAATGGGGATGCCATGAGTTAGGGTTGGGGTATAAGTGCTGATTAGTAACATTGATATAATTTATCATTTTGAACCTAACTCTAGTGCATGTAGATAAAGATGAGTATTCATGTTTAACATTCTTATATGATGAAATGATGGTGGAATAACCTCCTTAACATGATCATAACCTTTATGTGTTAATTGGTGGTTATCATAGCCACATGGTTGATACTTTCTTATGCTAAACATGTCATTATGAATATGATGAGTGTGAATCATATCTAGATTCCTTGCATGTTGATGTAATAAAGGAATGTTGTTTATGTTAATATAACCCTTCTATGATTGTTTATGAATATCTCCTATCTCATTAATGCAATATTGTGCTGATCTAGTGTATTAAATGAAAGTGATGTTGTTGAGCCTTGTTATAAGGCATGGAAAGATAATGATGATCTTGTAGGGAATATTATGATGGTATTAATGACCTTTGGGCATGGTTGAGCCCTGAATGAGGTCTAATTCCCTTGTGTTGATAAGGGTTGATACCATATGATATTGTGAAAAGGATTTATATCCTGTGATAGTATGATGGTCTTAATGACCTTTGGGCATGGTTGAGCCCTGAATGAGGTGTAATCCTCTTATGTTGATAAGGGTTGATACCCTGTGATATTGTGAAAAGGATTTATATCTTGTGATAGTATGATGAATAGTGTGGTCTCATGAATGGCAAGTGAATAGTACCAAGTGATGATGAGATGAGGAATCATGTTTCACACATTTTATATCTTTTAAAAGTTGTGATATTTATATGCTTGCTAGAAGTGAATTAGGGTTTGTATGTCCACTTGTGATGCAACCTTAATTCACCCAATTGGCATAACTAATCAATTGCAACTCTAATCATGTTGTGCCCTGTGCTGTAGAGCCATCTTCAGTGTCAGAACTTATTGGATGATGAAACGTGTATTCCTAAGGGAAACTCAGAGAACATATTGTTGAGTATGCAGGGGTGGTAGGTTGAGGATATATCCTTGCCATCCACAATGCAGATTGTGGAGGATGGCTATGGTCATGCCTCATACATCTAATGTGATTGAGGACAACTGTGGTTGCACCTCAGATTAGAGGGTTTTGTATACCCTGGTTTCTAGTGTTGTGACCTATACCAAGGGCAAACTAGTGGTTAGAAGCTTAATTATATGTCACTGTCGTAGCAACTTTGACTGATATGTCGCTTCATTTTTACTCATACTGACTGAGGGGAAGAGATCTTAGGATACAGACACTCCTAGATCTTGTATGGAACTGAATATCCCTTCATAGGGGTCGGTTGGACTTTGAATGGTACAATTCAAATTCCCCAAGGCGTAATAAAAGATGTAATACAGTCGTCTAACATATTTTTTTAGGGTTATACACAACGTTTCACATTGGATGATAACCCTTGTTTGTTACTTTTACATAAAGATGATGCTTAGTGCAATTAAGAGATAGTAGATATACTTAGGTTGTGGATATGTTTAAGATTCTAGATGTGTACATATAGTAGCTATGCTTTTGTTGATAACTATACTGCTACTGCTGGTTATAGTCATGATGCTAGCTATCTCATGTTGTTAGTTATCTTTAACATGATAGCCATGCCTTTGTAACTAGAGATGCATATACTACTGATCATGCTTATCCAGATATTTGTGCTTATGTTGTTAGCTCTTATTATGATGTTGATAGGTTCCACCAATTAGACATGCTCATGTTGTTAGCTTTGCTGTGTTACTAGACTTGCTCATAATGCGAGATATGCATATGCTACTGAATTGCTTATATTGTCAAGAAGATAAAGGATGATAGTCTGGCTAATGATGATAGTTATTATCTGCTCCTTTATGTATTTTTTTAATCATCAATACTACTGAGCTTATTTGTTAAATCTGATTAAACTGCTAAACTATTTAATTACTTAAAAATGTTGTAATC
The DNA here is from genome assembly GCA_963693085.1 of Alisma plantago-aquatica. Lineage (NCBI taxonomy): Eukaryota > Viridiplantae > Streptophyta > Magnoliopsida > Alismatales > Alismataceae > Alisma > Alisma plantago-aquatica. The sequence goes on from OY856413.1 coordinate 1,119,093,071, forward strand.
AATAAGCGTTGTTGGAGGTTATATCTCTTGCTGGGATATGGGTCTCACCCTTATAATTCACCACATTTTTTTTAGGTAATCGGAAGTGACAAAAAAACTTGTGGAAGCAAAGAGGAGCTATATTAATGAATCTTTGAGAAAGTTGATTAGATGTCTAGCGTGTCCCAGAGTTATCCATGTACTCTCAGGTCCGGGCAGGATAAGTTTGTATATGGTGTTTCAAACAAATCAAACTTTTGTTAGCATGTTAATGCTTATTTGTGTGACATATATGATTATTGTTATCCTGTGTATATATGTTGAGGCTAAGGAGATAGAACAGTTTGTATCAAATTCTTGGCATAGTATGGATACAAGAAAGATGTTATGATCTTATTCAAATGTTTCTGATCCAGTGTTGATGTTGAAATCGATTTTAATTTACCCATATTTTTGGGTATGTGATTAATTAGTGATCGATTGTGTTTTATGTTTTGAGTAATCTCATTTAGAGTAACGCATTCTCACAAGTTGGTATCAGAGCTTTAGGTTCATCTAGTCTACAAGGACACTAGGACTTAGGACTAGGATGAGGTCAAAATTAGGAATATGACATAAAAATATGGTGCATACTGCTTAATCTCTGTATTTGGGTGCCCTGGCCAGGTATTCAACTATTTAAGGAAAGGTAAGTATGGAACTCTTAGATTGTTATCATTCTAATTACTCTGAACAAGTAGTCATTTTGAGACAATCTAAAGAACATAATGAATAAGAATCACCGTGTGAATATCTCAATCCTACCTTAAAGAAGAAGAGAATTGCACCATTATCTATCAAAACTTGAATGTTTGGTAACTATAAGAGAAAGATACAACACCATGAAATCTAAATCTGAATACAAATAAGGGAAAGAGGAGTTCTTGAAAATGTGATTCAAGAAGATAATAAAGTAAAAGACAGATAAGTCTATACTTATAAAGTGATTCAAGGTATGAAATCCACATAAGATGGAGAGAACTCCAATGATAAGTATAAAATGAGAAGATAAATGAGAACAATGACAAAGGAATAAGGTGGAACCTGAGTTAATCGCAGACCAACCTATGTGTTTAAGAAAGTGTTAATGTAAAATAAGCATGGTGTTTGAAAGAAATTAAGGTAGATGATCCATGTTTAATGAAGAAAATGAATATGATGATTTACCTATTGATAAGTGGTTGAAAAACATAATAAAATAAGAGAACATACACTAGTGGGATAAATAGTCATCAAGGAAGGAGTAATGAGATATTTTAATCATGATGATTCCTATGCTAATGGCCAGGGACCCAAAATGAAAAGGGTAAAATGATACATAAGAAGCCGTAATTTTCATAATGAAAATAGAATTGGTTACCTTTTTACTAGTGACCCTTGAACAATGCTTCTATGATGTGGGAAGTGTGTTTTCCTTTGTGTATTTCCTTTCTAGGGAATAGCTTTCAAGTGGATCATTGCCACTTGGTACATGTGGATTCTCTACAAACATGAGGTTGGATAACTTATTATAGCATATGGTTGCTTGGACTATGGTTCCAAGATCATAAAGTTTGTGATGAGTTTTCTTTTGATCCTTCCAATAATTTGGGAGAATCCTCTTATATGTTTTGAAATTTATTATGTTGGTAAAAGTAGATGAGATAAGGATGTGAGTTCCTTATAGCACATGAGGTGGATACCAAGGTAATGAATCCTAGTATCCAAGATGTATCAACGGTATGGGAAGCATGTGAAGGTTAAATATGTTTTCTAAATGAACATATCAAGTATTCCTCCCACTTAAAGAGATGGAGAGAGAGAGTTGATGATGACCCTCTAAATGTTGTTTGGAAGGAAAAACAAAAGTGATTCTATAATATTGTGTATGGTTCAATGATAGCTGGGCAAGACCACTATCAAGGATAGATGGTTTGTTGGTTAATAGATATGTGATACATGTTCCTTTAAGATTAACCTATGACCAAATATCAATGCATAAGAGTTAGATTGGATGAAATAATTCACATGACCATGATGAGTTTAGAGTTATGTCCTTTAGACTAACCAATGTACAAATACAATTTATGAATAGGAGGAACAGAGTATTCCAGTCATGTCATACAAATTATATCAAGCTTTAAATAATGACATGTCAAAGCATTTAAAATATGGTCAAAAATATGATCAATATTTCTTCAAAAACCTTAGGGTTGCCAAAGCAACAATAGTTATGAGACAAGTTGAACAAGAGTGAGATGGGGTTAATTAAGTGTCTTTATGGAATCATGATATGTATTCTAAGTAGGTTGTGTAAATCCTAGTAAGGTGAAGATAGTGTTGTTGTTTCACCCCTAACAAGGTTGGCTAGGAATGATGTTTCCTTGTATGGAATGATAGGTGCCAACATCAGCATTTCTTGATGCTAAAAAAGAACGGACAAGTTTTCCAGTGTTAGTGTATCTCGGAAAAAAAGGGATGGATACATCACCTTTTTTTTATGCTACAAGGAATGGTATGGTACACAAGCCATGATTGGTAAAAAGATAGAAAGTATGAATTTTGAGTAACGTGTTGATACAATAGATATAATTTTAGGATGATAGTTAGAATTTAAAGTCGAAGATTACTACTAGAGTTGTACAAATGACACAACAAGTTTCTACATTCCATATTGAGAATGTCTTCTTAGGTGGGGTTTTTTGTGCTAACCCAAGATGAGATCTGTATGAATGATGTGATATCACCATGATATGCAAGTAACCATGTGAAGGTAATAGTATGAGGTGCAAAGGAAGTACCCATCTTTGTTTACCTTAGATTTCGGGGGCAAAATCCCTATTTGGGGTTTATAGTTGTACGGCCTCTAAACTTGCTTAATGAGTTGAATAAGATTAATTATCATAATTGAATTATTATAACCCTAATATAACCTTTTTATATGCTTTGAAATCATAATATAAGCTTAAGTTTCAAATTTGGTCCAATTGGGACACTGTTTGAGCAAGTTATGTAATTTTATGCATATTTTTAAACTTTTCTACAATTTACCCAATTGAGAGGTTTTTTTGCAATTTATCACTTGCATTATGTTCCTTTGATATTATCTCATCATACTTGAGATTTGTGAGCCATGGGGCACCTATTTAATGCTTGGTTTGAAGGTGTTTTCCTCAATGGTATTTTAGGGTTTACCCCTTCATGGATGAGCTACCTTTAGTAGCTATCAACTAATGAATTATTTGTTTTTCTTGGAAATTCAAGAAATGAGGGATACTAATATCTCTATGGATGGTGGGGGAGCTTCTTTTGTGTGTGCTTGTATATTCTTAATAGTTTAAGGCCATGGACACTTGTAAAGATACTAGAACTTCAACTTTTTCTTTTTCTTTATCTTAAAGTTTCATATACTTATCCCTAAGAACCAAAATGAGCCATTTTCTCTCCACCACTTCCCTCCTTCTACAAACCTCGCCCTCCCTATATGCTGATGTGAATTTACTATCCAAGGAAGAAGAAAGAGGGGATCTTCTTGGAAAAAGAATCTAGGGTTACAATTGACTTCCTTTTAGGGTTTAAAAAGCTTCCTTCTAGTGAGAATTCCCTTATTTCCTCCATTTATTTCTTTTTTATCCTTCCTCCTACCTTTATCCAGGCTGAAACCTTGCTGTTTCATAGTAGAAATTGCTCTAAAGCTCTAAAACCCTACCTTTCTTGCTCCTTATGCTTAGGGTTTGCTCATTTGATGAAGAAAGGTGCTAGATGGACGAGTTCACAAATTATGCTTGGATTTTCTACCCTACCTACTCGAGTTTTATTCTGTTTGAAGTTTCATATTCTAATTAGAGGAAAGTTTTATAACTTGCTCCACGTTTATTGCTTACCATAAGCTTGCTAGCTCATGTTCTTTCTTTTAAATGATGATCCATGCCCTAAAACACTATGCTTGACTTGGATTTTGATTTTTATAATGTTACCTATTCTGATTTCAGTTCTTGATGAAGCTGGGATCATGTGTACATTATTACTAAGGTATAATATGACTTGGATCAGGTTGGTTTGACAACCTATGGTTCTAAGAACCTATCAACCAATGGTCAATTTTAGGGTTTAAAGCTGATTTCTTCTATATACCCATGACCTGATGATGGTTCCATTGCAACAACCCTATGGTGTTGTCTTCATGACAACTGATGATTGGGATTAAAGGTGTCATATGATGGTGACAACCTATGGTCACCCGCTTAGGTCAGGTTTTGGATAAATTAGAAGTTTAATGATCAACCATTAAGTACCCTACTGAAGTTATCAATCAATGATGACATTATCTTACTATTTGATGCTAATTAATGAATATAGTGTTGATCTAACAACCTATGGTGACTTAATGGTCACTAATGATAGTGGATCAGGTATATACAACCAATGGTGAGTTAAGCATTGTAGTTGTAGCATCAATTAAGCCTTAGACCAATGGTTTCTTGGGTCACTTGATGCAATGGTCAGACCTATACTGTAATTGATGGTTTTAACATATGAACTTGACCCAATGGTAAAGATCTAATGTTTATTCCTCAAATAAAGTGGAATGATGGCTAATGTAATATATTGGTCCTAATAATGTGATTTATATTGTTTCCTTTATATGATCAACTTAAGGAGCTTACTTGTTGACAATGATTGGCTTGTTTTAAATGAATAGTCGATTGTGGGTTTTACCCTACTCTCAATGGAGCTTTTTGTATTGTTAATCAAGGGATGTCTAGGGTTAAATGGAGACTCTTTCTAGAGAAAAAATCAAGGACTTCATAGGTGGTTTATCCAAGGTGTTTACTTATGTAACCAACTAATGGTCTTACCTTTTAAGCATTCAATGGTTATGGGTGACATTGTGGTATGGTTATATGGGTTGAATGATGATGGATCAAATGGAGGGTTACCCTTAATAAGGTAGTCTTACCTATTTATTCATATTAATAGAAGGGATGATAATCATATTTTGTTGATATGTAACCTTAATGAGGTATAAATTGTTATACCTAGCTTTAATATAACTAAATGATGGTAATTGGGTATGAATAGTCCTTGAATGACTTATACAATCATGGAGTACTCTGTTACTGTTGTTGAAACCCTAATATTCTATAAATCGATGGTCACACCTTGATTTATGCGTGGGTTCATACTTGACAATAGTATCAAATGTGATGGTGATGATTCACCTTATGCATTAATGATCCAATGGGGATGCCGTGAGTTTGGGTTTGGGTATAAGTGCTGATTAGTAACATTGATATAATTTATCATGTTGAACCTAACTCTAATGCAAATAGATAAAGATGAGTATTCATGTTTAACATTCTTATATGATGGAATGATGGTGGAATAACCTCCTTAACATGATCATAACCTTAATGTGTTAATTGGTGGTTATCATAGCCCCATGGTTGATACTTTCTAATGCTAAACATGTGCATTATGAATATGATGAGTGTTAATCATATCTAGATTCCTTGCATGTTGATGTAATAAATGAATGTTCTTAATGTTAATGTAACCCTTCTATGTTTGTTTATGAATATCTCCTAGCTCATTAATGCAACATTTTTCTGATCTGGTGTATTATATGTAAGTGATGTTGTTGAGCCTTGTTATAAGGCATGGAAAGATAATGATGATCTTGTAGGGAATATTATGATGGTCTTAATGAACTTTGGGCATGGTTGAGCCCTGAATGAGGTGTAATCCTCTTGTGTTGATAAGGGTTAATACCCTGTGATATTGTGAAAAGGATTAATGACCTTTGGGCATGGTTGAGCCTTGAATGAGGTGTAATCCTCTTATGTTGATAAGGGTTGATACCCTGTGATATTGTGAAAAGGATTTATATCTTGTGATAGTATGATGACTAGTGTGGTCTCATGAATGGCAAGTGAATAGTATCATGTGATGATGAGATGAGAAATTATGTTTTACACATTTTATATCTTTTAAAAGTTGTGATATTTATATTCTTTCTAGAAGTGAATTAGGGTTTGTATGTCCACTTGTTTGATGCAACCTTAATTCACCCAATTGTCATAACTAATCAATTGCTACTCTAATCATGTAGTGCCCAGTGCCGTAGAGCCATCTTTAATGTCAAAACTTGCTGGATGATGAAACAAGTATTCCTAAGGATAACTCAAAGTCCATGTGTGGGGGTGGCAGGTTGAGGATAGATCCTTGTCATCCACAATGTAGATTGTGGAGGATGGCTATTGTCATGCCTCATACATATGATGTGATTGAGGACAACTACTGTTGTACCTTAGATTAGAGGGTTTTGTATACCATGGTTTCTAATGTCATGACCTGTACCAAGGGTGAACTAGTGGTTAGTAGCTTGACTATATGTCGATGTGGTGGCAACTTTGACTAATATGTCACTGCTTTTTACTCGTATTGATCGAGGGGAAGAGATCTTAGGATACCCTCACTCCTAGATCTTGTAAGGAACCAAATAGCCCTTCGTAGGGGTCGGTTGGAATTTGAATGGTACAATTCAAATTCTCCCAGGCATAATAAAATATGTAATACAACCATGTAGCATATTTGTTTAGGGTTATACACAACATTTCACATTGGATGATAACCCTTGTTTATTCTCTTTACATAAAGATGTTGCTTAGTGCAGTTAAGAGATAGTAGATATACTTAGGTTGTGGATATGCTTAAGATTCTAGATGCGTACATACCGTAGCTATGCTTGTGTTGATAACTATATTGCTACTGCTGATTATAATCATGATGCTAGCTATCTGATGATGTTAGTTATGTTTAGCATTCTAGCCATGCCTTTGTAACTAGAGATGCATATACTGCTGATCATGCTTATACAGATAGTTTTGCTTATGTTGTTAGCTCTTCTTATGATGTTGATATGTTCAACCAATTAGACATGCTCATGTTGTTAGGTATGCTATGTTACTAGACTTGGTCATGATGCTAGATATGCATATGCCACTGAATTGCTTACATTGTCAACAAGATAAAGGATGGTAGTCTATCTAATGATGATAGTTATTATCTACTCCTTTATGTATTTTATTAATCATCAGTACTGCTGAGCTTATTTGTTAAATCTTATTAAACTATTTAATTGTTTAATTACTTAAAAATGTTGTAATCAATAAGCGTTGTTGGAGGTTATATCTATTGTTGGGACATGGATCTCACCCTTGTGGTTGGCCACACTTTTTTTAGGTAATCAGAAGTGATGAAAACAAACTTGTTGTAACAAAGAGGAGATATAGTAGTGAATCTTTGAGAAAGTTGATTATATGTCTAGTGTGTCCTAGAGTAGTCCTACTCTCAGGTCCGGGTAGGAAAAGTTTGTATATGGTTTTTCAAACAAATTGAACTTTTGTTAGCATGTTAATTCTTGTTTGTGTGGCATATGTGAATATTGGTCTCCTATGTATATATGTTGTGGCTAAGGAGATAGAACAATTTGTATCAAATTCTTGGCATAGTATGGATACAAGAAAGATGTTGGGATCTTATTCAAATGTTTCTGAGTGGGTGTTGATGTTGAAATCAGTTTTAATTTACCCATATTTTTGGGTATGTGATTAATTAGTGATCGATTGTGTTTTATGTTTTGAGTAATCTCATTTAGTGTAACATGTTCTCACATTGTCAATGTATGTTCTTTGACTTAGTCCAAGAATCCTTCTGGATCTATCTCTATAGACCTTGATTCCCAAAATGTAGGATTCTTCACCCAAGTATTTCATAGAAAACATATTTTCTAGCCATGTCTTTACCTTTTGTGAAGTAGGGATGCCATTCCCCATCCATAGTATGTCATCCACATACAATATGAGGAATACAATTATACTCCCACTAACCATCTTGTATACATAAGGCTCATCTTCATTTTGAGTAAAGGTCAAACTCTTTGATTGTCTCGTCAAAACGAAGATTCCAGCTCTGAGGTGCTTGCTTCAATCCATAGATTGACCTTTGTAGCTTACAAACTTTATTTTCATCCTTTGAATTTATAAAACCCTCAGGTTGTGTCATGTACACATCCTCTAGAAGATTCCCATTAAGGAATATGGTTTTAACATCCATATGCCAAATCTCATAGTCATGATAAGCTCCAATAGCAAGCATGATCCTGATGGACTTAACCATGGCAACTAGAGAAATTTTTTCACCATAGTCAACACTTTGAACTTGTTTGAAACCCTTCACAACCAATTTGTATTTGTAAGTTTGTACTTTAACATCCATGTCAGTCTTCTTCTCAAAGACCCACTTGCACCCTATGGGTTTTACCCCTTCAGGTACATCCACCAAGGTCTGTTGGCTAAATGGACATCTATAAATCCCTTTGTTTTGATTATGACAAACATTTCATTCTTATTAATCTAACGAGCTACTTGAGTGTGCAGGATGACAAAGCAACAAGGGAAAATCTACAAGCTTACATATTTATATTTTCATGCAATGTAATAACTGTTGTAAAAACTTGTACAAAAATATAATGTACAAGTACTTAGAATTGCATTTAAATCAAGCGTTAGATTCTGCCTAGCTAAACACCACAGTTAGACACGTCATCCCATTCAAATAGGATTACTTTTGCACACTCACACACATAATTAGTGCCTAAATTGAAACCTTGAAACATGATCAATCTCGGTCGACAAACTCCTCGACCAAGACACTCTCGGTCGACAATCTTCTCGATCGAGAAAGATCCAAAGTAGCCGTTAGACACAACAGACAAGTTAGTTGGCAGTTGGAAAAAGACGTTGCAAATCACTTGTTCCAGAGAGCCTGTCGGTCGACAAAAGTTCGACCGAGTAGGTGTCTCGGTCGACCATTTGTCGACCGAGATGGTCTCTGACAGCAACTGCAGAATTAATTAATTAGCCGTTGTTAAAGCAACAACTTTGTACCTAACGGCTAGTTAAGCACTTAGAAACCCCTAGAAGTTGTCTAGAACGTCCTTAAGCATCCTTAGGCCATTCCTATAAATAGGACAAGCCATAGGACACTCAAACTCACTTGTTTACACTTGCTACACTTGAGAAACCTTTGAGCATACTTTGTGCAATCTGTTTGTGAGAAATTTGAGCATTGTGACAATTGGCCATTTCATTCCTTAGCTCATAATTCGTGTCCTATAGGCTAGTATCTCCTACCCACTGCAATCACAAGTTCACATACTTGGTTAGGAGATCTATACGCTTGATCTAGGCAAATCAAGCCTTGGGCTACAAAGGATAAGTTGTAATTTCTGTTTTCTTTCTTGTTCCCTATTATTGTTTGTACTCTCCTTGCTACTCCTAGGTTGGAGGCTGCGGATTGGAGAGGGTAAAGATCTTCTTGGCGAAGAAGGAGACTTTGAGCTACTTCAGAAGGCTGGTGCAACGGGAGGTTACTTCTAGAGAGGAAGGCTACTTCAAGGGGGAGCTTGGAGTTACTTCATAGAAGGCTACCTCAAAGTTGGTGCACCTACTTCAGGGTGAAGGCTGTTCAAAGGGTGTAAAGGAAAGTATTGTATTTTGTATAAATCCTCGAGAGGTAATAAAATAAATACTTTCAAATCCCGGTTGGGTAAGCAACCGGGTAGTGGACTGACAACTATAGTATTTGCTATAGTTGGAACCACTCTAAACACCTGTCTCTTTCTTCTAATTTCAATTGTGGTTGTTTGAATTCAATAAATTGTTAAAATAATTCAAAAACTCTATTCACCCCCCTCTAGTAGTTTTTCAATTGGTATCAGAGCAAGGCTTCAAGGAACCCTAACAAGGTCTTGAAGAAATGGGTGACGGAGTACTCAACAACCTCAACATTGAAGGGACACTTGTTGCTAGGCCCCCAGCGTTCGATGGAACAAACTACCAATATTGGAAGAGAAGGATGCAATTCTACTTCCAAGGCATCAACTGGGATTTATGGAGAATGGTGTCTACTCCATATGTGCTTCCTCAAAATGAATTTGCGGAATGGGATGCAAACACGGTAAAGCTAGCCCAAATGAATGCAAAAGCCGTAAGCATTTTATATTGTTCTATTTCGGTAGGAGAATTTAATAGAATATCTAATTGTGACACAACATATGATATTTGGCATAGACTATCCATAACTTATGAAGGTACAGTCCAAGTCAAAAATTCCAAGATTAGCATGTTTAAACAAAAATTTGAACACTTTCGTATGGATACTAATGAATCAATTAGTGAAATGTTTGCAAAATTCTCTACTATTGTTAATGGTTTAAGTGCTTTAGGAAAACCTATTCCAGAAGAAGATCAGGTATCAAAGATCCTTCGTTCACTTCCTCCAAAATATAAGCCAAAGGTGACAGCCATTGAAGAAGCAAACGACCTCACTCGACTGAAAATGGAGCAACTTATTGGCAACTTAGAAGCTCATGAAGCAACTCTAGAAGAGGAAGAAAGAAGAGCACGTGAACTTCAGCAAGGAAAGAAGAAGGATGTGGCTCTAAAAGCTTCAAAAGCTGTCACACAAGAAAGTGAGGAGTAAAGTGAAGAAGAGGGAGAAGAAGCCTTAATAGTAAATGGTAAGAAATACAAAAGATTTAAATCTAACAAAATTTCCAGCTCTTCTTCTACCCCTCCTAGGTGCTTTGAATGTGGGAAGAAAGGGCATTTCAAGAATGAATGTCCTAAAGCAAAGAAAGGAAAGAAAAGCTCACACAAGAAGAAGGGAGAAAAAGCCTATAAAGTTGCATGGGACGAATCAAGTGACAGTGAAAGCGGAGAAGAAACCGTGGATTGTCTAATGGCAAGAGAAGATGATGAAAACTCTCAAGAGGTAAGTCTACTTGATCTTTCAAAAGAAGAGTTAGTCACTAGTATACAAGAAATTCATGATAAGTATGTTGATGTCAAGAAGAAACTAAAGAAGGTTATAAAATCAAATGATGAGAAAATTGCTAAATTAGATAATCTTTCTTCTGAAAAGAATAACATTGATCTTGAGAATTTATCTTTAAAAACATCTTTAGATGATTGCACTAGAAAGCTACTCACTCTAGAAACAAATGTTGATCTCCTTTCTAAAGAAAAGACTGACTTGTTAGCTAAACTAAAAGATTTTCAGACTCAACCTATTTTGTGTAACCATCTAGACTATGATAATGTTATAAAAGAAAGAGATTCATTGCTATCTGATTTAGATCAAGCAAGAAAAGATTTACACAAGAAAATGAATGATATTGCTCAACTGCAAAGAGAACTTCATGAGTTAAGAAGAAAAGATATACTTGATAACATTCTAAGCATTGGTACTGTTTTCAACGGAAGAAAAGGTTTGGGATATGCTCCAAAGAAAAATCAACCTAAAAGAACTCAAACTAGGTTTGTACCCAAGAACACAATGGCTAGAAAGAGAAATGAAGTTGATTCTATTACCTGCCATTTTTGTTTACGTCTTGGACACTATTCCTTTTCATGCCCTTATAAAACTAAGGATTCCGAATTAGTTTGGGTCCCAAAACCTCAAACTTAGTAGAGTCAAATAAAATTTAGTTGAGATATGACCAAAAGCTCCATCTTGCTATTTATATTGTCTTATCTCAACTAAACAAAAGATTTTATGCTCATTGGTAATTTTCTGCATTATTGTACTAAAACAGAAACTTAGTCGGTCAAAGTATTATCGACTGAACCATTAATCGGTCGAAGAATTGTCGACCGACCGAATGTCTGTAACATATCAAAATTTACAGCAATTATTTCGGTCGAAAATTGTTCAACCGAGCTACATTTCTGTGTTTTCTGGTTTTGCATTACAGTAATCTTCTCGATCGACAAATTGTCGACCGAGACATATCTCGGTCGAACAATTGTCGACCGACTGGACTTCTGATTCAGAACTTTTATACAAATTTGTACTTAAATGATTCTAACCATATCGGACCATCACATGGGTACCAAAATCTACATTTTAATGCAGGAATGGGTGGTTGACAGTGGATGTTCCAAACATATGACCGGAAACAAGGATGCATTCCAAACCTTTGAAGAAAAGAAAAGTGGAACAGTCACTTTTGGAGACAATGGTAAGGGCAAAATCGTTGGAATAGGTAATGTTGGTACAAACCTCGAAATTAAGAATGTTCTACTTGTTGATGGTTTGCACCATAACTTGATAAGTGTTAGTCAATTATGTGATAGTGGTTATGATGTGTTATTTAACAAAACCTGCTGCAAGTTATTAATAGAAAATACTACAAATGTTGTTTATGAAGGAAATAGAGTTGGAAATCTTTATATTCTTAAACCTAACTCTATGAAATCAGTAGTGGGAAAATGCTTTCTTGCAAATGACAATACCTTACAAATATGGCATAAAAAGCTAGGACATGCTAGTTCACATGTTATCAAAAAGTTAGTGAAATATGATCTTGTTCGTGGATTGCCTACTTTATCTTTTGATCAAGTTGAAAACTGTGAACCATGCACAATGGGAAAGCAAACCAAAACATCTTTTAAATCAAAACATGTACTTAGCACCAATAGATCATTAGAATTAATTCATATGGATTTATTTGGACCAATGAGGACATAATCAATCGGTGGTAAGAGATACTGTTTTGTTATTGTTGATGATTATAGTAGATATACATGGGTACATTTTATTGCAACTAAAGATGATACTATTCATGTTTTTATGCAATTTTGTTCCAAGATTGAAAATCTCTTACAAAATAAAATATGTACCATTAGAAGTGATCATGGTGGGGAATTTGAAAATCATACATTTGAAGAGTTTTGTACATCTCAAGCATACACTCATAATTTTTCTACTCCACGCACCCCACAGCAAAATGGTATAGTTGAAAGGAAAAATCGATCACTACAAGAAATGGCTAGAACTATGATGCTTGAACATAACACACCCAAAACCTTTTGGGCTGAAGCTGTAAACACTGCATGCTATGTGCTAAATAGAGTAACTATTCATTCTCATTTAAAGAAAACTCCATATGAACTAATACATTCTAAGAAACCTAGAGTTGACTATTTTCATACTTTTGGCTCCACATGCTATATCTTAAATACCAAAGATGATAGAGATAAGTTTGACTCAAAATCACACAAAGCATTCTTTTTGGGATATTCCACCTCTAGCAAAGCTTTTAGAGTATATAACACTATATCTAGAAAAGTTGAGGAATCTATTCATGTTTCTTTTCATGAAGAATCCAAATCTGAAAATCTAGAAATCATAGATCTCACAAATCAATTCGAAAATCTAACCATACCAAATAATAATGAGCAAAGTACTACAAATAATCACCAAGTTGAACCACAACCTACACCTAGGCTCATTAAAGATCATCCCCAAGAACTAATTATTGGAGATCCAAATGATAAAGTCAAAACTCGGTCTTCCTTCAAAGATGTTGCAAACATGGCTTTTGTTTCTATCATTGAACCTAAGAAGATATCCGAAGCTCTTAAGGATGATTATTGGATAATAGCCATGCAAGAAGAGTTGAATCAATTCACTAAAAATGATGTATGGGATTTAGTTCCTAAACCACATGATAAAACCATCATAGGAACTAAATGGGTTTTTAGGAATAAGCTCAATGAGGCAGGAGAAGTCATAAGGAATAAAGCTCGGTTAGTAGCACAAGGATATAATAAACAAGAAGGAATAGATTTTGATGAAACATATGCACCCGTAGCTAGACTTGAAGCCATTAGAATGTTACTAGCTATTGCTGCCCATAAAAACATCAAACTCTATCAAATGGATGTCAAAAGTGCTTTTCTAAATGGCATCATTCAAGAAGAAGTTTATGTTGCCCAACCACCTGGTTTTGAAATTCCAGAAAAAGGTGACTATGTTTATAAACTTAAGAAAGCACTTTATGGTTTAAAACAAGCACCTAGAAATTGGTATGAAAGGCTCAAGACATATCTTTTTGATAATGGTTTTTCTATTGGAAATTCAGATTCTACTTTATTTTTCAAAACATATACATCTGATTTCCTAGTTGTGCAAATATATGTTGATGACATTATTTTTGGAGCTTCAAATGTTTCATTATGCACACAATTTAGTGATATTATGCAAAAAGAATTTGAAATGAGCCTCATGGGTGAACTAACTTTCTTTCTTGGTTTTCAAATTAAGCAAACACCTGCCGGAATATTCATAAGCCAAGAAAAATATACTAAAGAACTCTTAAAACGTTTTGGGATGGATCAGTGCAAACATGCTACTACTCCTATGGCTACTTCTATCAAAATTGATAAGGATGAAAATGGGGAACTTATTGATGATTCCTTATATAGAGCCATGATTGGTAGTTTGCTTTACTTAACGGCTTCTAGACCGGACATTATGTTTTCCGTTGGTCTTTGTGCTCGATTTCAATCACAACCTATGCATTCTCATTTTCTAGCAGTTAAACGAATTCTTCGTTACCTAGCCGACACTACTTGCTTTGGTTTATGGTATCCAAAAGGACAATCCTTGGATTTCAAAGCTTATACTGATGCGGATTATGCTGGTTGTCGACTTGATCGCAAGAGTACTAGTGGTGGCTGTTTTTTATTAGGGAGAGCTTTAGTATCTTGGTTTAGCAAGAAACAAAATACGGTTGCCCTATCTACAACTGAAGCTGAATATATGGCAGACGGGTCTTGTTGTGCTCAAGTGCTTTATATGCAACAAGTGTTAAGCGATTATGGTTTTAATATTTCATCTACGCCTATTTTTTGTGACAACACGAGCACCATAAACTTAGCACACAATCCTATTTTACATAGCCGAGCTAAACATATTGAAATCCGTCATCACTTTTTAAGGGATCACATCTCCAAAAATCATGTTTCCCTTCATCATGTTGATACGGAAGATCAATTGGCTGATATTTTTACAAAACCGCTTCCACTAGATCAATTTAACAATATTAGGAAGCAATTGCTTATCACTCCTTTGGAAGATGTCTTTTTTGATATTTGTGCTACTTAAACAAAAACTCTTATTTACATTTTTTGGCTTTTAAATGGACATCTTTTTCATTAGATTTGATGGGACATCTAATTAAGGGGGAGTCTTTATTCTTAAATGGTTATCTTTTTGAAATGACAAAGGGGGAGAGATAAATATAAAACTAAAACTTAGTAATTATGTAAAACTCAATTAATGAGTTTCATAAATAAATTCTTGGCTTTACATTGAAAGTTGCTATATTCCCAAATGATCTGGATTTCATGTTCCATAATTCATGGGGAATAATAAGCACACATTTTATACACAAGAGAAAAAGCTACAAAAGGTAATCTAAAGGTATGAAACTCATATGTTTTATATTTCCTTTATTTATATTTTGGAAATGTTTGTCATCTTCAAAAAGGGGGAGATTGTTGGCTAAATGGACATCTATAAATCCCTTTGTTTTGATTATGACAAACATTTCATTCTTATTAATCTAACGAGCTACTTGAGTGTGCAGGATGACAAAGCAACAAGGGAAAATCTACAAGCTTACATATTTATATTTTCATGCAATGTAATAACTGTTGTAAAAACTTGTACAAAAATATAATGTACAAGTACTTAGAATTGCATGTAAATCAAGCGTTAGATTCTCCCTAGCTAAACACCACAGTTAGACACGTCATCCCATTCAAATAGGATTACTTTTGCACACTCACACACATAATTAGTGCCTAAATTGAAACCTTGAAACAGGATCAATCTCGGTCGACAAACTCCTCGACCGAGACACTCTCGGTCGACAATCTTCTCGACCGAGAAAGATCCAAAGTAGCCGTTAGACACAACAGACAAGTTAGTTGGAAGTTGGAAAAAGAAGTTGCAAATCACTTGTTCCAGAGAGCCTGTCGGTCGACAAAAGTTTGACCGAGTAGGTGTCTCGGTCGACCATTTGTCGACCGAGATGGTCTCTGACAGCAACTGCAGAATTAATTAATTAGCCGTTGTTAAAGCAACAACTTTGTACCTAACGGCTAGTTAAGCACTTAGAAACCGCTAGAAGTTGTCTAGAACGTCCTTAAGCATCCTTAGGCCATTCCTATAAATAGGACAAGCCATAGGACACTCAAACTCACTTGTTTACACTTGCTACACTTGAGAAACCTTTGAGCATACTTTGTGCAATCTGTTTGTGAGAAATTTGAGCATTGTGACAATTGGCCATTTCATTCTTTAGCTCATAATTCATGTCCTATAGGCTAGTATCTCCTACCCACTGCAATCACAAGTTCACATACTTGGTTAGGAGATCTATACGCTTGATCTAGGCAAATCAAGCCTTGGGCTACAAAGGATAAGTTGTAATTTCTGTTTTCTTTCTTGTTCCCTATTATTGTTTGTACTCTCCTTGCTACTCCTAGGTTGGAGGCTGCGGATTGGAGAGGGTAAAGATCTTCTTGGCGAAGAAGGAGACTTTGAGCTACTTCAGAAGGCTGGTGCAACAGGAGGTTACTTCTAGAGAGGAAGGCTACTTCAAGGGGGAGCTTGGAGTTACTTCATAGAAGGCTACCTCAAAGTTGGTGCACCTACTTCAGGGTGAAGGCTGTTCAAAGGGTGTAAAGGAAAGTATTGTATTTTGTATAAATCCTCGAGAGGTAATAAAATAAATACTTTCAAATCCTGGTTGGGTAAGCAACCGGGTAGTGGACTGACAACTATAGTATTTGCTATAGTTGGAACCACTCTAAACACCTGTCTCTTTCTTCTAATTTCAATTGTGGTTGTTTGAATTCAATAAATTGTTAAAATAATTCAAAAACTCTATTCACCCCCCCTCTAGTAGTTTTTCAAGGTCCATACCTTATTGGCATACAAGGATTCCACATCAGATCTCATGGCCTGAAGCCATTTCTAAGACTATGGTCCCTTAATATATTCTAGATATGTTATTGGCTCATCATCTATGAACAACTCACTGCTTTCCTGAGTCACAATATATCCAAATCTTACAGGTTCAAGGTGTGTCCCACTAGATCTACAAGGTACCTGTGTTACTTGAGGAAATTGAGAGTCCACAACATTTTGAAATTCTCTTTGATCCTGTTGTGCATCTATTGGTTTAATGCTTTCTTGTTGGTATTGAACCTCTTAGAGTTCTACTTTCCTCCCACCGCTTCTTTTGGAAACAAAATCCTTTTCTAGGAATGCAACATCTTTGGCAACAAACACTTTTTTGTCAGATAGGGAATAAAAATAATATCATCTGGTCTCCTTAGGATATCCAATAAAATAATATTTATCAAATTTAGGACCAAACTATCCAAGAAACATTTTCTTTACATAAGCTTCACATCCCCAAATCCTCATAAAAGTCACTTTGGGATGCTTCCCAGTCCATATCTCATATGGTGTCCCTTGAACTGATTTAGATGGTATTCAGTTTAGTGTAAATGTGACAGTTTCTAGAGCATAACCCCAAAAGGTAGTCAGAATTTCAGCTAAACTCATCATTGATCACATCATATCCAACAATGTGTGAATCCTTCTTTCTGATACACCATTATGCCATGGTGTTCCAGGTGGAATCCATTGTGATATGATACCACGAGCTCACAGAAGGTACTCAAAGTCTTGGCTTAAGTATTCTCCACCTCAATGAACAAAGTTCCTTAATACTTTTGCCAAGTTGGTTTTGTACTTCATTCATATACTCTTTGAACTTTTCAAGAGTTTCTGACTTATGTTTCATTAAGTAAACATAACTGTACCTACTGAAGTCATAAATGAAGGTAATGAATTACTGATACCCACCTCTACTCGTAGTTCTAAAAGGGACACATACACCCAGTGAACATGTCATTTCATCATGTTCCCAGTCGCACTTGTATTAGCAATTCCAATCCAATTAATTCACAACATGATGTAAACACTAATCCTTGATGCAATTGAATTGATCCATGAACCAGACGGTTCATCTCATGAATCAGCCATCTCACAGCCCTAAGTCGATTAGTTCACTTTGTGCACTGGTCGGTTAGTGCCCTAGTTCATCTTGAATTCAGCCAATGCAATGTCCAATCAACCTGACACTCCAAACGGTCAGTTCAACACTTGAATCAGTTGGTTCAAAGTTCAGTCAGTTAGTTGTTGTTTTAAATTGATTACCTAAACACTTTAGTAGTCAATTTAGTTATCATTCATGATTAAAATCCTATTCCAACTGAATCCTTTGTGTGTGACCCTATAGGTTCCATATTACATTGGCAATAAATGTCTATAACCTTTTTGTGACATCACAAGTAAATAGCAACACCTAGTAACACATCATTTTTACCCAAGTAAAGGGAAAGTTGGAGAATGACTTCAAACTAAGTTATGGTTTCCATGTATCATTCTTATGGTGGGTCTGTCCGATGCACTATTTTCAAACAAGTATCTATGTGCTTGGTTTGATATAACATATCATGAATGATGAAATTCTATCAATAACCAACACACACTCTAGTCTTATGTATTACTGTTGTCTATCATCCTTCCACAATAACATCTGAATAGAGACAAAATAAGAATGTATATACTCTTAACATCCATACGATCTCATTGTTCAAATCACACCTAACGACATATGTCATCGAGCAATATCATTCTCTAGACATTTACTATGTTGCTTCATTATCTCAAAACTGAATAAAAAAGAATAAATTGGAAGCTTGCCTTTATTATTTACAAATAATTTACACGTTATGCCATTACAATCATGGTATGATTGGTTCTTTAGGCATAGACACCAACATAATGACTTTTCCTTGAGGCAAAGTAGAGGTTGAAAGTAGGAAACACAATAGTAGTGCATCGACAATAGAGGGGGGTCTGAGAAGAGGAGGATGCACATCAGTTGGTAGCACTTTGTCGATGATGTGACATCAACATCAACTACAGAAGCAGACCAGAGCTAAGGAAGACACTCATCTCTTGGTGGCTATTACTAGGACATATGTCTGTCCAATTAGAGAAGGAAGCACATCATTCGATGACACATAGGTGGTGCATCAACCATGACAGATTAGTTGGTGGCACTTTTTTTGGTGATGTGACATCAACATCGACTATAGAAGTGGAACGAAGCTGAGGAAGAAACCCATCTCTTTGTGGCTACAACTAGGATGACCATCTTTCCAATTAAAGAAGGAAGCACATCATTAGTGACACATAGGTGGTGCATCAACCATGATGGAGGATTCGAGCATCAGAAGATGCATAGCATATGATGGCACACTATTGGTGATGCGACAACAACAACAGTCCATCCGATCAGTGGAGGACACATATCAGCTCTCTCAGACAGACAGAGTTCTGGAAACACCTTGGAGTTTTAGTTGGAGGCTCCAACTAGAATGAGCACCATAGACGAAAATGAGGTAGGTGACCTCGTCAGGAGAAGAGGTGACTCAGTCATTGGTCACAATGCTAAAAAGAAATCCCCAACATTGGTAGTGGTTTTGTGAGGAGAAAAAGATTAAAGGGAGGGTTTGTACACATTGGGTGTAATTTTGTTCTTCCTTATCTTTGTTCTCGGGCAGGGAGAGCTTTCCAAATTTAGGGGTGATTAAATGTGGGCACTGTGAGTTGTAATCTTGGTTACATAGTACTTGTTGTATGGTAATGCCTCGAGTTTTTTCTCCCCTTGTCTTGGGGAGAGTTTTCCATGCTAAATCTTGCTCCTTCAATCTTACTGAGCATTGTCACTTACCCACCACAATCCCTAACAAGTGGCATCAAAGAAAGGTTCAAAGATTTAGTGGGCATAGCAAGATGTCATCTGAAGACAGGAAGGACAACATCAACAAGGAACTGTTACGAGAATAACCACATGTCTAATATGTGGGATTCAATCTGGAAGGGCGACGATATGCAACACGATAACTCCCACTCGAACGAGGCTTCTCTAAATCCTTCTTTAGGACAACGTGCATGTAAGGAAGAAGGGCAATGTAGTGGATATTTAGTGGTTACATCCAGAGTGGAGGAATAAACTTCTAATGAGGAGTTCCATAAATAGGGGGAGCTTCATCAAAGTATTTTTTTATCCTTGTTACAGAAGGCCAGAGATTGGTTCTTTTTCCAAGATGGCTCAATTGATTAGGGGGAGCTCACAATGTTCCAAGTGCAGACATGGAGAAAGAAGTGGCATTATCATGATACTTCTTCTCAATTGTCTGAGAACAGACTAAAGTCATGGTAGTTGGTATGTATGCCCATAAAGACAATAATATGATGATTGTAATGACATATCTTGTAGTCGATTTTATTGATAGTAAATTGAATCTTCTAATTTATTCTTTTTTATTCAGTAATGTGTTAATGATGAAATATAATGAATGTATAAAGAATGATATTACTCAATGATGTATGTCTTAGGGTTGATGACATGAACAAGTCATACCAATGTCAAGAGTATATACATTCTTGCTTTCTCCCTAGTCAGATGTTATTATGGAAGGCTGATAGACATCAATGACACATAATATTAGAGTGTATGTTGGTTGATGACAAAATCTCATTAGTCAGAATATATGATATTTAACCAAACACATAGATACTTGTTAGAGAATAGTATATCAGAAAGATCCACCTTGAGAGTCGCACATGGAAACCATGATTGGTAGTCAGAATCATCTGTCATAGTGATGGTGGTGATTATGGTTCTTAGACCTCAAATCACTACACTCATCACTTGTCATTTGATGTACTTAGACATCATACACTTTGAACTTTAATAAGGGTTACCATAAAGGTGGTTCTCAGGTGCATCATGACACATGGGGATGACTGTGAGTGATATACATAGGATTTGTCCCTCCTACATCATTTAGATATATAGGCCACTTTATAAGAGGGATGAGAAAAAGCATGCTAGTGCACATGTGAATAAATATATGATATTGAGTTCATATATATATATCAGACAACCTGCTCTAGTTCAAGGAAAATGGATTGAATGTTGAGAGGATGACAATTCCATGCCTCGAGTTCAATCTGGATATCAATGATAAAGGAAATATAGAATCACTATAACACCAATTACAAATTGTAGGTTGAAGTTGTTCTCCAACTTTCCAATTAATTGAGTAGTAATGATTCTTGCTAGATACCAATCATTGCTTGTGATGTCATAAACTAGTTATGGACTTTCACTGCCAATGTAACTTGGAATCTATAGGGTCACACATAAAGGATACACTTGGAATATGAGTTTATTCATGAATGCAGTTTAAACTTGATTATTAAGGAGTTAGGTATTCAACTTAAATAGAAATGGTTAAATCTTGACTGATTGGACTGTGAACCGACAAGTTCAAGTGTTGAACCGATCATTTCAAAGTGTTAGGTCAATTGAATCAAGATTGGAAATCTAGTCAAATGCATGTATGTGGATCAAGGCATTCATGTAAAAGGTTTTAAGAAACATGAGAAACCTATGAGTAACACATGACATAAATATAACATATTTGAACTCCCCATTCTATCTCTATAACTTTGAATATGGAAAGAAAGTAATTGAGATGACTATGATCAAGCCCTTTGAGGGGATGGTCATGAATGATCAAGTTCCTAGACGGGAAGATCACAAAAGGTCAATCCCCTAGAGGGGAAGGCTGAAATAGTACTAATCCCTAGAGGAGAAGGTCAAGCCCATGAATGGGAATGCTGACATGGAACCAAGCCCCGAATAAGGAAGGTCACCTAAGTCTGTAGTGTAGACGACCAATCCCCAGGTAGCAAAGGTCACTAAATGTCAAGATCCAGATTGGGAAGGCCGATGAGGCACCAAGCCCTCAAAGGGGAAGGTGGTCCAAGTCCACTGTGGCACAAAATCTCATGAGAGGGTATCCTAGAGATTGAGCAAATAAGGGTTGAGATATTATAATAAAAACAATGCATAAAATTGAGAATATAAATCTTTAGGGATAGTGTCCTGATTTGGGGTGGGTCAACCCAAAAGTGGGATAGAGGACCTTTGGGGGAGTCAAAACCCTAAACTAGTGGGGTTAGGTTGTTTGTAGAGAGCCTAAACTCCTCTGGTGAGTTAAGAAGACACCCTAGGCTAAGACCTTCCCTAGAAGTATGAGTTGACCAATCCATTTGAGAATTGAGGTAAACTTGAATGTTACCTAAAGCTTGGAAATTAAATATGTCATATAAACCCTTGGCAAGGGTAGAGCCCTAAGTCAATCCTAAGGTCAAGTAGGGAGGATTAAAGGTACATAGGACCGATGGGATGAGGAGTTGATTGTATCCTGAATGCATAAGCCCATGGGATACCTATGTCTACCCCAGGCCCATAACTCCAGAGATTTTCCACCTTCATGATGTTCATGTGGCCCAAGGGGTGAATGTGAGAGGTTCTCCCTACATGCAAAAGTATGAGATCACTCCAAAAGTACTTGCACCTCTAGGGACCTTGAGGAAATGACTATGAATAATGAGACATGAGGTGTAAACATAAAAGTTACAAAGAATCATGTAATGATGAAACCATAAATAAAGTTTTGCACAAACTCAAGAGTGAGAAAGGTGCTTGAATTCATACAATATAAGAAACCATGGAAATAAAAGGTATTCATGGTTTGAAACCTAAAATGAGAAACCTAGAAATAATGTGTGGATATACTATCTCTGCTCTTGGAATGGGATAAATTTTGTTTTGGACTACAACCAAACAATTAGTTCATCTTGTTATGAGTGAGAGAAATTGGGTGGCCACACAAATACTTAAAATTGAGATTTGTGACATAATCTAGGGTTTGAGGTGTTACCTCACCCTTATGTGGATATAAAAGAACAATAGGTTAAAAACCTAGGTGAAAAGATGATAAAATTGAAATCACAAATGGAGCTCTCATCACCAAGTGATAATATCATGTAGATACGAACAATGTGGATACACCTCAAATTGGATTCAAGTACCAATTTCAATAATGAAGTGAGGAATTTGCGCATCAATAAAAGATGTTTAAGATATATAAGTAGGGTTGAAACCATTTTGTTAGAGACTAAGATGCATTATCATTCACCATAAGCTTACCAGGTTTGAATTTTGGGGATAAAACTCCTTTTAAGGAGGGGTGAATGTAATGTACTCAATTTTTTGGTTAATTGAATGATATAAATATAAAGCATGATTTGATAAATAATTTTCTCCAATGATATTATTGGTGGACTAATAATGTTAATTACCTTTGTGGCATGGGTGCAAACCATGGCCCATATAAAGGCCCAAGAGACTTCACAATAGTCCTTATGTCACAAATTAACGAAATAAAAGAAATTGTAGGTTTTTTGTGGTTTGCAATATTCCAATAATGTTGTTGGAAAAAGAAAGAGTTGAAAATCCAATAATAAAGAGATTCCTAAAAGTAATGTATAGTTGGTATTTTAAATAGGAGATTATGTGGAATACTCTAGAAAGTAGAGTTTTTGTGCATAAACAAATGATAATGGCTTATGGGTTACTAAAAAAACTGAAATTTTGAATAATATGCAAGTTGCTAAAAGAAAATAAGATTTGTGGAGCTTTAGATAATTAGAAGACTAATTATCTAGTGATAAGTGTCAATACAATGTTTGAGGCATCAAACAAGAATATCTCGATCTGACTTTTGGTATACATGACGATATTAACAAAAACAAGAGAACTCTAGAATTTGAGAGAAAAGGACTTTCCCTACGGTTTGAGTAATTAATTTAAGGATTTACTAAAAGAGAAAGATTCAACTATTTAAGATGTTCCAATAAATCCCAAAAACTGGATATAGATTTGGAAAGGGACTAATGAGTTTCCCTTAAAGCTTCATGGAAAAATGATAATCGTAGTATGCCAGAGAAATCCAAGAAGAAAGAGGGTTTTTAATGCAATTAATGCATATGCTTTTCACATTGGAAATTCATTTAATAAACTGACTTTGCCTGTAGTTACTAACAAGGGTTTTATCGCACAAGAGAATTCACAAGGAATGAGATTCCTAGAGTTTATCAAAACTAATGTGCAATAATTTCACCTGCAAGCGGACAGATCTTATTGTAGTACAATTGAGGATCGAACCAAGGGACAACTTGTTTAAGAATTATCTGATCAAGGTAACCTATCAAGAACTAGTATTTATAACAAATTTTGAATTCAATCATTTAACTAATATTGCAAGAATAAAAAGAGCTAGATTAAAGTTCTAGTTATTAATGGATGGAAACACTAGGGTGGATCTAGGTTTCACCGCCACTACTCGAATAAGTGCATTCATTCAAATCCAATCATGTATGGAAATATAATTGCATTTATTCAAGTTTCCCCTTTTAGCATTAGAAACATAAATGATTGTATTTCCTTATAAGCTCAATGTCTCATTACAAATCATATATCCACTACTCCAGAGACTTCCCGTCAGAAGTTCTCATCAGGGCATCAACCAAAACTAATCGATATTAAAATTTTAAACGTTGAAGTTCTTACAGAATAAGATTATAATTGATCATGTAAAGCATGTGATCAATAAAAAAGCATGCAATAAATGATTAGCTATGAATTAAATGATTCCATACAGGTAGCAGAATATGAATAAGATAGCATGAAATGGGTAGTGGGGCTAATCACCACACCCCAATGAGAAGACTACTCCCTCAAGATGGAGAAATTCATATCACTTGAAGAGGAAGAGGACACAAGCATGGTCATGATCAAAGTAGAAGTGGCTTGACATGGTGTAGGATGGTAGACTTCCTTCCTTCTTTCTCCTTCAGGTATTAATATTAACTTGTAGTTGAAGCATTTGAATGGACAAAAACTCAGAGAAGATACCAATTGCCCAAAGAGGAGGTCAATTGGTGTATCCAAATCCATAGGTTGATAGCCAATCTAGGTCGATAGAACTACCTTGGTTGATAGGCTTTGTCTTTGGCTCTGATCTATGCATCAACATTTCAACATGTTCTGTCTCTAAGATTTCAAGATGAGTTGAAGTGTTGTGTTGGGGGTCTATTTATAGGGTCGTGGTTGTCCACTACTTGTTCTCTCCATCAGTTTCGATCATAGACTGTCAACCGATGAGTCTTGAGTCTAGCACTTCTAGTTGTCAGTCTTGGAGGTCAACATGTCTATCAACCTAGAAATTCGATAGATATGTAGACTAATGGCTAATGATGTTGCTCCTCGACGAGGGTGTCAACAATAGTAGGTCAATGGCTTGATTTCTTATCAGCTACATACCAATGATGATGTCAAACTCATGTGTGTTGACCAAGGGAGGGAGGTCGATGGATCTATCGACCTTGATCATCAAGATGTCTAGATCTCGATCAGATGGGTCGATGGGCTAGAGGGTTGACAAGGATGTCAAGCTATTGGATGTCTTGATTGCTCGATGATTTTGATGTCAATTGCCAGGTTGATTGACGGGTCAAATTAATCCTCAGACACAAAAATTATATATCGATATGCCTTTTGGAAGTGCTAAAATCTATTTCGGTCTAGGGAGCTACCCTGCACCCTGCAACGAACATCCTCCTCTTGATTCCCACCCACTACAGGGCAGCGACGCCCCTAGGCAAACTTGCTACAGAGTGATAGAATTCAAAACCTACAAAGGGTGTCAAGAAAAGTATCAAATTTCTACAAATTAGCATAAAATCCTAAGTAGATTGAAACAAAGCTATTCTAGTGAAACTAAGCTATATGAGTGCTAAAATAGACTAATAATGAAGCTAAAATTGGGATGAATATACATTCATCAGTTACCAGTGCTTTTTTAATGTGTCATACATGATACGATTGTCAGATCAGGAGCTCACAGTCTTGATTATGTCTCCTACCTCCATTCTGTATAGGAAACAAGAACACTTGGCTTGTACTCTTCTCACATCTCTCTCTCTCTCTCTCTAGCCCACAATTTGGAAAGGTATCACTCCCATAGACTATGCGAGATGCATCTACACCCTACAAGCCCTAGGAGGGTCATCATCCTCTCCCCAAGAGTTAATGTCCAATTGTAGTCAGGTTGGGTCTCTGCAACTTGGAACAACAGGGAGCCCTCACCCACCCTCAACTATAAAGGGAGGCAAGGGGTTCCACCATGACAAAAAGAGGGAGATGTTGCTATCATTTGTGGTCTGGCGACATCCCTTCCACCCTCCCTCCTTCTCACTCATCTAGTCCTTCGACCGGTATATGGTTAACTCTACCCCAATTGCTGGTGGCAGTGGTAAGGGATTAGGGGAGTTTGCCAATAGCTGACAAAAGTAATGGAGCCATAACCAGGGGATTCCATGAACTATATGTAAAATTCAACCCTGTAGCCAGTCTTGGCACTGCGTTGTGACAATAATAGAAGTTGAGAGGTAAAAGCTGAAGATAGAGGAAAATAATCACATTCCCTTGAGTCGCACACTTCCAGGTAAGGACAATGGCATCTTTTTCTTCTTTTCTTAGCCCTGACCACACAGGCATGAGGTGCTAGTACGGTAGGCGCCCATTGGCTAGCACCTCCAAGTAGATGATGTAAGTAATGAACCTAAATGATGACATGGCTTTCTCAAATTGGCTAATTAATGCTAATCATATAAAAATAATAAGTAATTGCTGGTTACTCACATCATAGAATATATATATATATATGTATATATATAAGTGATCAACAAAATGAGAGGAATCCAAATAAAATACAGTTAAAACCAAATTTTGTCTCTAATTCCAAAACGGCATAAAGTTGTTAATTTTAATGCATTAAAATCATAAAAACCCTAGTTTGAGTATTGACGTGTTGAATACATTAAATGCTTTAAGTTCTTATTATTATCTAATATTATGGTCCGGCCAGAGTAGCCCTTGTGGTAAGAGCTCAGTAAGTCCCAATGAAGGACCCGGGTTCAAACCTCACCAAAGGCACTTTGCGAACGACAATTCACGCTGATTAGGCGCGGGAGGGGGTGACCGAACCACACCCTCTCATCCCTCGAGAGTTTACCATGTCGGCTTCGCCCGAGATGGGTTCTCTCGGTCATCAAAAAAAAATATTATGAAACATAATGATGATTTAACATGCTCTTGATCATAATGATGTAGAGTTAAGGTTTCTAATGTGAATGATCATGCATATGAATAATTAGGGCTAAAGATCCTAGCATACCATGTTCTTAAAGAACTCAATCTAATTTAAGTGATCCTAATGAAAGGATATGTCAGATATAGTAATTAGGGTCTTCACCTAATGTTTAACATACAAGGAATTAGGGCCTATACCCTTATTCCTCATCCAAACCCTAAACCGTAGAATAGGACCAAGTAGGGCTTAATCTAATTAATGTGATAGTGACACTTTAGGATTTACATACATGCATATTAGATCTTGAATGGCTTACATTCCTCTTAGATTGGACAATATGCTTGCTATGTATTTGCATGATAATCTGCATAGCTCACCATTGAGGTACATTGCTACTCTTATGACTACCCATAATATAGTTTGCCGATGTTTTCCAAGGATGTCTCAAGGATTTAATAACTAAAATATTGGATGTTTATTTACCTTATGTTCAATTATAGTGCCACGATGCGTATCACATACATGAAGATTATGTGAAGAAAATGAAAATTTATATTTGCAAGAAATTGATTGAATATATTGTGTTATGTACTTGCACACTTTTGTATGCATCCCATGTACACTGTATATTTTGATATGCTGATCCATACTTTTGTTTCATGACATTTTAGATACATGCTAGATAAGAAGATTTCTAGACATGATGATATTACATGAAGGCATTAAGCTGTGTAAGGAGGATTAGATAGATACTTCTTCTCATATGTACAATTTTGATGATATAAATTTATTTAACTCTTTCGAGGAGCATCATGTACTCAATATTTGAATTAATGGAAATTATTTACTATTATTTATTATTTGCTATTCTTGGATCCTTGGGAAAATTATAGGTAATGATTCTCAAATTTTTGGATCTTTTCTTAATTTGGGGATGCTGAAAAGTGCGATTTGTACAACCTGATGAGTCATGGTGCAATAAATGTAGTGAATCTTCAAATTTCATTTTGGGCATATGTTTACTAAAACAATGTAATGTCTAAAATGGTTCAAAAGAAACCACATGAGATATGACATGGGAAGTGTCCCAATATGTCTTTTATAAAGATTATGATTAAAATCTTATACAACAAAACTATTTCTCTAAAAAGTTTTGTCTACAAATAACAAAGTGTTAGTTTTTTGAAATACTAACTTTATCCCAATGGGATTACAAAGTGTTTGTTATCAGGATAGATGAATTCCCAATGAGGAATTTAATTTCAAAGGAATCGGTGGGAGAAATGTAGAACTTGAAAATTTTGAGATCAACAAGGAAACATTGAACCTAAAGAGGTAGTAGGAACAATGAGAATCACAAATTGTTGTAGAATGTCAAGTTCCTTATGTTATACAAAACCTCATAAATCTAGTACAATACACCTTGAAAAATTATGATATCTTATAATTTAGAATGGCAGTGAGTTGGTCATAATGATGAGCCAACAACCTATCTAGAAGCCATTGAAGGACCAGAGTATGAGAATTGGCTTGAGGGCATTGTATCCAAAATGGAATCCATGTACACCAACAAGGTATGACCCTGATGGTACCACCTAAAGGGGTAAAACCCACAAGGTGCATTGAGTCTTAAAGGATAAGACTAACATGGATAGTAACGTACAAACCTATAAGAGCATATTGGATGCAACGAGTTTTAAACAAGTTCAAGGTGTTGAGCATGATGAAACTTCTTCACCAGTTGCCATGGTTATGTCCATCAGGACATTCTTTCTATTACAACTTATTATGACCATGAGATTTAGCATATAGATTCAAAACCATACTCCCTAATATGAATAATTAGGAGGATGCATATGTGACACAAGATGAAGGTGTTATAACTCTATTAATGAAAATAAGGTTGGTAATCTACAAAGGCCAATCAATGTGAATGAAGCAAGCATCTCAGAGATGAAATCTTCAATTTGACTAGATAGTCAAAGAGTTTGACTTTAATAAAAATGAAGATGAAATCTATGATTACAAAAGATTTAGTGGAAGCATATTAATATTCCACATAATGATGGGGAATAACAAATGGGGAATAACATCCTTACATAACATGGCAAGGAAAGTACCTTCTACGTGAAGGATTTAGGTGAAGCATCCTATGTGATAGGAATTTAGATATATAGAAATAGATATGGAAGGCTTCTAGACCTAAGTAAGATCACATATCAAGACATAAAGGGTTTGACATGAAAGATTCAATGAGAGAAAATTTTTCCATGTTTCATGGGATTAGTCTCTCAAGAACCTATACTCCAATTATTATGAATAATGGGAAAACATTAGTAAGATCCCATATACATTTGCAATTGGATCTATCATGTATACAATGTATGTAGTCATCCATTTATATTGTATGTATTGAACATGACGAGATGATATATGTTAGATTTCGATGAAGGTAATTGGAATTCCTTATGTACTATAGAAGCACCAAAAGGATTAGTTCCTTGGTTATGGAAATAAGATAGAGTTGGGTGTAAAGAATTACACTGATGCAAGCTTTCAAAATGACAAAGAAAAGTAATGATCACAATCTAAAATTTGTGTTTGACCTTAAAACAAGAACAGTAAGATGGAAAATTTCTGAGCAAGAGATAATTATTTAATTCTACAAATAGAAGATGAGTATCCTAGTGTTATGAACACAACATAGGATACTGTATGAATCAAGAAGTTCACACAAATGAACTAAAGAGATTCCAACTACTAAACACAGTGAAATACTATGACATCAATGGAGCTACTGGATATGTTAGGAATTCTAGATAGCATACTATGACAATTCCATCTCATGAGAGGTTGTTGATGCATGAGTTTTTAGTCATTTTTACAGACATATTTTCCTTGATTTTATGTGTTGTTTTGTCATTTATCTGATTAATAATGCATGAGATGCTATCAATGGCTTGTGATCTTTAAATGCATCAAATATCTTATTTTTAATGTTTAAGATGACTTAATATTTACCCCGAGTACTTATCCACATTCTTGTGTATTTTCAGGTACAATGAAGCTACACATATTCAATAATACCGTCACTATAAGTTGGTGGTACTGACTTCATGTCAGTACTTGCTCAGAAAGACTCACACAGACTCGATACTACCGACTCTCCAAGTCAATAGTACCGAAATTATGTCAGGAAAGCACAAGGATGAATCACAAAAAGTCGGTACTATCGAGTTCACAAACTTAGTACTTCTGAGATGTCGTCAAGAAAACAAGGCTTGGGTGACCTGAAGACTCGATGCTATCAAAATAAGTCGATAGTATCGATATTGTCAAGAGTTGCAGCTACCCTAGGAACTTGGTACTACCGACTATCAAGTTGGTACTATCGAGTCTGCTCGATTTTGCAAATTTGAAGATGGCAATCTAATCCAACGGTGGGCGTTATTTCATATTGTAAGTGACTCCTATGACCCAAGGGGAGTTTGGCCATAGAGAGGGAGAGTAGTCATATTCCATTGCATGACACTTGAGAGAGAGAGAAGAGGATAAAGGAATTGAAAGCTTCATCCGAGATGATTTGAGCACCTCCGGGAGGCAATTCGATAGTCGGAAGACAGCCAATTGCACACACAAAGTAGGGGATCTTCTAGATCAGCTATCACTAATGATTAATTAGTTTCTCTTATATTTCCCACAATTTTCTCTTTCTCTACCATGTATTCATCAATGAAAACCATGCGAGGCTAATCCCCTTGATTTCTTAAGACCCGAGATTAGCCTAGATATGCATTTTACTTGATTTCCATGCATTAATATAATCTTTATCCTTATTTTCTGGATATAAATCTATGAAGATTGATTGTTCTGTTTATGCCTGATCAACATAGATAGATTATTAGACCCTTAATTATTTTGGGAGAAAGGTCAAGGGTAAGAAAACATAGATTTACCCATTCATTGCACCCCTTGGGAAAGGCGGAGAATAAACAGGAGGAGAAACCTAGAGTTAACTCATAAAGAACCTAACTAATCAACCAATTACTATGGAAATAGGGTTGGCATTAGAATAGGTAGTGAACTACACTATGGAAGTGGGTAGTCCTAACTACAGACTCCTTATCCAGGGATAAGGATAAAAGATATTGGTGTATGGAATGAATTGCAATGTTATCTATGGTGAAACCACAATCCAAAGAAATTCCCTAAATTTGAGTAATGCAAGTGTTAAGTTTGTTTCATTTTGTTTAATCAAACTCACTCATTTACACCAGCCTATATGATTAGACCATAGTTAGTAGTAGTCTCTGCGGAACGTTTCCTTATGTTCGACTCGGGCCTCAAAAGGTCATATATTACTTCGATACATTCACTTGCATATAATGCACGATAAAAACATGTCAAGTTTTTGGTGCCATTTCTGGGGAAACAGAAACATTCAACACTACGAGTGTAGTGGTCGGACACTCTAGGTCAAACCCTTTTTTATTATATATTTTTTTCCATTTCACTTAGAGCTGAATTATAATTTTTTTATTGCTTCTATCTCTACTACTACACACTAACAATTTAGTTTTCCACTTTCAGGCACTGGTGTATGGTGCATACTCAAGCTCACGATTACATAGAGCCATCTTCATTGGGGTTTGGGCAAGTAGAACTCCTTCATAGAGAGAGGGAAGCTTTACGGTAAGTGGATCAATTCAACTAAACTCCACCACCGACACCTCCGTCTGAGAGACCTGCAACACCAGAAGAACTAGAGACAATAGAAATGGAGGGAGAAGAAGAATAGACAATATGGGAGAGGATCAAATCATGTGCCAAACCATCTTAAAAAGGACCAATCAAAAGAAAAGACATCAAAGTGGGCAACTACATGATTGACCCAAGGTTGATCTCTTTGATTAAATCCCAAGATTTCCATGGCCATAGTTCTAAAGACCCAATGGTGTACATTAGAAACTTTGTGGAGAACTGCGATATGGTCAAGATCGATAGAATACCGACAACTATGATATATCTAAACCTTTTTCCATTACCATTGACAGACAGTGCAAAGTCATGGTTTTATAACTTTGATGAAGAATGCATTGAAACGTGGTATCAGATGATTGAGACCTTCTTTGAGTGTTATTTTCCTCCACAGAAGACTAATGGCTTGGTAAAGAAGATCCACAATTTCAGACAACAAGCTGATGAATCCTATTCTGAAGCATAGGAAAGTTCCAGAGTATGCTGCAGAAAGTACCTCATCATGGAATCGATCTTCTAGGATAGGCAAACATATTCTATTACGACCTAAACAAGGGAGAAAGGACTACACTCAATAGTGCGGGAGAAGAGTTCTTCCTCAACAACAAACTTACCTGCTGTCATGAGATATTGAAGAATATGTCTAAAAATCAATCATGGGGAGATGAGAGAGAACTTCTGTCAACCGTCAAAAGGGTAGGTGAGTCCAAGGTCATCTTTGCATTAAATGAGAAGTTGGACTTGATTGCTAAAAATCTATGTGCCAATGATGGATCACCTTCAGAAGAAGAAGAGGAAGAGTGTAAATTCCTACGCCAACAACATCAATATAGGGGAAACGATTATGCTTGGAGGAAGGATCCTAAGTTTTAATGGAAGGATCCTAACAATTTTCAACATGACCCATCATAGGCGTAACAAACAAAACCACAACAGTTTAGTGGCCCGACACAATATCAACATGAACAAAATAAGATTGACTATATTGAAGAAATGCTTGGATAGCTGGTCAGTCAAAATGAAGTACTGATAGGAAAAACACAAAGTAAACTCCAGAACTAAGGGGCCAGGATCTGTAGTATAGAAACATAGACTTCTCAAATAGCAACTAATGTAGGTACATTGAATCAGCCAAACCAACATGGGTTCTCAGCTAATACCAGCGTACCTTCTGGAAATCAACACATCAAGGACTACTATAGAAACAACGTTCAACATTGCTTTTAGAGGCATCCGTTTTTCAGTAAAACCAACACTGTTAACATTAAACATCGGTTAATAAGGACATCCGACGTCTATATTTGAAGACCATCCAGACACAGGTATCACTTTTCATTCAGTGTCAGTCGAAGAAACGAAACCGACACCTAAATAACCCGCAAAATTTAAAATTTTCAAGCAAAAAAAATTGCGCTAAAATATTAGATACAACGTTGGTGTTTTACCTAATAACCAATGCTGAATAAAGATAAAATTTGTGCCAAAAGTTCCAATATGGGCGTCGGTTTTCTTAGCATAACTGACGTAATAAGGGTGTGTGCGCCATCCCCGCCAAAAAAAATTAGGGTAAAGGAATGTCCAATTGACATCGGTTGTCTTTGGATAACCGACACTTAATAATAAATATGTCGGTTGATATAGATAATTGACACCATTTAGTAACTTAATAGCCCCCACGCACAGTAGACTCTTCCCCTTTCTTCTATTTCATCGATCAATTTTGCTCCAGTTCCCTACTACTATTGCGTCACCTGCCGCCTGCCTCCCCGCCGCCGCCTACTGCTGCTGCAGCTGCTCGCCACCGCCTGCCTCTCCTTCTCTTCTCACTGCCGGCGCCTCTGCTACTGCTGCTCTCCTCACCGATGCTCTCCTGCTCCTCCTGGTCCTCCTGCCACCGGCACCTCTGCTGCCCTTCTCTCCTCGCTGTTCTTCTTCCTCTGCCCTCAAGCAGGTACCCTACTATGTGTGGTATTTCACAACATGCAACCAGCGCTAGCGACCATGTGGGCTGGCCCTCCACCTCTTCTTCTTCTCCTACTCCCTCTCCTTACCAAATGGAAAGCAAGGCTATGACCGTGGCCATTCCACACGGTCGTGGCCTTGCTTTCCATTTGGTAAGGAGAGAGAGGAGGAAGAAGAAGATACATTTGCAATTGAATACTAATGCTTGACCTAATTCTGTAAATTTTGATGCATGTTGAATTAAGCCTAATACACATTTCACCATAATCTTGAATTAACTATATTTCTAAAATCTTGTGATCAATCTATGTAAGATATTAAAACCCTAATGTTAAATCTCTGATTTTGTAGTGATGTGTCACCCTAACATCTACATGAATCCCTATTGTATGATGTAGATTGATGATAATGCATGAGCTAATTTTAAATTTTGAAATCAATTATGAATCTCTCCATCCCTAGGTCATACTAAATTATGTGTAATATTTATCTTGATGATGAACATGCATGGTCACTCGAAATGTTAAAATCAATGTTATAGAATGACATCACATGTATTTGTTGGCCTCGAAACCCGTCCAAGATTTACTCATTAGGAGTAAATCTTGATTAGTCCCCAATTTGGGACTGTTATTAAACACCTAATCTCACTTAGGATGTAAGTGTATAATATGTATTTGGTTTTCAAGAAAATTCCGGTAGCATTTCCCCGTTTGTTCTCTAAGTACATCTATACTTGGAGAACAGCGGGGAAATGCTGCCAAAATTTTCTTGAAAACCCAATACACATTATACACTTACTAGTGAGATTAGGTGTTCAATAATGGGATATATGGTACACATTTATTATATATAAGAATGACATCACATGTATTTGTTGGCCTAGAAACTCGTCTAAGATTTACTCACTAGGAGTAAATCTTAGATAGTCCCCGGTTTGGGACTGTTCTTGAACACCTAATCTCACTTAGGATGTAAGTGTATAATGTGTATTGGGTTTTCAAAAAAAATTTCGGCAACATCTCCCCGTTTGTTCTCTAAGTACATATGTACTTGGAGAACAGCGGGGAAATGCTGCCGAAATTTTCTTGAAAACCCAATACACATTATACACTTACTAGTGAGATTAGGCATTCAAGAATGAAATAGGTGGTACACATTTATTATATATATGAATGACAATACATGTATTTGTTGGCCTAAAGTTTTAACCATGCAAAAACTCTAATCTGTTAACCCTAGACCCCAATCTTGTTGTAATATATACTTGGTTTCTCTTTGATCATAGAATGGATAGATCATGGATGTCCATTCGCAATCGCTGCACCCCAGAGTTTATATCTGGTCTTGACCAATTTATTAGATTTTCTGAGGAACATAGGAAACAACCTTGAGATAGGTTCTACTGTCCATGTAGGCATTGCAGTAACAACTTGAAAGTTTAGCACTGGTGACGAAATCAAAAGTCATGTCATGTGCAATGGGATTATACAAGGCTATACAGAATGTCACTAGCATGGAGATATTTCAAACTCAAAACCAATGGATGTCGATAGCAGTGCTTGTGTGGAAGAAGAAATTGCCTCCGATGATGTAGATGTGAATGAACCAGTTCCTGTAGACATCGTTGATGCGATGCTGGATAGTTGTGGGGTAGAGCACACCGATCCACCTCTCATTTTTAGAAACATTATGCATGATGCTGAGATATCATTATACACAGGTTGTACACAGTTTACAAAGCTTAGTGCTTTGTATAAGCTGAAAGCTAACAATAGATGGAGCGACAAAAGCTTCACATCATTGTTGTCTTTGTTGAAAGAAATGCTTCCTGAAGGAAACGAGCTGCCAATCTCAACATACCAGGTAAAGAAATTGTTGTGCCCAATGGGAATGGATTCCAAGAAGATACATGCATGCCCAAATGATTGTGTATTATTTCAAAAGGACTATGTGGATTTGAAAGGTTGTCCAAAATGTG
The DNA here is from genome assembly GCA_963693085.1 of Alisma plantago-aquatica. Classification (NCBI taxonomy): domain Eukaryota; kingdom Viridiplantae; phylum Streptophyta; class Magnoliopsida; order Alismatales; family Alismataceae; genus Alisma; species Alisma plantago-aquatica. Next base: position 1,119,128,846 of record OY856413.1, read on the forward strand.
GTGCGTCATAGTATAAATTGACGACTTCGGGGGAGTCCAAAACTGGTTCTCCTGCCAAGGTGATGTGGTATCTACCTATAATATCACAGTTCCAACACTTGTTTGCCAATCCGATAGATGCGAAGAATTTGAGGTGGCATGCAGATGTTAAGAAAAATAATGATGGGATCCTACGACATGCGTCTGATTCCCCATAGTGGAAGAAGATCGATCTATTGTATCCTGAATTTGGTGAAGAAGTCAGGAATCTAAGACTTGGGCTTTGTACAGATGGGATGAATCCGTACGGGACATTGAGCAGCCAACATATCACTTGGCCAGTCATGCTTGTTATATACAATCTTCCTCCCTGACTGTGTATAAAAAATAAGTACGTAATGCCGTCGTTGTTGATATCGGGCCCTAAACAACCTGGAAATGATATCAATGTTTATCTTGAACCTCTGATTGATGACTTAAAGAAACTCTGGGGTGAAGGTGTGATGACCTATGATGCTTCACGAAGAGAGACATTTCGTTTGCATGCTATGTTGTTTTGCACTATTAATGACTTTCTAGCATATGGGAATTTGTTTGGATATAGTGTCAAAGGAGCTAAAGTGTGTCCTATATGTGAAGAGAACACTGATTCAACAAGACTAAAACATGGTGGTAAGACTTTATATCTCAGTCATCGAAGGTTTCTTACAAAATTCCATCCGTATCGTAGAAAGCGCAAAGCATTCAATGGATTGAATGAGGAACAGAGTGTACCTAAACCTATACCAGGGGAGATTGTTTATGAAAGAGTAAAAGACTTTGTCAATGAATTTGGTAAGAGATCACAATGTACTATGGCCACACGGAGTGACAAAGCTTTATTCAAGAAGAAGTCAGTATTTTGGGATCTTCCTTATTGGAGTTCTTTGACAGTCATGCATTGTATCGATGTCATGCACGTTGAGAAAAATGTCTGTGATAATGTCATTGGTACGTTGTTGAATATACCAGGTAAGACTAAAGATGGGATAAAATCCAGACTGGACCTACGTGAAATGGGAATAATGTCAGAATTAACAGAATTTCGTGAAATGGGAAATCGGAGAACATACTTACCTCCCGCTTGTTACACATTGTCTAGAAAGGAGAAGAAAGCTTTTTGTGAATGTTTGGTAAATGTTAAGGTGCCACAGGGTTACTCATCCAACATTCGTAGATTGGTATCAATGAAAGATCTGAAGTTGATAGGTCTTAAATCTCATGATTGTCACACTCTAATGCAACAAATATTGCCAGTGGCAATTAGATCTATATTACCGAAGCATATAAGGTTTGCAAACACCAGACTTTGTTTCTTTTTCAATAGTCTGCGCAGCAAAGTTATTGACCCTGATAGTCTCAATAATTTGCAAAGAGAAGTGGTTGTTACCATATGTCAGCTTGAGATGTATTTTCCTCCGTCATTCTTTGATATCATGGTACATCTTGTTGTCTACTTGACTAGGGAAGTGAAAATGTTGGGACTAGTTTTCTTACATTGGATGTATCCCTTTGAACGATACATGAGCATTTTTAAAAGTGATGTTCAAAACCGTTATCGGCCTGAAGGGAGTATTATTGAGGGTTATGTGGCGAGAGAGGTTATGGATTTTTGCAATGACTTTCTTAGTGGTAATGACACTCCTAGTAATGACAAGAATATTGAGGAGCAATTTAGCAAAGGAATTTTGGGATCATGGGTGAAAGTAATCAGTTGTGAGCAGTTGGAACAAGGTCACTTGTATATTTTACACAACATGGACAAAGTGAGTGTTTATATCAAGGAACATGCCAATTTCATCAAGAGACAATATCCTCGAGCCAATACAATGTGGCTTACTAGAGATCATAACAAGACATTTATTAAGTGGTTCGAAGATAAAGTCTTACATCAACTATCTCAAACACCAGATGATATTACTAAAACTATCAAATGCCTCACCTTTAAACCAAAATTGAATGTTATGTCTTATGAAGGGTATGACATTAATGGATTCACATATTACACAAAGATCTAAGATGATAAGAGTGTCATCCAAAATAGTGGGGTCACCCTTCAAGCGTCAACTATGTTTTTTGCAAGTGCAAAGGATAAGAGTCCACGTGAAGCTAAAATGTCATATTACGGTGTCATTGAAGACATAGGGGAGTTTGATTACATAGATTTCAGAATTCCTCTCTTCAAATGTAATTGGGTTGATAACACCAAAGGAGTTATAGTGGATGAATTGGGTTTCACTTTAGTGAACTTTGAAAAGATTGGCGAGAAGGGTGAACCATTCATATTGGCATCACAGGTGAAATAAGTATTTTATATCGATGATCCTACAAATGATAAATGGTCGGTTGTTCTTCATGGTAAAAGACAGTTCATTGAAGATCCTATAGATGAAGAAGAGTACTATGATAAGTATGATGACTCTAGTCCATTCTCAGTTGGGTTGTCAACACCAACAAATATTGAAGCTAATGATGACTTGTATGTGCGCGGAGATCACAATGAATGATTGTTAATTGATAAAAAATCGCAATATTAGAGGCATGTTTATATTTTTTATATGTTTATTTTTCTGAATGTGAACTTTACAATGTGAATTACCTTACAATGTGAATGTGAACTTTACAATGTGAATGTGAACTTTACAATGTGAATTACTTTACAATGTGAACTTTACAATGTTAATTACTTTACAATGTGAATGTGAACTTTACAATGTGAATTTCACAATGTGAATTACTTTAAAATGTGAATGTGAACTTTACAATGTGAGCTTTACAATATGAATTACTTTACAATGTGAACTTTACAATGTGAATGTGAACTTTCAGATGGATGAGCATTCTCCTGATGACCGTGCTGATGATTACCGTGAGGGTGAGGACATCAATGCACCGCCTCACAATGTAAGTTTTAAAAATATATATCATATATTTATATCTATATGTCCATTTCTAGTTATATCCTGTAAGTGTGTTTATTTTGTCAAATTTTAGGTTGATGACGCAAATGTACCCTCTAAAGCACTTGAGGCACTTGATGAGCAGCACCAAAAAGTTGACAAGAGAAGGGGCATCACTATGATGAAGAAGTTAATAGTGCAAAGGGGCAATGGACCCAAACTTTTTGTGGATTTTGATAATGCAGGAAATGCAATTGGAGTGAATCGCAATTCGTTTGTTTCATATCTTGGGTATGTTACTCGTAACCATTGTGGTTGTAAGATGGATTCTTGGCATAAAGTTCCTAAGGGGAATAAAGACGTAATATGGAAGGATTTATGCGTGAGTCATTATTAATTTGCAATTCTATTTGTTAGATTACTAATTTTTTGGATACTAGTTAATAGCAATTCTATTTTGCAGAGTATATTTGAATTGGATGAAAAGCTGCATCGTAAATGTGTGATGAAACACTGTGGGAGAGTCCTAAGGAACTATAGGACAAATCTCACCTGAGAATACATAAAAGAAGGTGACAAGAGGAAGAAGACAACCATAGAACAGTGGAACTTCCTGTACTAAGAAGAATGGGACACATTTGTTGCTTCAAGACAAACTGATGAATTCAAGGTATTAGGCGTCACCCCCAATTGAATTAATATATGTTGTATTCACCTATTCAAGATTAACATTTAGTGTTACTAACCAAATCATTAATGTGCATACTAACTTGGCCCTCAGTGAGGCGCAAAAAGCAAGGCGTGCACTGAATGTGCATGACCACACAATGGTTCCAAAGGGGTATGCAGGCATTCGGCAAAGACTACAGTCTGAGCCTACTGCTCAGTCTATTGCTACTCAGGAGTCCTCTACTATAGGTAGTACACCTCTGCTTCACCATTATGTCTGGATAGCTGGGAGGCAAAATAAGAAGGGAGAAATAAGGAAGCCCGCAACTGCTGAGGCAACTACAAAAATGATAAAATACAACTCTTACAACAATCATTCGAATATTGATTATTTGTGGTGTTTACTTAATTACAAATTTTTGTTTTGGTGATTAGCGGGAGCTGCACGAGCTGAGGAAACAAGGTAATTTCATCCTTGAGGGCACAAGGGATGAATTGACAGTTGCTCTGGGTAACCCAGAGCATCCTAGACGTGTTAGGGCTGCAGGCGCTGGTGTGGGCATCAAAGCGTTCTTTGGGCCATCCCAGAACAAACATGTCCCAAAAGTGGGACTTTCATCAGAAGAGGTAACCTATTCTTTCTTTATAATGTTACTATAAAAGAGAATTCAATCATCAGAAGCTAAAGTTTCTTTTATCCATGTATAGGTAGATAAGCTAGTTGATAGGAAACTCAAAGAAGCACTGAGCTAGTGGTAGGCATCTCAGACTGCCACTCATCAGACAGTACCTATGGCGTCCCACTCTACTCCTATTACAGAGGCTGGGAGTAATCCTGTAGACCCACCACCTAGCACATCCAATGTAAGTATTTTTATGACATAATAACTAGTATTTTCAAGATGATATGTTTTCAAGATGATATGTATATATGTATATAACATTCTTTACACAAAAGTTTGTAGGGGTTGAAGCCATGTCGTCTAAAAAGTAAAGAATTTGTCATTGTAGAGGCGTCATCTTACCCATCCCTACCAGGGGAAATGTTTCATGGGTCTCCATTACCAGCTGGTTGGGTTCGTGTGAGCCCGCTACGTATATTCCACAACTGGATGGATCTTCCATTGCCATATGCCCACCCAGATTGTGAAACGTTTGGTGAGGCAGAAGGCAGAGTGATATTGTGGCCAAAAGCGGTTGTCCTCTATACTGAAACTGTATGGTAAATCTACATTACATTAAATTGTTAGTGTGTGTATATGATGTCAGTTGATCTAAAATTATATATATACAGGTTAAAAAGAAGACACCCACAACATCTAGGCCTCCACCTCCACCTCCTACATTACCAAGTTGGGTTCCACAGGACATCCCTGTCCCGTTAGGTCCTGATTGTAGGGGTATGGCAATATGGTTAGGCGAACATGATATAAATTGCCCTATAACTATTTCTATAGATGTTGATGCTACAGGTCAATCATACGAAAGCAACCTATTTATACAAGATATTTTGGAGTTGTTTCAATATGATTGGATGAATACATCTGTGATAGATCTATGGATAAGGTGAGATCTTCTTTATACATCCATATACCTTGTGTAGGATCTGGTGATCTAGATTCTTATTTATTAATGCATACATAATACATGTTTTGTAGCTACTTAGACAAGATATGTGCAAATTTTTCATTCGAACATATAGGATTTTTGATTCCATCTTTGATTAGTCTAGTAGCTAAAGACCCTCCGTCAGTTCAACAATACTGATGTGATGCTTTTGCAAATTTTTCTCAAAATAAGAAGACAGTGATAATAGCTCCATTCAATGTGGAGTAAGTTTACTTTGGTTATAATTTGGACTTAAGAAAATTACATTTTTTTTGTGGATTTTGAGTTATTAATTTTTAACTTTTTTACCTCTAGTGGTATGCATTGGGAGTTACTAGTTATTATCCCTGAGACGTTCACTGTCTATTATCTATATCCTAAGGGGACTAAATTGAATTCAAAATATGGACACAAAATGAAAATGACATTATTCTGGTGAGAAATATTTCATTTTCATATCCGTTAACATATGTTATTAGATTACTATTTAATTATGCAATGTACTATGTTACATTAACATGTAAGGGTTTAGATGAGTTCAAAAAGGCTGGAGGAAAGGTCCCCAAGAAAAAGAACCAGCAAATAATTTGGACAAAAATGGAAGTAAGTTCCCGACTGCAATGTATATATTATTTATGTGAACAGTGCTTAATTAGTTATATTTTTTAATATTTTGTATGTTTCAATTTATAGTGTGCTACACAAGACAACAGATGGGCATGTGCATACTATGTGATGCAATTTATGCACATGGTTATCAAATATGTCGCAGTGGATATCGATACCATTCCTGAGGTATTATATATAGTCTCATTAGATAATATGAATATATCACTCTTATTTATATATTATTAATTATATATATACATCATTCTCTTTGCAGGTGTTTAAAACTGACCACAATATAGGAAAGGCCTTACCAGATGTACATGCTCCCTATACGACGGAAGAATTAAATGATGTAAGAGAAGAATGGGCAACAACCATACAAGTAGTAGGGGTTGTAACATATAATTGGGACGTTGATAGCGAATAATGACTAAAGAATGATATTTTGTAAATGAATTTATGAATTATAATATGTGTGAATGTTTCTACATGTCTGAATGTTTCTACATGTGTCTGAGTGAAAATGAATGAAACTGTTGGTTGCTATATGAATGATTCTACATGTGTGAATGTGAAAATGAATGGAACTACAGATTGCAACATGAATGTTTCTACATGTGTGAAAATCAAATGGAACTACAGGTTGCTAAATGTGTGAACATTTATGTTATTAATTTTGCAGGTTTTTGGCATGTTGTTGGCTGATATCAATGGATGTCGTAAAACCTACAGTTCATAACTGAACTGCAGGTTTCTCATCCTTAGACCAGCCATAGCAGGTCTGCAGACTGACAAAAAAAAACATAAAATAGGCGTCGATTATTTGTATAAAACCGACGACATATGGTTACACCACGGGCAGTGGGCCAGACACCATGGCCGTGCTGGCCAGCACGGCCGTGGCAGCGGACCAGACACCATGGCCTTGCTGGCCAGCACGGCCATGGCAGCGGGTGAGATGGTGTCGGTTATCACTAATAAACCGACGTCGATAGTGACCCAGATGGTGCCCTTTCTATGGTGCAAAGGTATATGACGTCGATTTCAAAGCTAATAATCGACGCCTATACCCCCTGCTGGCGCATTTTCGGTGGCGCACAGAGGGTTGTGGCGTCAGTTTGAGAACCGACGCATAACGGTTGGGCTTTTAGCGGCGCCCACATAGGTGTCTCTTAAAAATTGACACCAAAGGACTTAAATAACCGACACTAAAGGTCGGTTATGTACTAGTGAGGCTGTCCTACTACATAGTGGTAAGACACTGTTGAATAAGGCACCAACAACCATAGATGCAGGTGACACTTCAACAACAACAACTCAGACTGTGACAGTAGAGGTGAATGAACCAGATAGTATGGAACATGAGAAAACATCTGAAGAGCACAATGATGAGGTAGAAGATACTTGACCAAAACCATATGTCCTGCCTCACTAGAGAACACCATTACCCTTTCCGAATAGCTTGAAAGAAACCAAAGCAGACCAGTAGTTCCAGAAAATTTTAGAAGTTTTTAAAAAGCTATCTGTCAATATTCCACTTATTGATGCAATTCAACAGATACCTTCATATGGAAAGTTCTTAAAAAACATCATCAATAAGAAGAGATGGATACCTGAGGCTGAGGTGGTAGTATTAAAGGAGAAGGTGAGCACTTTTATTCTGGGAACACTACCTCCAAAAATACAAGACCCTAGTTGTTTCAACATCACATGCTACATTGGGAAGACTAAGTTTAGTGAGGCCCTATGTGACTCAGGGGCCATTATCAACCTCATTCCTCTGTCAACCTTCAAAAATCTAGGTCGTATGGAGACAAAAAAAGTACTATGACTATTGAATTGGCTAACAATTCTATGGTCAGGCCATATGGAATTTGTGAAGATGTCCTAGTGAAAGTGGATAGGTTCGCTTTTCCTGCTGATTTCATGGTAATGTAAATGTAGGAGGATATATGTAACAAAATTTTGCTATGTAGGCCATTCTAAGACACAACTGACATGATCTTAGAAATGGGCAGAGGACGTCTAGGCCTGGCAGAAATGTCGGGACTCGACCCGACCCAACTCGGATGGACCCGACCCGACCCGAAAAATGGGTCTTTAAGGTTTGAAAGAGGGTCTGGGTCTTAAGAGGGCAGACCCTAAATGGGGCATCTTATCTTTGGGTCAGGCACAACTATGCCCACTAAAATCTGAAGACCCAAATAGACCCAAGCGTTCTCGGATAGCGGACACCACTCACTCGCCTGATGCCCTCGCTTGCCTCCTTGAGTCCTCGATTCCTCCACTCCTAAACTTAGTCATCGCAAACGAGACGAAGAGGCTGATGACAAGCAAGCGATGATAGCCCACACCGCCACCATCACCCACACTCCTCATCTTCCACATCATTGTGACCACCACATTCCCAGTCCAACCACCTTCGGCCGCCTCCGCCAGCAGCCACACGCTCAAACGATGATGTCCTTGGCTTCATTGTCTTCAAATCCGGCCTCACCGACCCGACCTCCTCCCTCTCCTTATGGGACGAGGATGCCAAGTCCTCCTGTGGTTGATACCTTGTCTTCTCTTCGGCTGATCCATAGTGGCCTGATCAATGGCTGCAGAATTTATCCGACAACAAGTGTGAGAGGAACGTCAGCGACCTGCTCCGTCAAGGAGGTCGGTCTCCCCAACTTCACTACTGTCGGCTTGCTTTATTTCCATGTCCTACTGCTCTTCCCTGTCAGAATCCACCCTATGCATGGGTGGTTGCTTGAAGTCACCGGGCCCAAATCATTAAGCGGATTGGAGAAGTGCTTGCGTGAAGGAAGGGAACATGGGTCCTCCACAGTGTGGTGCTTTGCTGCTGGATCTCCAATGGCTACCCCTGACGACGACTCCCCTTACTTCTTCCCACTGCCAGCTCCACAAAGTGGTCTCTGAGCTTGAGAATCATGAACGAAAACTACATGGGCTAGACCACAAGTTTTCCAGCTCTATGCACAGGGTGGGGAATCATGGTGCAACTTTGGTTGGATGTGTTTCCAATTGGATTGTGAGGTTGATACACCGTTGTCATTGAAATCATGGTGCAACTTGTTCTGTAAGATTGATATATCATTGTTATTGAAATCATGGTGCAACTTGTTTATGTCAGATTGAATTATCGTAGTTATAAGAAGCATTATATATATTGATATATTAGATTGATACATCACGATTCATAATTATTGTAATCATTGTGCAGCTTCATGAAGGGGATGTCTGCAGTTAGTAGTTCAATGTTAAACAAATTTGGGTATTGCGGGTCGGGTCGTGTTACGACCCCACCTCCTGATAACCCCCAATTACGGGAGACCAAGAGGTCGCAGCCGCACCTATAACTTTCGGATCAAAGGTTCATCAATTAACTAAGAATAATTATCAAATTTTAACCTACTATACTGAAAAGCTGTACGAAAATAAATTTTTGCATACCTTTTTGAAAACTTGGATATCTAAATTTCTATCCACTTAAGGATTCTACTCTAACTAATCCTCCTTATACTTAACTTCATGTATTTCACAATAAGACAATTTACTGTTTGTCCTTTTGGCTTGTACCTAAAACATCGACAAACAAAATGTCGGTCAGCCGAAGCTGGTATGTGGGGGAAACAATAATCATGTAAATACGTTAACAATGTAATCATTCAATTAATCATTTAACAACCAAGATTACATTTTATATATAACTCTGCGATCCAAGAGTACCCTATCCTCTATGTTGTCCCCATTAAACCCCTCATGATCCACCTATAAGTGAATCAATTTCTAGGGTTGAGTCACATGGCACTACTCGTAAGAAGCCCACTCCTTAACTCATGGTAGGATAATGAGTCTCATGGCACTACACGTAGGTAGCCCAGTTTCTAACTCTCGATAACCTAGACCTTGCTCTAGGATTACCCCTTTTTTCTTAGCCTTTTCAAATCAATAGAGGTGGACCCGGATCTAGTCAGTTATATACACACATTTATAGTGATAATCATAGTCACTTTATAGTTGTATGAAATAAATCAACATCCAACAGTTATTTCCAAGCAACTGATTAAAACTTCGGGAATCGCCGTAAAATAAGAGCGATTATTCATAAGCATAACCACATACCTGATTTGATGAGTCATGCAGATTATTCAACATATACTTCATGTATATACAATCAAGCCAATCAATAGATCCAAGCAAGTAATTCAATCATCACATAATTCCTGAAAAGAATATGTACTCTATTTATTACACACTTTATCAAGAATCTACTTTATTGACTTGGATTCTCTTTCTAGCGTTTCTAATCCGCATTAAGGTTTCATTAATATTCATTAGGGTTTCTTAGATCAATTTCTCAAACTTTATCCCTTTTAGGTTAACAAACCCTAAAATACTCTTTTCCATTCATATGAACCTTAATTGCTCAACTATCCATTTTAATAGTCTTTTATACCCAAAAAGACTTAGGATCATCATATCCCTATTTATTCCTAGATTTGAACAATTAAAACAATTAAAAGACATTCTCTTAAATTAGGGTTTTTAAGCTCATTAATGCATAATCATGCATGAAACCCTAAATTAAGCCAATTATATAAAAAGATCATCGTTTTAGATCCTATTTTCACTTTAATTAACCATATGTTGATATTGGCTTGACTTCTCCAATTAACGTCATTAAGTCCATCTATCATCAAATCTAAGGGGTTTCCCTTAATTAAATCATTAAAGATGATAACTTTATGTACTTTTCACATTTCAAGCATATTTATGCATATAAACTCTAAATTAGACTAATCGCAAGAAAAGTTCTTCCCTTTTGAACATAATGTACCTTTTTCCATTTAACAAGTTAACATCAACTCTAATGATCCATTAAACTCTACTAATTACATTAATCATTTCAAAGTAGAGTTTCTTAATCTTTAATCCATTAAAGTTGATAACTTACACTACTTTTTGAATAGCATGCAAAATTAGGCTTCAAACATAATTTCTTTGTATTCCTCTCATTTTGAGGATCAATTTTTATATATTACTTGTCCTAATCAGAGTTATGGTTAAATAGATATGAATTTCGCAAGGTTTACCTTTTTGGACCAATCATGGAGCGCCACATCACCGCAGCTTGCCAATTTGAGTAACATTTCGAAAAGTCAAATTTGTCCTCGGTAAGTCAACCACTCCTTCAGTACCCAAAGGGGTAAAACGATCCAATGACTGATTCTCCTTCTCCTTCCTCGTGATGGCGTCGCTGTCGCCCTAGCCATGTCTTGCACGACTTCTCCTCCCTCCCCGGGACCTCCACGGCCATCGGGGATCGATCCCCTACTTTCGTCGTGCCCCCGCGCAGGTGCGGCTACCTCGGGTACGGCCGCAGTGGCTGGAAACAAGCTCTGCATGCCCGCGGCTCACAACCCTGCTGCAGCCGTCGGGTGGGGCTTCTCGCGGGGCTGACCTCCCTTCCTCGGTGCTCGAAGGGCACCACCCTTGATCCCTCTACGCCCACCGCCTTTCCCCGCGCTCCGTAGCACCCAAACCATGGTCGAAAGGGTGCAGTTCAAGAGAACCAGACCTGCAACCTGCGGCCGATTTGCAGCTCTCCAGTAGGCTCTACGCAGGGTCAAGATGAGTAGGCGAGGGTCCAGATCCTCTGTGGTGATGTGGGAGTGTCGTTCTTCCATCACGAACTCCATCATGGCTTCTTGTCGTTCCAGGGGTCGCACTACCCCCCCCCTCCCTTGGTTAGGGTTTGAATGGGTGTATGGTTGGAGAAGTGTGAGATGAGGAAACCCAAGGCTATGGATCCATCACTTATATAGGGATAGCTAGCAACGTCCCGGCATGCCTACCCACGAGGAGAAAGAGTCCCTTTGTCTATAGGAAACCTCTTTTCCCTGATTACAAAGTAATCCTTTAATTATCCCTTTAATAATTCATATTCTTTAGTCATTAATAAAATTCGAATTTTATCTCCTTCATTGGCTTTAAATCTATTGGCCACGAAATCCACTTTCTTAAATAATATCTTTCTTTTTGATATTATCAACAAGTCATTAATGATGTATTATATCATCCCCTTATTTTGTTATATTTGTCTTTTCTCTTTCTTTTTCTCCATTGGGACTCCTTGGATCCCAAGAAATCCTTTCAATTTTCCTCATTGGTTTTTCTTTTTACATTAGGAATCCTTGGGAGACGAAATCCCACTAAGGATAACTCAATCACACCTCTTTTCACTTGTTTTCCACATTTTACCATTATTTTCAATTTCTTTCTTACTAAGGAAATACTTAATTAATCTTTTCTTTTCTTATTGCTTTCTTTTTGTAACTTTGAACTCCTTGGAACCCAAAGAACCCAAGAGGTATGAAATCCCTCTTTGGATTTGCCTTCTAGAGGTTTCCACATCATTCTTTTCTCAAATATCCAATTATTCATTTATTAATTTATTAATTGAATTCCCTTTCTTTATTTCCTTGTTATTGGGCGCAATAGCCAATAAAGCCCACAACACAATCATCAAGGCTATTGTAAATGAAATCTATTTATCCCAAACAAATCATATCTTTATTTGTTCACAAATTGTTAATATGAGAAATTACATTTCTTGACAAAAGAACCCAAAAATTGGGGTTATAACATCCTTCCCCTCTTATAGGAATTTTGTCCTAAAAATTCTATCGATCAAACAAACAAACAATTTAGGATAAGATTTTTCCATGTCCATCATTGGCCCCTATGTGGCTTTACCGTACTCATGGCGCTTCCATAGTACCTTTATCATCACATATTCTTTTCTCTGAGTTCTTTCATCCCGATGTCTATAAACTGCACAGGTGACTCAGGCCATGTCAGCCTCCCTTGGGGGTCACTAGGTTCATTGCTCAACACATGGTTGGGGTACCTCACATAGTGCTCTAAACTGGACACATGGAACTCATCACATATTACTTTATCTTGAGGGGTAAGGTCAAACTTAACCTTCTCCACCAAACCATGTCAAAAGAACCCATGCATCAGGGACTCAGCTCTCTTAGCTATAACTCAGAGGGGTCGGATTTTCATGTCACATATTCTCCCACAGTGAACTGCATGTCAGTCTACTTTGCATCTGCTCACGACTCTCGTCGTCTCTAGGCTCCTTTCAGCCATTGCACGATCAAAGAGACTTCATCTGCACGCACTGTGGTCCTTTCCTAACCATCACGTGGTGCTTTCACCAACATCACCTTACTGAAGTGGTGACCGACACAACCTCTCTTACAGAGCTTCTTTAAATCCCGATACTGGCTATGGTGGTTATCTTCACATCTTTCATAGGACAAGAACTGTCTCTAGCCATCACCCTGAACGAGCACATATGCTCTCATCAGACCCTTTAGTCTGGATCATATTAACCATTAGTTATGGATGATGAACTATACTAACATCGAGTCCTTCACGTACCTACTTCAACCTTTTAGAAGGGAACCTTTAGGTCAAACTCAAGAACCTTTGGACTCGCTTCATCGTTTAGTTGAACCATCTCTCTCATGGGTAGTTCAACTAGATCTGTCCCTTGACAAAACTCTTTTTTTTTCTCATGTCATCTAGGTAAGGCGATCTACCATAACCCATATTGCATCTCGACCATCCTTGGTCTAGGGAAGACCTATCACAACATCCATAGTGATGAACTCCCATTCCCTCTTAGGGACTCTTTTATCCTCTATATCGATACACTGGGTTACTGGGGTTCGTCCTTTACCTCATTACTTGCATGGCCATATACCACATGCAACTTCATCTTAAGCATCCAAAGTGCTATTGTCATTACTATCTTGGTAGAACCACGGTGTATGGTGATCTTCAATCATGATTTCCTGTATGTCATGATTCCTCAAGATCGATTCTTCTGAAACCCTAAACCACTCTAGTCAGGGTTTCATCTCCTTCTTTTTCAAAGAAGTGCATCTGAAGTTCTACCACCATCCTTTCATCGTATCAAGGACTATACTAGCTAACCAAACAACCATTAAGTTTTCAATGTATCTTGTTACATTTGAGTGTTATCCAAACACCTCTCCTTTTCAAACTTAGGGTTAGCCAAACAACCTCTTCTAGCTTCTAGTCAAACAAGTCAGATACATCTCAACCAGAACATCCATTACCACTTCACATCCTTAGGTATTAGGTAACATTGAAGAAATACACTCCCATGTTGTTCACTTATCATTTCAAACTCGAATTCTAAGTCTGTATTCATCAAGTACACTCTTTGATCTCATCAACATCGTGATCAAACTTAACCTTGTAAGACTCACATCTTGGCTTTTTTTTGATTCAACCTGGTATAACTCATCGCTCATGCTAAAGACATCTTATAAGATGACTACCTTATTTCTCTTTAGCATTTGCAAACCATCCATGTATCCTTCACTTTACCAGGGTATTCTATCTTCTCTGTCCTCATACCTCATAGCAACATTCCAACTCACATCATCTTTTATCCTTGGTGTATGGAATGCATACTGTCCTATCTATCATTCCCATAACAAGAGGAAATAAGCATTTGGTTGTAGTCCAAATACAGAGTTATTCCTATTCCAAGAGTAGAGATGGTACATCCCACTTTGTCAATACACCTTTACATATAAGTCACAATGTGCCACCTATGTCTCTACATCATAGACATCATGATACCAAGTTACTTCCATGGATAACTGGTCTTGAACCTACTTGGGTTTACACACAATCCTTGGTCATCTCCTTGAGGTCTATAGGGTGCCGGCACTTTTGGGGTCATCCCTCTTCCTTTATGCATCCAGAGAGTGCCCTACTCATCTTCCCTTTGGGTCCCATGAGTTCATGAAGGTGATCAATCTCCTAACCCATGGCCCTCAGACGATGATAGCTGTTACCTCCTGACCCTATGGTCACGTGCAACTAGGGAATTAGGCAACTCCTACTTCCATTGGTCTTATCCCTACCTGACCCTAGGATAGACTTAGAATTCTGTTGTAGTACATGTTCAACTTTAGAACCTTACCCAAGCCTTCATCATCTCTCTCTCTGCATTCAAGGGCTAACTTACATCCTCTCATTGGGATCATGGCAACCTGTCTACCTTGGTCAAGCCCTATACTGGTTACCTCCATGGTAACACATCCATATGCACTTAGAGATGGTTATCTATGGGTCTATAGGTTCATCCTCATACCATGTACTTTTCACTTAGCTTCTTAAGATCCTATGAGATCATCTTTAGGTTAACATAAATCAACAAAACTAGTATACATCATTCAAAAGGGTACCTCTCCCAGGATGGGAGGAAACTACAACTCTTGACCACAAGGTCATCAACATCCTTAGGTCTAGGGTTTACATCCTTATGCATAACCTTAGTAAGCTATTAAGGCATAAGAAGACCACTAAACCAGGCTAGGTCATACTTGTTCTCTTTCCTCAACACTGGATCAAGATTATACCTTCCTTTATCGTTAACTTAGCCGTGAGGGGTTCATCAAACATACCTTAAACTTAAGGGGTTTCCCTTTTCCACTATACATAAGGAGTACCATGCTCGCTTCTATAGGAACTCAACTCTCCTCATGAGCATTAGGTACACCACTTCCCCTCTTAGGCCTAGGAACCCTAGGTTCACTTTCGGGTGTCCAACTGCATGCCCAATCACTTAATCACGAATCAAGCATGTCTATGATATGTCATGTACTTCCATGATCCTTTTATATGAACAATACCACTGGTTACTTAAACCTCCTCTAAGGCACTCTTTATCTCATCCAGCAGGAAGTCACTTATACCATAGGTACCAGAAGCATCATCCTTCCTCTAGGGTTTGGTTCCTCTAAAGATAACCAAGATATCATTAGCCTCCAGGGGTCAAGCGTAGGGCAACCACTATCATCCACTTAGGTCACATCTTCCTAGACTCCCCACTTTTCCTCACATCTCAGAGTCTAGGATTCCAACCTTCTTGCTTGGTTTCCTACCCTATCTCTAGAGGTAACCCTACAACCAACCACTATAGGTCCTCTCTTCATGAAGGATCAACCTCAAAAGCATGCCCCTACCTGGATGAAGCCTATATTCAACTCATGTTCACTCGAGGTTATTCATAGCCCCTAAGGCTTATCACATGAGCCGTCCATCAGGACTCCTTAACTAGGGTTTCAACCTATTGCTTACACTACTGACGTACCCTGGGTGCATACTATGCCCTATTCGCATAAGACCATAGGGTCTCTACATGTCCTTCACTAACATTATCATCGAAGGAGCTATCCTTTACCCTAACATGCACGATCCTTCCCAGGGTTGGGTTGCCAAAGGTGCTAGGTCACCCATGGATCATATGGCATCCCAAAGGCATGTCCTTTCAAACACCTCGTCCAACACAATTCTCTCTAACCTTCAGTTAGGGTTAGGGTTAGCATCATCCTCAGAGGATGTGCCATGTCTCTACTTGCAATGGATATCTCTATCTCTAAGACTAACTTATCCTCCTGCCAAGAAGGTCTAGTCTCAGGTCTATTCTGAGGACATGCCAACTTATGTCATACGACCTAAGCATGTATCTATTCTTTAGTTTGTGCTTAATCTATTAAGCTTATGTCCATGACATCTTATTTACATGCTTTTCATTAATTTGGTTGAGGATTCCTTAAACCTTATTAACCTTACCCATACCTCAAGAGGGTGAGGAGAAGAAAGAAAACCCTAATCCTTTAGGTCCTTAGCAGAATTTTGTGATGAGAAGGGATGAATAAGATGAGAAAGTCCTAAAGGTATCTTATTTCAATTCATACCCTAAGACTTTGGCCAGGCAGTCACACAGATCTGGGAGTCCTCGTATTCCGACTAGCGGTGCGGAGGAAAATATTTCCAGCCCCCAGTCGTGATCCTTTTCTAGACACCTCCGTCTTTCGGATAAACCTCTAATAACTCCCTTGGGTTCTATGGAGTTTGTAAAATTTAATAATTATTAATGGTTAACTGAGGAACCTACGCTCTGATACCAATTGTTACGACCCCACCCCCGATAACCCCCAATTAAGGGAGACCAAGAGGTCGCAGCCGCACCCATAACTTTCAGATCAAAGGTTCGACAATTAACTAAGAATAATTATCAAATTTTAACCTACTATACTGAAAAGTTGTAAGAAAATAAATTTTTGCATACCTTTTTGAAAACTTGGATCTCTAAACTTCTATCCACTTAAGGATTCTACTCTAACTAATCCTCCTTGTACTTAACTTCATGTATTTCACAATATGATGATTTACTGTTTGTCCTTTTGGCTTGTACCTAAAATGCCGACAAACAAAATGTCGGTCAGCCGAAGCTGATATGTGGGGGAAACAATAATCATGTAAATACGTTAACAATGTAATCATTCAATTAATCATTTAACAACCAAGATTACATTTTAGATATAACTCTGTGATCCACGAGTACCCTATCCTCTATGTTGTCCCCATTAAACCCCTCATGATCCACCTATAAGTGAATCGATTTCTAGGGTTGAGTCACATGGCACTACTCGTAAGTAGCCCACTCCTTAACTCATGGCAGGCTAATGAGTCTCATGGCACTACACGTAGGTAGCCCAGTTTCTAACTCTCGGTAACCTAGACCTTGCTCTAGGATTACCCCCTTTTTTCTTAGCCTTTTCAAAGCAATAGAGGTGGACCCGGATCTAGTCAGTTATATACGCACATTTATAGTGATAATCATATTCACTTTATAGTTGCATGAAATAAATAAACATCCAACAGTTATTTCCAAGCAACCAATTAAAACTTCGGGAATCGCCGTAAAACTAGAGCGATTATTCATAAGCGTAACCACATACCTGATTTGATGAGTCATGTAGATTATTCAACATATACTTCATGTATATACAATCAAGCCAATTAACAGATCCAAGCAAGTAATTCAATCATCACATAATTCCTGAAAAGAATATGTACTCTATTTATTACACACTTTATCAAGAATCTACATTATTGACTTGGATTCTCTTTCTAGGGTTTCTAATCCGCATTAAGGTTTCATTAGTATTCATTAGGGTTTCTTAGATCAATTTCTCAAACTTTATCCCTTTTAGGTTAACAAACCCTAAAATACTCTTTTCCATTTATATGAACCTTAATTGCTCAACTATCCATTTTAATAGTCTTTTATACCAAAAAAGACTTAGGATCATCATATCCCTATTTATTCCTGGATTTGAACAATTAAAACAATTAAAAGACATATTCTCTTAAATTAGGGTTTTTAATCTCATTAATGCATAATCATGCATGAAACCCTAAATTAAGCCAATTATATAAAAAGATCATCTTTTTAGATCCTATTTTCACTTTTATTAACCATATGTTAATATTGGCTTGACTTATCCAATTAACGTCATTAAGTCCATCTATCATCAAATCTAAGGGTTTTCCCTTAATTAAATCATTAAAGATGATAGCTTTATGTACTTTTCACATTTCAAGCATATTTATGCATATAAACTCCAAATTAGACTAATCACGTGCAAAGTTCTTCCCTTTTGAACATAATGTACCTTTTTCCATTTAACGGGTTAACATCAACTCTAATGATCCATTAAACTCTACTAATTACATTAATCATTTCAAAGTAGAGTTTCTTAATCTTTAATCCATTAAAGTTGATAACTTACACTACTTTTTGAATAGCATGCAAAATTAGGCTTCGAACATAATTGCTTTGTATTCCTCTCGTTCTGAGGATCAATTTTTATATATTACTTGTCCTAATCGGAGTTACGATTAAATAGATATGAATTTCGTAAGGTTTACCTTTTTGGACCAATCATGGAACGCCACATCACCACATCTTGCCAATTTGAGAAACATTTCGAAAAGTCAGATTTGTCCTCGGTAAGTCGGCCACTCCTTCAATACCTGAAGGGGTAAAACGGTCCAATGACTGATTCTCCTTCTCCTTCCTCGCGATGGCGTCGCTGTCGCCCTAGCCGTGTCTTACACGGCTTCTCCTCCCTCCCTGGGACCTCCACGGCCATCGGGGATCGATCCCCTACTTCCGTCGTGCCCCCACGTAGGTGCGGCAACCTCAGGTACGGCCGCAGTGGCCGGAAACAGGCTCTGTAAGCCCACGGCTCACAACCCTGCTGCAGCCGTCGGGTGGGGCTTCTCGCGGGGCTGACCTCCCTTCCTCAATGCTCGAAGGGCACCACCCTTGATCCCTCTACGCCCGCCGCCTTTTCCCCGCGCTCCGTAGCACCCGAACCATGGTCGAAAGGGTGCAGTTCAAGAGAACCAGACCTGCAACCTGTGGCCGATTTGCAACTCTCCGGCAGGCTCTACGCAGGGTCAGGACGAGTAGGCAAGGGTCCAGATCCTCTGTGGTGATGTGGGAGTGTCGTTCTTCCATTACGAAATCCATCATGGCTTCTTGTCGTTCCAGGGGTCACACTACCCCCCTTCCTTGGTTAGGGTTTGAACGGGTGTATGGTTGGAGAAGTGTGAGATGAGGAAACCCAAGGCTATGGATCCATCCCTTATATAGGGATAGCTAGCAGCGTCCTGACATGCCTACCCACGAGGAGAAAGAGTCCCTTTGTCTATAGGAAACCTCTTTTCCCTGATTACAAAGTAATCCTTTAATTATCCCCTTAATAATTCATATTTTTTGTCATTAAGAAAATTCAAATTTTATCTCCTTCATTGGCTTTAAATTTATTGGCCACAAAATCCACTTTCTTAAATAATATCTTTCTTTTTGATATTATCAACAAGTCATTAATGATGTATTATATCATCCCCTTATTTTGTTATATTTGTCTTTTCTCTTTCTTTTTCTCCATTGGGACTCCTTGGATCCCAAGAAATCCTTTCAATTTTCCTCATTGGTTTTCCTATTTACATTAGGAATCCTTGGGAGACGAAATCCCACTAAGGATAACTCAATTGCACCTCTTTTCACTTGTTTTCTACATTTTACCATTATTTTTCAATTTCTTTCTTACTAAAGAAATACTTCATTAATCTTTTCTTTTCTTATTTCTTTCTTTTTATAACTTTGGACTCCTTGGAACCCAAAGAACCCAAGAGGCACGGAGTCCCTCTTTGGATTTGCCTTCTAGAGGTTTCCACATCATTCTTTTCTCAAAAATCCAATTATTCATTTATTAATTTATTAATTGAATTCTCTTTCTTTATTTCCTTGTTATTGGGCGCAATAGCCAATAAAGCCCACAACACAATCATAGAGGCTATTGTAAACGAAATCTATTTATCCCAAACAAATCATATCTTTATTTGTTCACAAATCGTTAATACGAGAAATTACATTTCTCGGCAAAAGAACCCAAAAATTGGGGTTATAACAGGTCGAGTCCTCATATTTTGGGGCGGCTAAAACCGGGTCGGGTGAATTTTGGGTCTTCAAATGTAATATTTTTCAGGTCGGGCCTGGGTCCGGGTCCAATGACAATTGGGTCGGGTCGGATCTCGGGTCGGGTAGGGAAAACCCGACCCATTGCCAGGCCTAAGGACGTCTGACAATGGGCACTTATGATGACCGGTTTGAAATAAAGATGCCTGAACACTCCAAAGAAAAGGGGGATACAAGATAGTGTAACATGCTACATCACATGGAGGGCAAGAGTTCTTTGTGTCTGGGGAAGCCATTTCTTGATATGGCTCATGTGATGACCAAGGTAAAAAAATATACTCTGGTAGTTGATATAACTGAAAACACCAAGATGAACTCATTAAAAGAAGCAATACATTACCCAGATGATAGAGAAGAAGACTATGACCCAACTATCATAGAGGAGGTCACTACTAATTCACTAATGCACACATATCCAAAATTAGCTTTGGAAGCATGTGTGATGAATAGAGTAGATGATAGCACATGAAGCTTCTCTCTAGAGGAGTGTGTATTGATGTTGAAGGTGGTACCCTATTTTTACATAAGATATTTTGAAGACTTGGGACCACCTCCCCCACCACTAGTTCCATATCTATTGAACTCTCCTGAGATGGAATTGAAGCCATTTCTTCCACATTTGAAGTATGTCTTCCTGGATGTACAATAAAAGCTCTCAATGTCCATATCATCATCCTTGAGCGGTGAAGAAGAGGGGCAATTGCTTGCTGTTTTGAAGAACCACTGAGTTGCTTTTGGGTGGTCTATAGCGAACATCAAAGGAATATCCCCAAGTTTGTGCCAACACAAGATCTGATTGGAAGAAGGAGCTAAAGCAATAGTCCAACCTTAGCGGTGACTCAACCCAATCATGACTTAGGTAGTGAAGAAAGAAGTGGACAATCTTCTTTCGGTAGGTATTATTTATGCAATTTCTGATTCTATGTGGGTTAATCCAACTCAGGTAGTACCTAAGAAAGGTGGGATCACTGTCATGAGCAATGCATATAATGAATTGATTTCAATGAGGTTGGTGAAAGAGTGGTGTGTTTACATAGATTATCGTAATTTGAATGTTGTCACTTTAAAAGATAATTTTCAACTACCTTTCATTGATCATATTTTGGAATGACTCACCAGTCGTTCACACTTTTGTTTCCTCAACGGGTATTTCGGTAACAATTAGATCTCGATCGATCCAAAGGATCAGGATAAATCCACTTTCACCTGCCCTTATGGCACATTTGCACATAGACAGATGCAATTCTGCCTTTGTAACACCCCTACTACCTTCCAACACTGTATGCTTGCCATTTTCTCTTATATGGTAAAGTGGTGCTTGGAGGTGTTTATGGACAATTTTTTGGTGTATGAGGAGTCATTTAGTGATTGCATGTACAATATGGATAAGGTTTTACAAAGGTGTGAGAATATTCATTTAGTCTTAAATTGTGAGAAGTGCCATATGATGGTGAGTGAGGGAATAGTTTTGGGGCACAAAGTTTCTAACAAGGGTATGGAAGTAGACACAGTTAAGATAGAAGTTATCTCCAAGCTACCTCTACTGACATCGGTGAAAGGAGAAAGGATCTTTCTAGGACATGTTGGGTGTTACCGTTGGTTTATCAAAGAATTTTCCAAAATTGCTAAACCCTTGTCAGAACTTTTAGAAAAAGATGCTGAATTTTCCTTTTATGATCAATGTTTGAAATCTTTTGAAATATTAAAGGAAAAGCTAAGTCCTGCACCTATTGTGTTGGATCCTTATTGGAGCCTACCATTTGAGATGATATGCGATGCATTAGACTATGCTATGGGAGCTGTGTTGGTACAATACAAAGATAAAGCTCCTACTGCCATATATTATGCATCCAAAACTTTGAATGATGCACAACTTAATTACACAACCACAAAAAAAGAACTCTTAGCGGTTGTGTTTGCATTTGAGAAGTTCCTCTAGTACCTAGTAGGGGCAATGGTGATTGTTTGGACTGATCACACTGCAATCAACACCTGTTATAAAAGAAAGATGCAAAACCTAGATTGATTAGGTGGATTTTATTATTACATGAATTTGACATAGAAATTAAAGACAAGGCAGGGGTGGAAAATGTGGTAGTAGATCACCTGTGTAGGTTGGAAAGAGTGCATGAAAAAGATATTGATATTCCCATTGTTGAGGATTTTACAGATGAGCAACTCTTTGCTATAAAGTTTAAGGATCCATGGTTCGTAGATATTGTTAACTATTTAGTCTGCAAAGAGTTATCGGGGGTATCAAGAAAAGAAGAAAATTTTCCATTGATGGAGGTTTTACATTTGGGATGACCCTATTATTCTAAAATAATATAGGGACGGACTGTTGAGGAAGTGTGTACCTGAGTGTGAGGTAGAGAGCATTTTGGCACACTGCCATTCTTTGCCTACGAGAGGGAATCATGCTAGCTCTACGATAGTGGCCAAAGTGTTAGAGAGTGGATTTTATTGGCCAACTTTGTTTAAAGATGCATATGATTTTGTTCATCATTATTATGCTTGTCAATGTGCAGGTAACATTTCTAAGCAACATGAGATGGCATTGAATGTGTTTCCAGAGGTTGAAGTTTTTGATCTTTGGGGCATCGATTTCATGGGCCCATTTGTGTCATCTAATTGTGACCTTTATATTTACTTGTGGTTGACTATGTATCTAAGTGGGTGGAAGCAATTCCAACCCACACCAATGAAGCTCAAATGGTGTGTAGATTAATGAAGGAAAACATTTTCTGTAGGTTTGGTGTTCCCTGACTGATCAATAGTGACGGTGGATCACATTTCACTAATAGGCAGTGCAAAGCCTTACTTAGAAAATATGGGGTGAAACACCGAGTGGGTACTCCTTATCAACCACAAACACAAGGCCAAGTGAAGTGTCCAATAGAGAAGTGAAAAAGATCTTGGAAAGGACAGTTTCCACTAATAGGACAAATTGGAGATTCATGCTTAATGACACTCTTTGGGCATATAGGATGACCTATAAATCACCTATAGGGACGACACTATTTAGGTTGGTTTACGGTCGTTCTTGTCATTTACCAGTAGAGATTGAGCATAAGGTGTAATGGGCATTGATAAAGTTAAACTACGGATTGGATGAGGTAGGTAAGCACATACTTTTGGAGCTGAATGAACTAGATAAGATTGGGATGGATGCTTATGAAATTTCTAGGATTTATAAGGAGAGGAAAAAGAAGATTCATGATATGCACATTGTGAATAGGGTGTTTCTTCCAGGACAAAAGGTTCTCCTTTTTAATTCCTGACTTAAGTTACATCCAGGAAAACTGAGGTCCCAGTGGAGTGGACCATTTGTGATTGAGCAAGTTTTTCCCCATGGTACAGTGAAGATTTTAGATGGGACTAGGTCATTCCTTGTTAATGGACAAAGATTGAAGCACTACTAGGGTGGGGAAGTGGAGTAGAGAATAAAACATGTACAACTTCTGGAGATCCCTTAGTTTCTTGCTATTAGGAACATCATGTCTAGGATGTTAAACAGTGGCACTTGTTGGGAGGCAACCCAACCTTCATTTTACTCCTGTTCATGTGCATTTTTGCAATGTAATTGTCTTAGTATTTTTTTTGTTTTAAAAATGGTACCTTGACTCATGTGTGGAGTGTGCAAATTTTCCTCAAGGCCAATACTACCCAGTCCCCAGTCGATAGTACTAAGATTGCATCAGTGAGGCGTCCACACCAGAATGCCAACTCGGTACTTTCGACTCTCCAAGTCGGTACTACCGAGTTCCTGAAGATTTCAATCATTAACTGATAAGCTCTCCATGGTATCAACACACAACTCGGTACCGTCGATTTTTTAGCACACCCAGAATTGGAATATTGAGATGAAAAATTTGAAGGTACTAAGCCAAAATTGCCAACTCGGTACTACTGACATTCTAGTCAGAAGTACTGACGCATGATGTCATCAATCTGGGGCTGCTCATTTCAACGACAGATGCAAGCTTCATCACACGGTTGGTAGAATCGATCTGTGACTCAAGTCGATACTACCGACTTCGACTCGGTACCACTGACTCCGTGCGATCCATACTCAAGATATCATCAAACGTCAACTGTTGATACAATCGAGCTAAAAATTTGCGCCCGCAACTCGGTACTACCGACACAAAAGTGGTAGTACCGATGCTTCCCAACTCAGCTATAAAAGGAGGAGTGGTTAACCCATTTTCTTCACACCACTTCCTCCACTCTTCCTAGAACTCAGAGCAGTGTTGCACTGGATGCTAAAGATCTTCACCGAGCCAACAATCTTCACCAAGCTTCTCTTTCCTAATCCTCATTCTTGCATTGTCATCATGGCACGAAGGAGAGGTCCCTCTATGTTGGTGGATCAAGGTGAGTTGGTCCCTCGACCAACCCGCATCCAACATCCATCTTCAGAGACCAGGAAGCTCTATGAAGAGTTGCATATGAGGCAGATAATACCAATGTGATATGGAAATCACACATTGATCGAAAGGGCGGGCTTCACTGACAACACGCGATGGGTATGTCAGAAGCAACTCATGGAGAGGGACAATCCTTTCTTCAGCGATTGTTAGACTTACTCAAAACTTGTCCTTGAGTTCTTGGCATAACTAGATGTTCTTGTCACCCCCGAGCAAAAGTTAGGAGGTGAATGGCGAGAAGGCAAGGTCAACTTCTACCTCTTCAACAACAACTATTCCATCACTCTGCATGCTTTCAACCACATCTTCAACTGGGCTCACATCTCAAAATGCTCGGCCCCTTTTAAATTTGACTACAACTTAGCTTGGGAGCAGTTGACTAAGGTGCCAGTGGGCTTTCACATAAATTGGCATATCAACTCTGTTACCGATATTGAGCACCCCTTTTCTCGAATCCTTCACCACCTTTGCACCAACACTATTTTTACTCAGTTTAGTCAAGCTCAAGTGAAGGTTCAAAAGGCGGATCTCTACTTCCTCTATAGGCTACTGGAAGGGGGGACTATCAAATTTGGAGCCTTCCTTCTACTCCACAAGATCTATGTTCGACGCAACGTGACAAGAAAGGTGCCGATTTTATTTGGGGGTCTAATTGACCCCAATGCATTACATTTGCACCTTGATTTGTCCAACCTCATGCCATTAGAAGATACAATGAAGTTGGACCTCCTGTACTTCCACAAGGAACACCTTCTTAGCTTCTACTACAATGTACTCTATGCGCATTAGATGCATCAAGAGCGGAGCCTCCCTGACCCCATCTTCAACTTGTGTGGAGTGAACCATCTTCAGCCACTGAATGAGGGGGAAGCAGAAGATCCACCAAGGGCAACAACTCAGGTCAACGATGAGGAGAAAAGTAATGACGACTCTGATGGTGTTGAGGAGGGGGAGCCCGCCATCCCCATCACTAGAGTGGTTCCATGCAAATGGGCCCATACCTATGCTTCCTTGACTTCTTCTGACCCACCCCATTCCCAGGAGGAGTAAGACTCGTACAACATGGGAGTATGTATACCATGTTGTAGTAGATGCAGATTAGACAGTAGTAACATCAGGTGATGTTGGCCGGTGTGTAGGACATTCAAGGAAGGCTGCACTAAAACTAGCATGTGATATACGAGAATGAAAGCCTTCTCTTAGCCAACCAAGAGAATGTTTACATGTGCTTGCAGTGGATGAAGTAGTACCAGTTGCCCTTCTTCGACCACTATTAGAACCAGTGATACTTTGGAGGGTACCCACACCCACAGCAGATGCCACTTCCTGGTCTATCTTTTCATGGGATACTTCTCCCTCACAACCCTAACATGCCTCAGCCTCCTCCATTTTGAGCAATGGTACCACTATTCCACCACCTGAGTGAGAGTATCGACTATGCAGACATAATCATATTCAAGCTTAGGAGGGGGGGCAGGAACACCTTTCTATCTTAGTTTTTATAGTTTTGCTTGCAAATTTATCTTAGTTGTTTTATTTTTTGTTTGAATCATGCATTTTTAGGATCCACACCTATCTAGTGTAATCGTGGAGCAATAATGTATGGTTGCATTTGCCAAGTCATAAGGTGTTAGTGCAAGAAAATGGTAGTGTCTTCATAGCTTAAGTTGTGATATCCGTGTGCATCATTGTTTGAGATCTTCTTTAATCATAGTTATAACATGAGGATTTTTCATACAAATGAAAGATGTTAAAGGTAATCCAAGTAGGGTTGCTAACCCTAAGATGTGAAACTAAATTGAGTCATCATTCACATAAACCTTACTAGGGTTTAATTTTGGGGACAAAATTCCCTTTTAGGAGGGGTGAATGTAATATCCTCAATTTTGGTGAAATCAAATTAAATAAACATAATGTGTGAATTGATAAGTAATTTCCACAATGGTACATTGATGGAATCATAAAGACACTTTTGTGGCATGGGTGCAACCCACATCCCAAGTGAGGCTCATTAGACTATTTTATTTGCAAATATATCCTTATGGCACAAGTTAAAGAAATTAAAGGAATTCATACATAACTATAATATAATGGCTTTATGGTTTTGTATAAAATGGAATTATGGAATATTAGACAAGTTTCCAATAGGAAAAAATATATGTGGCATTTTAGATAATTAAAGGAGTAATTATCCAACCAAGAATGGCAACACAATGTTTGAGGCATCAAATAAGAATAAATCATTCTGACATTTTGTGACGTCCCCGGATTTTCTAAAACTTAATCTGATGTGAGACATCCAAATTGAAACCCTCACCTCAGCCAGAACTCCAATTTAAACACCCACACTAGGCTAAGAAAAAGAAAATCAAGGGAGTCAGAAGGAAACAAACAGTAGCACATGTACATGAACAATAATAAAACCATACACACATGTTCACCATTCAACATATAATTACAACATGAATTGTTACGACATTTGATATTACATATTGAACAGCAAACTTATACATATACATGTACTACAACTAAACTACAAGATCTTAAGACAATAGGTCCACCTGTACATCAGCTCGCCACACAACTCACAACTATCTTGGATCTTCAAGAGCATAATCGCAACCTAAACAAAAAGATTACATGCGGTACACGTCAACACAATATTTCATGAATATTGTACTGAGTACGCCTACGTGTCTTTTATATACCTCTCATCATATCTTGGCAATACGATAAAACTAATACTTGGCAACATAAAAAAAAAATAAGAAAAGACGTATAGTTGCACAAAGATATTCATTAACAAAAGAGAACACATATTTTAAGCACATTTTCCATTATATCATCCATGCATTTACTACCTGAGAGTTGAATGCATTAAGGCCTTTATGATTTACTACCAAAGAGTTGGATCATTTCACAATGTGATCTACTACCAAAGAGTTGGATCACTTCCAAGTACTTTACTACCAAAGAGTTGAAGTACTTATTTCCAGCACTTTACTACCAAAGAGTTGAAGTGCTTAGATATAATGGAACTGATATATTATGTTTCATGTGTTCATAGCCATAAGTATGGAGAATCATGCAACATATCATACAAGAACAATCATTTCAATCAATACCATATGCCAAATCTTTACTACCAAATAACACAAGCATATTGTATAATAAGCCAAGTAAGAGGTAATGGCGTACCTTCCAAATAGATAGATCATACTAAACACATGTTCCTCATGTCATCTATTTATTTGTTAAACCTGATTAAGAAAAGATCATATACTATCATCAGGTTCTCATCATCTTACATCTCATTAGGATATTCTCATGATTACTTGTATTATCTTCATCCTTATGTGGGATTTATGTTACTGATGTTATGTTCTAGATTAGGATACATAATCTGAACATAAGGTTCCAGATCATTATTTCTACATATCAACCCTAAGTTACATGTATCACTCAAATTAGGGTTTCATCACATGTTTCAAGGTTCATCTTCATATAACATGGATTTCGAGAATCATCATGATCTCATAATTAAATTTGAGGTTCAATATACTGATATGAGCTTTCTCTGTAAATTTCATCATTTATACATCATGTATGTATTCATTGCATTTTATTAGGGTTATTAGCCCTAAAAAGGCATATACAGAAAATTACAAGATTTCGTGTATCAACATCATGATTACTGACATCAGATGGATTACAAATATGATTTGTCACTTACTGGTATTTTTCCATAATTTTAGAACATCGTTTGATATTTATTATCCATCCTATGAGAATTTCACATCTTACATACTATCACTAATATTAATGCATAAAAAGCCTGATATTATTGTTCCATCTTATTCTACTCATTTTTCTGAACATTTTGGTATATTATATGTATTTTTCTGATGCTCGAGTTAATTACTATGAATTATTCAAGAATTTGATATTTATTGAATTATTGGGCGATTTACCTTTTTCAACCAACCATAAAGTGCCACGTGGCTCTAGGTCTGGCGTAGCTCCTTTGCTTGGATTCGGTCGGTTCTTCCTGGTTTAGCATTGAATCAGCCGATTCTCATTTGGAATTGGGCCAGTTTAGCTGGTTCTCAGGGATTGGACCCGGTCCTCCCTTCTTCTCACGCGATCAGTCCCAAGCGGGACTCTGTTCCTAGCAGGCGCCGCCGCACAGGGGGAACTCCGGTGAGCAAGGGCTCGGGCTCGACAGCTCCTCGTCATCTCTTCATGCCGCCATCACGATCACCGTCCGTCAGCCTCCCTCCGCGACTGCTGAGGTTCACCCCGACGCCTCTAATCCTCCATAACTTACTCTAGGAATATCCGATCGCCACCAAATTTTAACCATAGATTTCCTACCACTCAAGCTACCTTCTAATAAAATTTGGTGCTAAAACTCAATTGTTATTTCATCCAATTAAATTTTTCAAAAAGGCATAAAAAGAGAAATCTTAACCATGATATCAACATCACATCAGCACACCTACTTTGTTAAAACCTTAGAACTCTCAATATTATTAAACCTTATGATTTCACTTATGTCATTGGATGATCAAGGACTCCAAAAGTCCACTCCATCACATCCTACCCACCTTAAAATATATTCTGTCCTCAGAATTAAACTAGAAAACCCACTTTATCACCTCATATACATCTTAAAAGAACTTTCATCCTCGAAAGGAAGCCGAACTCATACTTCCAGGGAAAACCTTATGTTACTCTCATCCACATGTAAGGACTATTCTAGGTGCATCATATCCAAAAACAAATCCCCATAAGCTGTATCTATTTAATTAGGAATCTCACATCATGTTACTATGTTCTAAAGAAGTTAACTAAAAGGAACTGATTATATCAAGGTGTCATCAACATTTTATTGAGCTAACTGTCAAACTATTTTTTTATTAGCCACTAATATTAACACCTCATGTAGCATGTTTCATGCATATGATCTTATTTCATTTCTCATAATAAATTGCAACATTTATTAATAATTTCATCACAAGATTAACCAACAATATCACATTATCATCATTATTCATGTATATGGTTAACCATTTATACTTTGATATCTATTAAACCATCTCTAGGTTTCCATCATGCCATATATCACATCTTAAGATTAGATTGCATCCTTACAATTATTATATCATGGTTGTGCTAAACAAACTTTGGTGAGTGTCTAGTAAAACACATATTAAAACATCATCTAGTCCAATTGAGGTTCTCCTGGCCCATCTCATGAGGGTAGTTCCAGGCTCAGTCTCTCTGAGCTCACTTATCTCTATGAGTATCACATATGATTATACTTTATCTTTCCTCTTGGTCTAGGGTTCTCTGATTACCTCATTGGCACTATCTAATAGCTTAACAAGCTCTAGCCACCTAAGCACGAACCAAAACATGTTATGACATACTCTTCATAGATCTCTAACCATGAAACATCTTACCAAAAGCTCTCTTATATGCACCACTAGATACCTATGTGGGAAACCACCAACCCGAGCATGAGGCTTCACCGAAACTAACGTTGCTACCTCCTCTAGGGTCTTGGGCTCTCTTCCTCACCCAGATGGCAGGCACTCACATTTTCTTATTCACATATGCATACATAACCAGCCTCTCTCTGACTCTAGGGTTTGGCACTCCCAAGGACATCTAGGGTTCAACAAACTATAGGAATCATGCATAGAGTGACTCAACTTAATCACTCAGGAGTAGTCTAGTTTAGGACATATCACATCACATATTTCTCATATCTTGGAGTCTAGGTTCTCTGACCTTCTCCCTGTGGGTCTCGCTCTCTCTTGAGCTAACCCCAAAACTGGTCCTAACACTAGAGGTCCTCCTTTGTAAAAGAGCTTGAGGCTCATGTTGACTCACAACCTTGTCTTAACTTAAGACATCTTATACCGTAAAAGTCTAGTTACTTGCATCATCGAAACTTATCGCAAATCCTCAAAACTGAATCTAAGTCCTCAAAGTCAAACAAAGATCATCATAAACCATCTTATATCATCTATATGAAACTTACATCATATCATCAAAACTTATTTCATCTATTCGATCTATCACGTATTCCAACAAGGCTCTAGACATCTAATCTAGAACTACTCTCACTTCTAGATTGATGTCATTCACTTTCACTTAGGTTGCATGACCACCTCCTACTCGTACATGTGTGGGGACACATTTTTGTAATACATATACATAGTAAAATATTATATAGTTTTTCTCCGATAAAACAAGCGTAAGAGAAAACTATTGAGGTTCGATCTGTTTGGAATCAAAAACCAAATCCTGAAAACGAGTGTCCCACACATAGTAGAGAGTACAGTGTCATGGAAATTAGTGAAAAGGGTGAGAACAAGGGGTAGAATAGTGTAGCTACTCTAGACAACGAGCGCCATATGTCTAGGGTTTCTCTTCCCTTGATGCACGTCATTTCCAAATAGTGCAACGTCCCATACCGCTGTACTACAAGGAAAGTACGACATCTAAGGACTTACTATACAACAAGCACCAGTCTAGGCCTAGTTCTCGGACATCTAGGTGCTAACCTAGACGCTAGGTCAGATCTAGTCTCTAAAAGACAACTAATCTAACCCTAAAGATTCTTAAAGTTCAAGGTTCTTTAATTTTGCGTTGCATAATGAGCACATGTCAGGCTTTGCTATTGTTCATGCTCTGATACCACCTGTGACGTCCTCGGATTTTCTAAAACTTAATCTGATGTGAGATGTCCAAATTGAAACCCTCACCTCAGCCAGAACTCCAATTTAAACACCCACACTAGGCTAAGAAAGAGAAAATCAAGGGAGTCAGAAGGAAACAATCAGTAGCACATGTACATGAACAATAATAAAACCATACACACATGTTCACCATTCAACATATAATTACAACATGAATTGTTACGACATTTGATATTACATATTGAACATCAAACTTATACATATACATGTACTACAACTAAACTACAAGATCTTAAGACAACAGGTCCACCTGTACATCAGCTCGCCACACAACTCACAACTATCCTGGATCTTCAAGAGCATAACCGCAACCTAAACAAAAAGATTACATGCGGTACACGTCAGCACAATATTTCATGAATATTGTACTGAGTACGCGTACATGTCTTTTATATACCTCTCATCATATCTTGGCACTAAAGATAAAACTAATACTTGGCAGCATTAAACAAAATATAAGAAAAGACGTATAGTTGCACAAAGATATTCATTAACAAAAGAGAACACATATTTTAAGCACATTTTCCATTATATCATCCATGCATTTACTACCTGAGAGTTGAATGCATTAAGGCCTTTATGATCTACTACCAAAGAGTTGGATCATTTCACAATGTGATCTACTACCAAAGAGTTGGATCACTTCCAAGTACTTTACTACCAAAGAGTTGAAGTACTTATTTCCAACACTTTACTACCAAAGAGTTGAAGTGCTTAGATATAATGGAACAGATATATTATGTTTCATGTGTTCATAGCCATAAGTATGGAAAATCATGCAACATATCATACAAGAACAATCATTTCAATCAATACCATATGCCAAGTCTTTACTACCATATAACACAAGCATATTGTATAATAAGCCAAGTAAGAGGTAATGACGTACCTTCCAAAGAGATAGATCATACTAAACACATGTTCCTCATGTCATCTATTTCTTTGTTAAACCTGATTAAGACAAGATCATATACTATCATCAGGTTCTCATCATCTTACATCTCATTAGGATATTCTCATGATTACTTGTATTATCTTCATCCTTATGTGGGATTTATGTTACTGATGTTATGTTCCAGATTAGGATACATAATCTGAACATAAGGTTCCAGATCATTATTTATACATATCAACCCTAAGTTACATGTATTACTCAAATTAGGGTTTCATCACATGTTTCAAGGTTCATCTTCATATAACATGGATTTTGTGAATCATCATGATCTCATAATTAAATCTGAGGTTCAATATTATGATATGAGCTTTCTCTGTAAATTTCATCATTTATAGAGCATGGATGTATTTATTGCATTTTATTAGGGTTATTAGCCCTAAAAAGGCATATAGAGAAAATTACAAGATTTTGTGTATCAACATCATGATTACTGACATCATATGGATTACAGATATGATTTGTCACTTACTGGTATTTTCCATAATTTTAGAACATCGTTTGATATTTATTATCCATCCTATGAGAATTTCACATCTTACATACTATCACTAATATTAATGCATAAAAAGCCTGATATTATTCTTCCATCTTATTCTACTCATTTTTCTGAACATTTTGGTATATTATATATATTTTTCTGATGCTCGAGCTAATTACTATGAATTATTCAAGAATTTGATATTTACTAAATTATTGGGCGATTTACCTTTTTCAGCCAACCATAAAGCGCAACGTGGCTCTAGGTCTGGCGCAACTCCTTTGCTTGGATTCGATCGGTTCTTCCTGGTTCAGCATTGAATCGGCCGGTTATCATTTGGAATTGGGCCGGTTTAGCTGGTTCTCAGGGATTGGACCCGGTCCTCCCTTCTTCTCACGCGATCAGTCCCAAGCGAGACTCTGTTCCTAGCGGGCGCCGCCGCATAGGGGGAACTCCGGTGAGGAAGGGCTCAGGCTCGAGAGCTCCTCGTCATCTCTTCATGCCGCCATCACGATCATCGTCCGTCAGCCTCCCTCCGCGGCTGCTGAGGTTCACCCCGACGCCTCTAATCCTCCATAACTTCCTCTAGGAATATCCGATCACCACCAAATTTTAACCATAGATTTCCTACCACTCAAGATACCTTCTACTCAAATTTTGTGCCAAAACTCAATTGTTATTTCATCCAATTAAATTTTTCAAAAAGGCATAAAAAGAGAAATCTTAACCATGATATCAACATCACATCAGCACACCTACTTGGTCAAAACCTTGGAACTCTCAATATTATTCAACCTTATGATTTCACTTATGTCATTGGATGATCAAGGACTCCAAAAGTCCACTCCATCACATCCTAGCCACCTTAAAAGATATTCCATCCTCAGAATTAAACTACAAAATCCACTTTATCACACATTTAGTATACTTGGAAAGTATAATGGCAAGAAGTGAATTCTAGAATTTGAGTGAAAAAGGACTTTCTATGTGGTGTGAGTAATTAATTTAAGGAGATACTAAAAGATCAAGTTACGTGCATAAAAGTTATCCCAATAAATCCCAAAATAGATCAAGGTTGGGAAATACTATAATGAGTCACCCTCCATGTTTCATAAAAAAGGAGGTTCCTAAAGGCCTATAGAAAATTGTGAAGATAGAGGGACCTAGTTGAAATAAATAAATTATACTTATTTTGAAATAAAGAGAAAAGGGCATATAGGAATATCTTTTTAATATCCAATCTTGCTCAATCTGAAATTTCATTATTGGAAGGTTTCCTCCCAAATTTGGGATTAATTAGGTAAAAGAGGAGAGAGATATATATAATTATGTAGTTTCCTAAAGTTAGATGTTTAATCAAAATAAATGGGATAAGTCACATTTATATTAGAAAAGGAACATAGGGCTCAACCCTTGTACCTGTCACATAGAGTCTTGGCTGCCCAATCCAGATTGGATGATAGATATGTCATCTCCTACCTCCAAACTTGAAAGGAAAGCCCGCTACAATAAATGTGTTGATACAACAGTCTAATAATCTATCTATGTTGATCAGGCATAACAACACAATGCATCTTCATAGAATCATATCCAGAAAATAAGGATAAAAATGATATTAATGCATGGAAATCAAGTACAATGCATATCTAGGCTACTCCCAGGTCCTAATAAATCAAGGGTATTGGCCCCACATAGTTTTCATTGTCGAATACATGGTAGAGAAAGAGAAAAATGTGGAAAACATTAGAGACCTACCATTTTCTAATATATGTGATAATCATTGTTTGATATCTTCTTTGCAAAGATTCTTAGTTGGAAAAAAAATATACATGATATCCTACACCATACTACTAAACAAATTGGTAGACATGGTTTAGGATATGATAATAGACAAAGGAACAACAAAGGTAAAGGAAATCCAATCTTCCATGGAGAATCTTCTAGTTCCAAGGCTATGGGCACATGCAACTATTGAAATGATTTTAGACAGTATTGTAATTGTTGCCCTTTTAGGAAAGCATCCAAGAGAAATAGGACTTGGGTTGCTAAAATAATCCCTCCAAACCCAAAAACATGATTGGAGATCATTTCATATTTTGTCTTTTAGGTACTTGCAAATGGATTGACTTGAACTATTGAACTACAAATTGACTTCTCAATCCACAAGAAAAAAGAAAGGTGAGATGTGTATGGGGTCGGAACAAGTGCAAATTCAATGGTAAGCACAGAGGTAGTGTTATTATTTCTCATATCTATTTATAGTGTATTTTTGCCAAGTTAGTGTGCACTTTGCATGTAGTTTTTGAGTCAAAAGTGGTAAATTGTGATTCTCTTCACCTTCTTGCTCAAAAACTATTTCTAATTCTTTCATAATGCATTACTAGCTTGCTTACACATATTTGGATATGATTTATATTTTTATCTGCCTCTAGATATGTTTTTCATATATATATACATACATATATATATATATATATATATATATATATATATATATATATATATATATATATATATATATATATATATATATATATATATATATATATATATATATATATATATATATATATATAGGCATAGCCTAGTGTAGGAATGGGTAGGCACTTGCCATACCTGATGCCTGAGAAAACTACATTTTTACGTTGAGGTGCACACCAAAGTCTTGTAAAGGTAATACAAGTGCCCAACCTGCTTAACATCTTCCACCGGTCATGGAGAGATAAACAGAAATTGAATGAACTATCATTATTTTAAATAAATATTTACTCTTTGTCATTATCTTTCGCTTCTACAGTGTTCGCCACCTTTATTTGCCAATATTTTATGGAAATGGAAAACTATCAAAGTCCTATACAATTTTCAATTCTCGATTGATATTGTAAGTGAAAAATGCGCACTGTTGTACTCAATTTTTCACCTTTTGCCATTGCTCTTTTTTGTGAGTTATCCTAATAGGTGCCGATCTCAGCTATTGACATCTTTAATTTTTAGCAAATACATTACTAGTGTCGAGAAAAAATCATTAATCACATTACGAACGACATGACAAGGTGGTGCGCTGAGATTAAGCCATAAATGGACATAATTTTACAAATATAATTTATACACTATGTAGGTTCAATCATATTTTTACATTTCTCGCATGGTTTATAGGGCCACTTAATAGTATGATATGATTCTATAATTTAAAAAGGTGCCTTGACTTACATAATTTAGCACACAAAACTTTGACTTAGTAGTACTAGCAAACTTAATGCTCTATGAAATAGGACAATTATGTTGGAAGCTCATTGAGGAAAAGTTTGTGGAATAGAGATGTCACCAACCATGACGTTTAGATTCCACTTTTGCCCAATTAGAATAAGTCCATTTTGGATTTGCATAGTTTTTTGTCATCTGAATAAAATTAGACACACATATATATTGTTTGGAAATTGAGTTCATATGCATAACATAATTTAACTTTGCACCATTTTTTTCATAGTGTTCACTCAATTGAGACATATTTTTTATTTTTTTCTCATAAACTGAAGTTTCATATCTTCTCTTCAATCAATGACTTGGAGTAAGAACAACATTTCATAAGAAATTATGATTTTTGTGTTTTCTTATGCTAATAACATTAGAATATTGAATAATGTGTTGTAATGTTGCATAACTTGCATTCCTTTAATCTAGAACATGATGTAGTGCTATTTCTAATTAAATTTACAGCGTTGATGATATTGATGGGATCCATAAAAAACAAACATCTAGTGGTCTATGTGTTGATTTGTATTATAATGTATTCTAACTTATAAGAATTCTTTGCTTGAATTATCGTTGGCATATGGTGCCCCACCTAATGAAAATTTCTGGCTTCACTGCTGTATATATATGTGCTTTTTGACACTGGCTTGATCAGTCAAGTTTGTCCTGATAGAAACTTGACTGACCAACACTAATGGGTGTTGCCAACAATTGTTGGCGGTCGAGTTTTTCATGTCAGTAACTTGACTAATAGCATTTTGCACAGAATAAATGGCTGGCTTTTGGAATGAAAATTTTCGTCTGAATTGGATTTTCTCAAATAATAGCATTATTCTTTGGCACTCCCTCGGTACCTTTATATGTGTATATTTCCATATTTTAAATTTCATTTCATGCTTAAAACTCTATCTCTAAAATTTCTTTAAATTGGTATATCAATATCTTGCAATTACTTGCTTTGAGTTGCTTTGCAGGTTTTGATAATGATCTCTTTGGATCACTTGGTTATGTCTTAAACTACATCCATTATACTCTAACTTGCTACATCTATCTAGTTGTATATTATGTTTTGATACAACCTTGAGGTTCTTGGTGGTAATCATATTTTGGTAATGATGCATATTTTCTACTGAGTGATATCCTTTAATGCTTATAAAATTGCATATCTCTTTGTTTGGATATATCTCTACATCTACTGAGAGCTTTCTATTGAATTTGTGCATCTCTTTCTATGATGGAGATCCTACTAGTAGCTCTAACTTGTTATAACATCTACTAGTAGTCTATCTACATGTAGTTCTAGTACTTTTCATCAAGTGGTTTTCTACTATATGATATTCTTGTATCTTGTTTCATACTTGCTCAAGCTTGTTCCTTGAATCAGATATCTACTATCTTGAGTTTCTTACATAACATTGTGATGCAAGATATATAGAGCTACATTGTATGTAGATTTTGAGCTCCTTGATATTTATGCAGATTTTTCCTCCAATGTTAGATTTTAATGCAAGACTAGGTTTTTCATACAGAAACAAACTTTTGAGCAAGACTCATTATTTTACAATGAGCTCTGACACTTTTAGGGAGAATTCCATTATCTTGAGTGACAAAATTGTGATTCATTGTTTTTTCTTCTGCAACACTTTATCTTGCCTTGTTATATGCTAGAATCACATCTAGGGTTGTTCTAATGATAGCTTTAACTTTCTTTTCTTTCTATGCTTCGACAAGCCCTATTTTTTCTCTTCTACTTTCCATTTATAACTTTTATTATCTCCTTTTTTTAACAAGTGATGTTCCTTATCTCTTTCATACCCCAAGTTTTTTGAAATGACAAAGGGGGAGAAGGCACATGTCTTATTTTGACAAAGGGGAGAAGAAGAATGTCTATTACGTAAAGTGGAGAAGGTAAAAGGGAGAAGACATGTATGTCTAGAACATATATGAGTAAAAGACATAATATTCTATAAATGTTATGAAAGATAACCGTGCAGGAGAAATAGCATCCATTAAGGGGGAGTATGAAAGCTCCAGGAGCATCAATTGAGGGGGAGCATATGAACTCAATTCTATTGAAACCCCTAGGTTTGTCCAAAGGTATGACTTTACTTAAATGCTTTCAATACATTTATGGAATGGTTTGTCATCTTCAAAAAGGGGAAGAATGTTGACTCTAGGTATAAATTGACTAAACCCTTGTTTTGATGATGACTAAACCATTCCAATTATTTGTGTCTAATGCTTCTACTTGAGTGATTTCAGATTAGGTATAAACACACTCCAGATGCCCTAACACATCTCAACTTGGAGAAAAGGCAAGTCAAAGTCGATACAAGTGCACGTGTTTGGTATATGATGTAAATCCTTTAGAATCATGCTATAAATCACATGTAATGATTGTATGACTTATAATTAAGCTTAGAAAAAATTAGGAGAATTTAAACAGAATAGTTAAGTAGTTTAGTGACATTTTCTAAAATTCATTACAGGCACTCTATATATCGAGTTACAATCTCGAATGATCCTTGATGGATTTTGAGAATGCCATGGTTCAATCAAGTTTCCTATACTCAGAACTCGTTTGACCACTACACTAGAACAAAAATAGTTTAATCTATCGATCGAGTTCCTACCAGGACAAACTCGATGGATTGTTCAAATTAACTTTGTCGCATAATACATTTGGTCGAGTTACCTTTATAGAAACTCGACTGATAGCACTGTAAGGAAAAGTGCAGAGAAATGTTTCTATCCATTGTGGAGTTGAAACAATAAAAAATGTATTCATTGCAAGACACAAAATGTCTAGTTTTCATTCTTAAGTGTTCCCAAAGGCTTCTAGGCATCCCCAACTATAAATAGTATCCCTTGGGCTTCATCCCATGGTTAGCTAAGCACTCTGAAGGTCCTTATTCTATAGATGAGTGATCCTACAACCTCCTCTATCTCTCTAATCTTAATCACTTGTATCATTCATTAGAGTGAGTCAGAAATTTGTAAGAGAGGTTGTCCTACATGTATATCTTGTGAGGCTCTCACTTCCCCCACCTCCCTATCTCTCATTTCAACCATGAAGGTGAAGGTTCTCTCTCTTGGCTAAGAGAGGTGAAGAAGAACAAGGGAAGGAGTCCCTTGATAAAGATCAAGGCAAAAGAATAGGAGTAAGAGTGGGTAAGACCTTGGTGAAGGTAGAAGACTCCTTGCTCAAGTGGGTAAGTCCGCGGTGAAAGCTTCTCTGAGTGAAGGTGAAGTGAAAGGCTGAAGATCCAAGAAGAGTGGGTAATTCCTATAAGGATGAAGACTTATGCAATAGTGGGTATGTCCTTGGAGAAGGATGAAGACTTATTACAAAGTGGGTAAGTCCATGGTAAGTTTGAAGACTCTTTGTATTGGATAGGTAAGTCCTTTTGGTGGCTCATGTGTTGTATCTCTTATAAGTGAATATATAAAGGAAGACACACTTAGAAATCCTAGAGGTTGGCATGTCTAGGTACTGGACCGACATACTCCTAGTTTCAAGTATGGAACCACTCTACCTAGCTTGTCACTTGGTTCTTGTTTAATCTCTCACTCTCCTTTGCTATGTATATTGTTTTAGTTGCACTCAAATTTCCTATTTGGCAACCCTCTCTTGTGATATAATTTGAAGCTTTAATGAATTTTGTTTAAGTGCACTCATCTCTATTCACCCCCCTCTAGAAAATCCAATCACTCATTCTAGGATCTAACAATTGGTATCAGAGTGAGTCTTCTCCAAGCATATTTCCACAAGTAGGAGAAGATGGGTGATTACCAAGATGGGAGATGCTTTGTCAACCTTCCAATCTTTGACGGGAGTTAGTTCCTCTATTAGAAGAAAAGGCTTTAATTCCACATCCAAGGAAAAAGTCTTGAGGTATGGAAAATGGTGGACCATCCATACAAGATACCGGAGACCAAGATAGAAGAATGGGATGAATCTACCATGAAGAAAGCTACCTTTAATACAAGATAAATCAACATCCTCTATGTCACCATGACCCACATCGATTTCAACTGGATTTCTTCTTCTGAGATGCCCTATGAGGTATGGAGAAAGCTATGCATCACTTATTAGGGGACAACTAAAGTGAAGGAAATAAAAGTCTATATGGTCAAAGGGCTGCTTGAGAACTTCAAGATGGGAAAGGAGGATAAGATAGACAACATGTACTCAAGACTCAACAAAATTGTAAATGGCCTTGCCGTCCTAGATTATCCTATGAGTAGAGGAGATATCAACTCTAAGATTTATAGAACTCTCCCCAAGAGATGGGAACCCAAGGAGACTTTCATAGTATAATCAA
This sequence comes from Alisma plantago-aquatica, assembly GCA_963693085.1. Lineage (NCBI taxonomy): Eukaryota > Viridiplantae > Streptophyta > Magnoliopsida > Alismatales > Alismataceae > Alisma > Alisma plantago-aquatica. The sequence goes on from OY856413.1 coordinate 1,119,169,321, forward strand.
AGTCTCTTGAGGATAATCACATTGAAGAGCACATAGGAAATCTACAATCCCATGAAGTCACACTTGACAAGAGAGAAGAAGTTGAAAAATAAGAGGAGAGAGAGCTAAAGAGAATGAAGAAGGATGAATCAAGGCTGAAATTGAACCTATTATGGGTCAAGCCTCTCCATACTCTCCAGGTGAAGAAGATGCCATGTACTCCAAGGGTAGAATCTATAGAGGAAAGTCTTCCTCCTTCATCTGGTGCCTCAAGTGTGGAAAGAAGGGTCACTTCAAGATAGATTGTCAATAAGGCAAAACACCCATCATCCAAGAGAAGAAAAGTACAAGAAGAAGGACAAAATGGCACTCAACCTCAAGTGACTCCTCCAACTCAAGTGAAGAATCAAGTGGAGGATCCAACTCAAGATCTAGCGATGAAGGAGAATACCATTTTTCTCTCACGACTTCAATAAGTGAATACCCAAATGAGTTAAATCAAAACTCTTTAGAAAAAAACCCTAAATTGTGTCATTAATGCTACTCGTGCCTCTCTTAAGTATTCTAAAAATAAAAAGAAAAAGCTTGCTAGAATTGTTAATAATTTCCATGTAGAAATAGATAATCTTGAACATGATAATATTTGCTTGCTTGATTATAAAAATGCTTGTCTTAGTCAAGTAGACTCTCTTGAACTTAATTCTAGTTTGCTTGATAAGATTAGATTTCTAGAAGCTCAGCCTCTTTTGCCGAGTTCTAATGAAGAGCATAGTAATATTGTTAAAACTTTCCTACTTGATATTGATGTCTTCAAATCTAAAAAAATTAACATAGATTTGGCTTTGCAAGGTTTAGAATATAAAAATATGATCTATCATTCTATGATTTCTATGTTTGAAAATGAAAATGCTTCCTTGCTTGCCAAAATCAATGACCTTGAATCTTGTTCTAATTCTACTAGTATAGAGAATAGTGTTGCTTCTCTTCATATTGATAGTGATTCTTATATGACCAAAGCTCTGTGATTAGAAAATGATCTTTTGCATGCTAGAGAAAATACAATCATTTGTTTTCTACTATTGATTCTCTTATGCATGATAATCATTGTTTGAGATCTTCGTTGGAAAGATTCTTAGTTGGCAAAAAGAATATACATGATATACTACACCATAGTACTAAACAAATTGGTAGACATGGTTTAGGATATGATAGTGGCCAAAGGAACAACAAAGATAAATGACCTCCAATCTTCCATTGAGAATCCTATAGTTCCAAGGCTATGGGCACATGCAACTATTGCAATGATTTTGAAAATTATTCTAATTGTTGTCCTTTTAGGAAAGAACCCAAGAGAAATATGAGTTGGGTTCCTAAACTAACCCCTCTGAACCCAAAAACATGATTGGGGACCATTTCATCTTTCTTGTTGTAGGTACATGCAAATGGATTCATTTGAACTATTGAATTGCAAATTGATTTCTCAATCCACATGAAAATAGAAAGGTGATATGTTTATGGGGTGGGAACAAGTGAAAAAGCAATGGTAAGCATAGAGGTAATGTTATTCTTTCTCATATCCGATCATACTGTGTTTTTTCCAAGTTAGTGTCCACTATGCATGTAGTTTTGAGTCAAAAGTGGTATATTGTGATTCTCTTCACTTTCTTGCTCAAAAACTATTTCTAATACTTTCATAGTGAATTACTAGCTTGCTTAGACATGTTTGGATATGGTTTTATAATGCAAATAGATATGTTTCTCATATATATATATATATATGCTTTGTGATAGTAGCTTGATCGGTCAAGTTTGTCCTGATAGAAACTTGATCGACCAACACCAATGGATATTTCCAACAACTATTGTCGGTCGAGTTTGTCCTTTCAGTAACTTGACCGATAACACTGTGCACAGAATAAACAATTGGCTTTTTGAATGAGAATTTCCCTCTCAACTAGATTTTTTCAACCAACAACCTTATTCTTTGGCACTCCCTTGGTACCTTTATAAGTGCATATTTCTATGTTGTTAATTACCTTTCTTGATTACAACTCTATCTCTAAAAGTTCTTTAAATTGGTATATCTATATCTTGCAATGACTTGCTTTGAGTTGATTTGCATGTTTTGATGATGATCTCTTTGGATCTCTTGGTTATGTATTAAATTTCTTGTTGCACTCTAACTTGCTACATCTATCTAGTTGTATATACTATTTTGATACAACCTTGAGGTTCTTAGTGGTAGTCATACTTTGGTAATGTTGCATATTTTCTACTGAGTTATATCCTTTCAGGCTTCTAAAATTGCATATCTCTTTGTTTGGATATATCTCTACATCTACTCATAGGTTTCTCTTAATTTGTGCATCTCTAGCTATGATCTAGATTCTACTAGTACTCCTAACTTATGATAACATCTACAAGTAGTCTATTTACATGTAGTTCTCGTACTTTTCATCAAATGGTTTTCTACTATATGCTATGCTTGTATCTTGTTTCAAACTTGCTCAAGATTGTTCCTTGAATCACACATCTACTATCTTGAGTTACTTACATAGCATTGTGATGCAGGATATATAGACCTACATTGTAAGTACAATTTGGAGCATCCTTGATATGTATGCAGATTTTTCGCTTGTGTCATATTTTGATGCAATACTAGTGTTTTTCATGCAGAAACAACCTTCTGAGAAAGACTCATTGCTATGGAATGAGATCTGACACTTGTTTGGCGAATTCCATCATCTTGAGTATCAAAATTGCAATTCATTATTTTTGTTGCAACACTTTATCTTGCCTTATTATATGCTACAATCACATCTTGGGTTGTTCTAATGATTGCTTTAACTTGCTTTTCTTTCTATGCTTAGACAAGACCTAGTTTTTACTCTTCCACTCTCCTCTTAAAACTTTTGTTATCTCCTTTCTTTTAACAAGTGATGTTTCTTATCTCTTCATATCCCCATCTTTTTGAAATGACAAAGGGGGAGAAGAAGCATGTCTCTTACATAAAGGGGAGAAGGTAAAAGGGAGAGGACATATATGTCTAGAAAATATATGAGTAGAAGACATAGTATTCTATAAATGATATTAAAGCCAACCATGCAGAAGAAATAGCAACAATTGAGGGAGATTATGAAATCTTCATGAGCATCAATTGAGGGGAGTATATGAACTCAATTCTATTGAAACCCCTAGGTTTCTCCAAAAGTTATGACTTTACTTAAATGCTTTCAATACATTTATGGAATGGTTGGTCATCTTCAAAAAGGGGGAGAATGTTGACTCTATGTCTAAATTTACTAAACCATTGTTTTGATGATGACTAAACCACTCTGATTATTTGTGTCTAATGATTCTACTTGAGTGATTTCTGAATAAGTATAGACACACTCCAAATACCCTAACTTGTGCATCTCAACTTGGAGAAAAGACAAGTCAAAGTCAATACAAGTGCATGTTTTTGGAATATGATGTAAATATTTTAGAATAATGTTGTAAATAACTTGTAATGATTGTATGACTTATAATTAAGCTTAGAAAAAATCGGGAGCAATTCAATTGAATATTTAAGCACTATAGTGACATTTTACATTATTCATTATAGGAACTTTATCGGTCGAGTTACAATCTCAATCGATCCTTGATGTATTTTGAGAATGCCATAGTTTGGTTGAGTTTCCTATACTCAGAAATTGATGGATCACTGCACTAGAGAAAAACTAGTTTAATCTATTCGTCGAGTTCCTACCAAGACAAACTTGACCAATTGGTCAAATTAACTTTATCGCATAGTACATTCGGTCGAGTTACCTTTATAGAGACTCGACTGATACATCTGTATGAAAAAGTACAGAAAAATGTTTTTAGACATTGTGGAGTTGCAACAATAAAAAATATATCTGTTTTAAGCCACAAAATGGCTAGTTTTCATTCTTAAATGTTCCCACATGCTTCTAGGCATCCCCAACTATAAATAGGACCCTTTGGGATTCATCCCATGGTTAGCCAAGTACTATGAAGGTCCCTATTCTATAGTTATGTGATCCTACAACCTGCTCTCTCTCTCTCTAAGCTTAATCACTTGCATCATCTATTTGAGTGAGTAGGAGATTTGTAAGAAAGCTAGTCCTACATGTATATCTTGTGAGGCTCTCACTTCTACCACCTCCCTATATCTCATTTCAACCATGAAGATGAAGATTCTCTCTCTTGGCTAAGAGAGGTGAATAAGAACAAGGGAAAGAGTCCCTGGTTAAAGATCCAAGTCGAAGACTTGGAGTAAGAGTGGGTAAGCCCTTGGTGAAGGAAGAAGACTCCTTGCTTAAGTTGGTAAGTTTTTGGTGACTACTTCTCCGAGAGAAGCTGAAGTCAATGGTTGAAGATCCAAGAAGAGTGGGTAATTCCTATATGGATGAAGGCTTATGCAAGAGTTGGTAAGTCCTTGGAAAAGGCTGAAGACTCATTGCAAAGTTGGCAAGTCCTTGGTAAGGTTGAAGACTCTTTGTATTGGATAGGTAAGTCCTTTGGTGGGTCATGTGTTGTAACTCTTATAAGTGAATATATAGAGGAAGACACACTTAGAAATCCTAGAGGTTGACCTCTCTAGGTAGTGGACTAACATTCTCTAAGTTTGGAGTATGGAACCACTCTACTTAGCCTGTCATTGGTGCTTTTTCAATCTCTCTCTCCCTTGCTATGTATGTTTTAGTTGCACTCAAATTTCTTATTTAGAAACCTTTTTTTGTGATATAATTTGAAGGTCTAATTAATTTTGTTTAATTACATTCAGCTTTATTCACCCCCTCTATAGATCATCCAATCACCCATCCTAGGAGCCAACGATTGGTATCAGAGCCGGTCTTCTCTAAACAGACTTCTACAAGTAGGATAATATGGGTGATCACCAAGATGGGAGATACTTCATCAATCTTCCAATATTTTATGGGAGTAACTTCCTCTATTGGAAGAGAAGACTTCAATTCCACATCCAAGGAAAAAGTCTTGAGCTGTGGCAAATGCTGGACCATTAATACAAGCAACCAGAGATCGAGATAATAGAGTGGGATGAAGCTAACATGAAAAAAGCTACCTTGAATGCAAAATCAATCAACATCCTCTATGCCACAATGACCCCCATCGAGTTCAACTAGATTTCTTCTTGTGAGACGACCTATAAGGTATGGAGAAAGCTATGCATCACTTATGAGGGGATAATTCAACTGAAGGAAAGCAAAGTCTACATGCTCAAAGGAATGCTTGAGAACTTCAAGATGGGAAAGGAGAAGAAGCTAGCCAACATGTACTCAGGACTCACGACAACTGTAAATGGCCTTGCTGTCCTAGGTCATCCTATGAGTAGAGGAGAGATCAACTCTAAGATCCTTAGAACTCTCCCCAATATATTGGAACCCAAGATGAATTCCATAGAAGAATCAAAGTTTGTAGAGGATATTCACATTGAAGATTTCATAGGAAATCTACAAGTCCATGAAGTCACACTTGACAAGAGAGAAGAAGTTGAAAGATAGGAGGACAAAGAGCTAAACAAAATGAAGAAGGCTGAAATCAAGGCTCAAATTGAAGCTATTTTGGGTCAAGACTCTCCATCCTCTCAAGTTGAACAATATGCCATATACTCCAAGGGTAGACTCTACAAAGGCAAGTCTTCCTCCTCCATCTGGTGCCTCAAGTATGGAAAGAAGGGCAACTTTAATATAGTTTGTCAACAAGGTAAGAAGATCCATCATCACTAGAGAAGAGAAGAGAAGTACAAGAAGAAGGAGAATTGGCACTCAAGCTCAAGTGACTCCTCCAACTCAAGTGAAGAATCAAGTGGAGGATCTAGCTCAAGCTCTAGCAATGAAGGAGAATGCCATTTTGCTCTCACAGATTCAATAAGTGAAGACCCAAATTAGGTAAATCTAAACTCTTTAGATAAAGAACCTTAACTGCTATTATCAATGCAACTCATGCATCTCTTTAGTCTTCTAAAACGAAAAATAAAAAGCTTGCTATAATTGTTGATAATTTGCATGTAGAAATAGATAATCTTGAACAAGCTAATATTTGCTTGCTTGTTGATAAAAATGCTTGTCTTAGTCAAGTAGGCTCTCTTAAACATGAAAATTCTAGTTTTCTTGATGAGGTTGGATTTATAGAAGCTCAACCTCTTATTCCTAGTTCTAATGAAGAGCAAAGTAATATTGTTAATTCTCTCATGCTTGATATTGATATCCTTAAATATGAAAACAAGAACATAGATTTGACTTCACAAGGTTTAGAATATGAAAATTGGATCTATTGTTCTAAGATTTATATGTTTGAAAATAAAAATGCTTCCTTGCTTGCCAAAATTAATTCCCTCAAATGTTGTTCTAGTTCTACTAGTAGAGAGAATAGTGTTGCTACTCTTCTTATTGATAGAGATTCTTATATGACCAAATCTCTTTGCTTAGAAAATGATCTTTTGCATGCTATAGAAAATACAAATCATTTTCCATCTAATCATTGTTTGAGATCTTCTTTGCAAAGATTCTTAGTTGGCAAAAAGAATCTACATGATATCCTACACCATATTACTAAACAAATTGGTAGACATGGTTTAGGATATGATAGTAGTCAAAGGAACTACAAAGGTAAAAGACCTCCAATATTCCATGGAGAATCCTCCAGTTCTAAGGCTATGGGCACATGGAACTATTGCAATTATTTTGGACATTATTCTAATTGTTGTCCTTTTTGAAAAGAACCCTGGAGAAAATGGATTTGGGTTGTTAAACTAACCCCTCCGGACCCAAAAATATGACTGGGGACCATTTCAACTCTCTTCTTGTAGGTACTTACAAATGGTTTGATTTGAGCTATTGAACTGCAAATTGACTTCTCAATCCACATGAAAAAAGAAAGGTGATATTTGTATGGGGTGGCAACAAGTGAAAAAGCAATGGTCAGTAGAGAGATAATGTTGTTCTTTCTCATATCTGATCATAGTGTGTTTTTAGCAAGTTAGTATGCACTATGCATGTAGTTTTTGATTCAAAAGTGGTATATTATGGTTCTCTTCACTTTCTTGCTCAAAAACTATTTATAATACTTCCACTAGGGGTCCCATTAGATTTAAAATTGTTAGAAGAAATAGGCATAAAACCTCCAAAAAATCCCATACATGTCTGACACATTTATAATAAAAGGAAGAACAACTAGGGAAGTTTGATGCTAAATTTTTCTTCAGTATCATGCAAACAAAAACAATTTGAAGCTTAATTTCATGCAATTAGAATAAAAATATTCATGTGAGTCATCAACTACAACTTTAGTATGAAGCCTCCCCACCTATCCTCAAACCAAATGACCTCAAGAAGAAGTCATGTGACACTCAAGAGCTCAAAAATTCCTTTCAACATGATAAACTAAGGGAAGGAGTTAGGGCTCAACAAATCTGAATAGTATCACAAAAACAAGACACCATTTGACTTTTGTAGAATTCTAGTGGAGTCAATGGAGGAATAACCCAAGTGAAAATGTTGTTAGAACATCTAAATATGTCATGTGATCTTGAATTATAGTTTCAAGGCATGAATATAGAAAAGTAAATCCTTACCTCCATTGGTCACAATGGTCGGTCTAGAGTTACAAGGGGCCTTGGAGAAAAGGTCCAAACTCATGGAAGGGGACATTAAGGTTTACAAATTTGTGAAAGACCAAGGTTCACTGTTCACAACCCTGAGTTAGGATTTTTGTTCTAGGACACTTGTGCAAAAATAAGGTGTGTGTATCAATTTATGGAGGTGTGATAGAGGTGGAATATGGGTTATATATATAGGTGGATGGTTGTGGTGGCATGGATTGCAAAAGGAAATAATTTGAGAGAATAAAAAGTTGGTTTTGTATCTGGGTCCTTAAAGAATGGATGCTAAAGTTAAAGGAGATGCCTTTCTCAAGAGGGAAAAAATAGACAGACAGATAGAAGCATGAGATGGTTGGGAACCTTGAAGTCCCAATTATGAGAGGAAGGGGTGTGGGAGATGAAGGAGGGGGTCATGTTTGCCCAAAACATGAGTCTGGTCTGAATAGGAAACATTCCAATATCTGGATGGGAGGATAAAGGATCCACCAATAGAGTGGCTAGGAATAAAATCTACATGATCATAAACCGACTTACCCTGCCAACGAATTGAGGAAAAATGGAAACTTTATAAAATGGATATATGTTATGATTATCTCTTGATTTTTGGGTTATATACAGTTACACGAACCTAACTAAAATTAGTAGATTACCTAATTGTACTATATTTTTTTTTGATAAAGGGCACCTACCATTTTATTAAGTAATCAAATCATTTACAACAAATAAAGATCCAACCCTCAAACCCCTCACTAACAAAGTGAGGGTTAACAAAATGACAGGCTGAAGAGGCCAAGGCATGTGCTACTCTAATGCCTTGCCTTCTAACAAAACTAAAATTGAAAGAAAGGAAACTATGCGAGAGTTCAACAATGTCACGAATGATAAAATCTTCATAGCCTCATCCACCATGTCCCTTCTTCACCGCCTCCACCAAAAGCAATCAGTCTATATTTACCACTACGTCCATGTAGCCATCCCTAAGAGAGAGCTGCATGCCGTGTAAAATAGTCATACCCTCCGCACTAAGCACTAAGTACGACTGCTCTAGCCGACATTGGAAAGTCCACACAAGATATCCGTGCTCATCCGTAATGGCTGCTCCGCAGCCATTGTCCTCCATCATGGTGAGAGACGCGTCCGTATTGATCTTCACACTATCCGGTGGTAGGTGTCGCCATGTAACCAATCCGGGCATTGTAGCTGAATGAACCACGGCCGTGTGATACCGTGCATGATCTACCACAAGGTTGATGAAGCTAACCGCAAGACCCAGAAAATAAGGTGGATGATTGTTGAATAGAGCTTTATTCCTTGCTGTCCATGCCACCCATAAAAGAGTAGCTCCCTCATCCTTGCGCCGACTGTCCCCATCCTCAAGTAAGCTCCTCACTAAGCTCCTTACGTCATGTGCTCCTAGCTGTCCCATCCATCGAAACTCACCCATCGCCCATATCTTCCTTGCTCGGTCACAGTGTAATAGTGCATGAGAAATATACTCCTGTTGTCCGCAATGGTGACAGCCGTCGTCCTGCGTCACCTGTTTTCTCATAAGCTCAGCCTTGGTGGGAAGAAAGTTCCTAAGAGCTCTCTAGACAAAGTGTTTCATCTTTGACGGTCATCCCTATTTCCATAGTCTTTTCCATATCTCCATGTCCACACCATCTACCAAGTTCGTGCCTGCACGAATAAGGAAATAAGCACTTCGGACTGAGAACATACCACTACTCTCCTTATCCCAAAAAAGGCTATCCTCTTCATTCCACTGGGATAGTGGAATGTTGAGAACTCTCCTGAAATCTATGTGGGAAAACAAGACTCCATCGCTTCCGTATTCCATCTCTTCGGCCCCCTGCATATGAAATCACTCACCGTCCTGTACTCCACTGGTCCATGCATCAAATACCGGTGTACAGTGCTGCCGAATTATGGTATCCACCTATACTTGTAGATATATGTACTTTCCCCATCACCCACTCTCCAAAGAAAGCCATTCTTCACCTGCTGCATGGCCCCCCATATGCTCCTCCAAGTATAGTTGGGATTCCCCCCAACTCCACGTGCAGGATGGATGAGGACCTAAACTATTTCACCTTTAAGATCTGGGTAGCAAGAGTCTCACCGTGTACAACCTACCTCCATCCTTGTTTAGCTAGAAGTGCTTGGTTGAAAGCTTTCAAGTCCCAGAACCCCATCCCTCCACAATCTTTGGGCCTACATAACCTCTCCCAACTCATCCAGTGAATCTTCCTCTCCCCTTCTTTGGAACCCCACCAAAACCTTGCCATCATCGCATGGATTTTGTCAATAAGACCTTCTGGAAGCTTGAAGATGCTCATAAGATAAGTTGGTATAGCTTGGATAACCACCTTGATCAACACCTCTTTGCCTGGCCTAGAGAGAAGCTGTTCTTTCCATCCCTGCAACTTTTTCCACACTCTGTCTTTTATCACAGCAAACACTAGCTTCTTAGATCTCCCCACCACCGTAGGGAGTCCAAGATACTTCTCATGCCTGTCCACCTCCCTAATTTGCATTCAGTTCTTGATCAACTCATATCTTTCTCCTGTGATGTTCACACTAAAGGAAACCTCCATCTTCTCATAATTAATTTTCTTTCCGGATGCCTTCTCGTATTGGCTAAAAATTGCAGCTAAAGTGGAGCGTTCTTCTAAGGTAGCCCTTGTGAACACAATGCTATCATCTGCAAAAAAGAAGTGAGTAACACATGGTGCCCGTCTGCAAATCCTTGTCCTATGAATTTTATTATCCTGTGTAGCTTTAGACAGAGAAAAGGAGAGTGCTTCAACACGAAAAATAAAGAGATAGGGGGAGATATGATCACCTTGGCAGAGACCTCTAGATGGACTTGAAGATCCCCTCATGTTGTCATTGACGATGAACTTGTAAGAAATGCTAGTCACACACTCCATCACTTTAATCCTCTAAGTGTCCGGCAAACCCATCCTCCTCATGACCTTCTCTACGAATGGGCATTCCACCCTATCATAAGCCTTGCTCATATCTAACTTGAGAGCCATCAAACCTTCTTTCCCCTTCTTCCAGTTCTTCATAGTATTGAAAGTTTCATAAGCAACTAGAGTGTTGTCCGCTGATCATCCTTCCTCCTATAAAAGCACTTTGATTTTCAGAAATCATATCATTCATCCACAGTTTAATTCTGTTTGCCAGAATCTTGGTAATGATCTTGTAAGAGACATTGCAAAGGCTGATTGGGTGATATTCTGACAACCAGACCGAGATGTTTGTCTTAGGAATGAGCACAATATCCGTATCATTAATGTCTTCTAGACCCACCTCCCCTTTCCACCATTTAGATATAAAGGACAACAAGCTGTTTTTAATGACCCCCCAAAACTTTTGGTAAAAAATTGTTTTCATCCCGTATGGTCCTGGGGCCTTGTTAGGATGCATTTGTTGTAGAGCTCTCCATACCCCTACCTTTGTGGGGACATGATCTAAATCTAAAAATGCAGCTTCAGGAACCACCAGTGAAAATCATTCTAGAAACTCATCAATTCATGATGGGTTAGAACTGGAGAAGAGAGAATTGAAATATGTTGAAATAATTTCAGCAATAGAATCTGGCTCTGTGTGCCAACTGCCATACTCCTTAATGAGTCTATATATAATGTTGCATTTCTTCCTTTGACTGGCCTTATGGTTGAAGTACTTTGTGTTCCTGTCCCCATCTTTCATCTCATTATTTCTGGCCCTAGCTAACCAATAACTCTCTTCCATCCGTTGAAGTTCATGTAGCTCTTTGATTAACGCCTCACATTCCTATAACATATCATTAGAAGGTGGCCGGTTCTGAGCATTGCAAAGCCTCTTCTCTGTCTTCAGAATTCTCCTTTTGATGTTTCCAAATTTATCTGCCGCCCACCCTGCCAGCTTTTCCGCACAAATCTCTGTCTGTCCTTTGAGACCCAAAGCGTAGTTGTTGTCCCAGGCATGTGTGACTATCTCCTTGCACTCCGGTGAAGAAAGCCAAAAGGTTTCTAACCTAAACCTTTTCCCAAGATGAACCTCCCCCTGTCTTCTACGTTCCACCCACAAAAGAATCTACCCATAGTCAGAATTGAGAATAGAGAAGTTTTTCACCTTTCTGATATTAAAGATGTCACACCAACTCCTATCCACCAAGAACCTGTCCAATCTTTCCCGAGTCAGATTGTTCACCTGCAGCCCCCTCTTCCAAGTGAACTTGTTCCCCACAGAACCCAAATCAGTCAGTTGGCACTTGTCTATAGCCTCCCTGAAGTTGCGCATCTGCCATTCATTCCTCAGTTGTCTTCCCTTATTTTCAGCATGAGAAAGAATTTTGTTGAAGTCCCCACCTAGCACAATAGGCCACCTATCTTGAGCACAAATTTCCTCCATCAGCTGCCAAGTGTCATACCGTTCATGTATGGCCACCCACCCATAGATTCCCACAAAATAGAAACACTTTGAACCTCCCTCAACTCCCACCACTGCTTTGATATGGTGATCTGAGAAAGACTTCACCGTGACATCATCCCCTCTCCACCACAACCCCAATCCCCCACCCTTCCTCTGCTGTCAATACTGAAAGACTTCCTCCTCACCACCTCCTGATCTCCTCCTCTACCTATAGTCTCCATAACGAAGACTAAGTCGTGCATCTCTCTCCAACACTGCCTCCTGAGAGAGTCTACCATCCTAGGGCCGCCCAAACCCTGGACATTCCAACATAAGGTTTTCATTGCCCTTCACGGGCCTGGACCGCCCCAGTTCCCGCTACTGAAGTGTGTAAAGGTTCCATCTGGACCTCCATTCTCATACGCTTGCCCTCTAGCACCCCTTCTCCTTCTATCTCCACATGAATCTCATCCATCCCCTTCCTTCCTCATTTCCCCCCACATACTCCATAGAACTCACCTTCCCCTCATCCTCCCTAGACCCCTGATGAGACCCAAGCCTCGTCAACCTTCTCACCCTTCTGCCCTTCCCCCATCCACTCTTCTACCTTCTTCCTTGTCCACTCCCTGAGTACGTCCCTGTCTGCCCATAGATAGGCATGTCTTTGTCTCCCTTACTCTCACCCTCGAGCAACTATTCAGAACCGTGCTCATAAAGTCCTTGTTCACCATGAACCTGACGATAACCTTCCTTGGCTATGACAAGACCATCTCTCTGATAAGAAACACACACAAGAAGAACATGATAACCACATACCTGACGATGACCCTCCTTGGCAGTGATAAGATCATCTTTCTGCTCAGTAACACACTCAGGGATTCCATCTTCACCACAATCCTGACTAGGACCCCCCTTGGTTGCGACAACATCAACTCTCTCCTCTCCTTCAGGGTTCCCATCCTCCCCCTACTAGTTGCGCGCCGATGGACCCGAACCACCCACACCCTGTCCGACAATCAGAGTATGTGTTCTCTCTTCCGTCTTGTTTCTGCTCCTACATTCGTGGACATCCAGACCCTCATCCCACAATGTGCCCTCCTCACCTCGCCCTGTGTCATCTCCATCCTTCCACCGTATGAAGATCTCCTCCAAGACCTCCATTGATGTTGAGTTCCCCATCTCCCCTACCTCCTCTGATCCCTCTTGGCCGCGTCCATGGACGATGTGTCCTCCACTGCCAGTGCTGTCACCAAACCATCGCTCACCCAAGTTGGATTTTGACCCTGACGACTTGGATACAAACTTGAGCTCTTTACTCGCACTTTCTCTCCCGAAAAGCTCCTCTTTGATTGGTATGTGCCATCATTTAGTCGGGGATGCCTTGATCCACGAACCCCACATCCTAGGAGCCAGGCCCTCATCCTCCTCCTCCTCTTCATCCCTACAGTCCTTCTCGAGATTTCTGATCACCCCACACAAGTAGCAAAAGGTCAGAAGCTACTCGTACCTCACCTCGACCTCGGCGATCCTGCCCTCTCTGTCTTGATTTTTTTGCTTCTTCCATATTGGCCTGGTGATGTCGATCTCTACTCTTGCTCGCCACATAGCTCCCCATCCCAGATCACGCCTATCAACCGCGCAGACCCTGCCAATCTTCCCCGTCACCGCCCTGATTGCTTCCTCTGATCTATACCCTAACGGAAAGTTGTATAAGTGAATCTAGAACTAGCATAGATTGATGACCATCTCTGCCGGGGTGTCCTCCTGCTTGATGTCTCTGACCACGAGCAGATGGTTATCAAAATTCTAAGGCTCGTCGGTGAGAACCTTCTCTTTATCCTTCCAATGCAGAAACTGAATCACGAACAAGTTATTGGAGATTTTCCTGAAACTTGCTTCTTTCCTCAGCGAACATGCATTGTTCATGGTGCGCTTAAACATAGGAAAATTGAACGGTCTCTTCATCGTCAAACGCCCGACCAGAGCAAGATCGATATGCTCGCTATCATCTCCGGCGATTGTGTCCTTCAGATCCAGTATATCTGTTTCCTCCTCTTCCCGAACCCTAAGTGGTGCGTAGCATTCCACAAGTTCTTCCGCAATGGCACAGAGGGTACCTACAAATCGCAAGAGATATCACCTCAGTGGCGAGGAGAATCCTGAATCGCCGTCGTCGCCCAGAGAAACCCTAGGAGACGCGCACGACCAAGGAGAGATTTGAAATTAAGTTATATTTAATTTTTGATAGCCACAATTATCTAGGTTTTCTTTCTAAGATAAACTTTTTTAAATTACCTAGGATTATCTATAAATATCTTGAGACCTATATAATAAGGAGAACAACTTATTATCCTATTGAACTTATTTAATTTTTGTTGGGCCATATCACTGACTAAAATAAGGTCAATTTCATTTTTATTCTTTATATGTCATTCCTTTAGTTATATAATCAAGTCTATAGTTTGTGTAAATAAAATTGAAATGAATTAGTTTGTCTTTGAACCTTTCTGATTTTTGTGGAACTAGGGTCACATATGTATTTTAGTTAATTTACACATTATCAAAATCAATTAGTATCATATTCTAGTTAATGAATATAATTGGAGTTGACTTAAGAAAATTACAACATATCATGTATATTTAAGTTGAAAATTTTAAATTTCGGCAAGTTGGATTTAATGTTTTTAAATTTAAGTTTTAGGTGATATTAGATTTAATGCTTGTTTTATTTGGTTGAATTTTTGTAGGGATTGTGGCACATATATACCCTAACTATATGGGAGAGTATAAGACGAGACAAAGGAAACAATCTCCCCAATCCATCTAACCATGGAAAAAAGTTCCTTATTACGTTCTTGGGTGGTAAGGCTCTTAGCTTACAAACACTTAGGATGTATTAGCACGATCAAAAGAGCTAGATGTAACGTAACCTTACGGTTATTGCAGAATAGATGCTTATTTGGGCCCTACCCCCAGCCGCTAACACACACACACACACACAACAATCAACTAGGTACACACTGCGCTTCGGTTGCCATGCATGCGGTGTCACAGACTCATAGGCATGCATCACCAGCAACAATCATAACACCGGGCAGCAGCAGAACCCACTGGGAAGGTACCTGCCACACGCATGTCTCGGGATTAAGAATGATCATATGGCCGGACAGAGGAACCCCCCGGGAGGTTCTTGCCGCAGTCGTTCAGGAGGAGCGAGAGTGAGAGCGGCACGTTTGAGGTTGATGCCCAGGACGTTAGCCCTGATGGCAGCGCAGAGGCGTACAGCAGCGTCGAAACCTACGAGTCCCGCAACAAGTGAGAAGCATCTCTGGTTGGCTCCGCCATGGAGGCCGGTCGCCGAGGACCCTATCGAGACCGACGCCGATGTGAAGAAGTCCACCGAGGACGTCCGTGCAGACGCTGAGCTTGAGCACGTTAATGGGACAGGTGAGGCCTCCAAGGAGGCCACCAGGGTTAGGGAGGGTCGGCAGGCCACCTACTGGGACGGTCGGAAGACCACCTACCGGGGTGGTCCGGAGTCCTCCAACTGGGACGGTCGGGAGACTACCCACTGGAGTGCTCGGAAGACCACCCACAGGAGTGCTCGGAAGGCCGCCCACAGGGTTGGTCGGTGTGGAATTGAGGCCCTCGTTTGATCCTACCTAAGCTACGTGATGCTGAAGAAGAGTTAAGTGCACAGGCGAGGAAGCAAGAAAGCTTGCAATGGAGGAATCGATAATCTTATTTCCTACTGTTCGTTTGCTTAAATACAGAACAAAACTCGAAACAGAAAACAATATCGTGGCTATCTAGGTGCCATGATCTAAGCTGAGATCCAACAAAACAGGACTCTTCCATAAGACTCGGTCTTGTGCTTAACAACCTGCACATGACTTGTTACAACCGGACACCTGGTTGTACACGTTTTATTTGATGACTTAATACTCGGATAAATAAAAAACCCTTGGCTAAGTCGAGATTAATTCCAACACACTCCTCCCTAATCTTGACTTTGATGGCTGATATCGCTGACTCCTAGAGTTTTACTCATCTCAGTGAACTTGAGTCTGCCAAGTGCCTTTGTGAGAATGTCTGCTCGCTGCTCTTCAGTGCTGACATAGTTGACGATAATCTTCCCTTCTTCAACCTTCTCGCAAATAAAGTGAAATTTTGTTTTGATGTGCTTACTTCTCCCATGGAACACCGTATTTTTCATCAAAGCGATGGCTGATTTATTGTCCACCAACAAGTTAACTGCCTCGCCTTCTTCACCTGTAATTTCTGTAAGTAGATTCCTCAGCCATACACCTTGACAAGCTGCTGCAGTGGCGGCCATAAATTCTGCTTCACAAGAAGATAGAGCCACACACTTTTGCTTTTGTGAAGTCCATGAGATCGGTTTGTCACTCAGGTAGAACACCACACCCGTTGTGCTCTTCCTTTCGTCTATGTCACCTGCCAGATCGCTATCCGAGTATCCAGTAATCCTTAACAGATCAGTTCCCTTCCTGTAGATCAGTCCATGATTTACAGTGCCCTTTACATACCTAAGAATTTGTTTCACTGCCTGAAGATGATCGACCTTAGGCGTTTCCATATATCGACTGACTAATCCAACTGAGTATGCTAGATCAGGTCGAGTGTGTGTTAAGTGCCGCAGACTTCCAACCGTGCTTCTGTATACTGTAGTGTCCACTGCCTCTCCTCCGCCTTCTTTCTTTAGCTTCAGCTTTGGTTCCATGGGAAATTTGTTTGAGTTACAATCACTCATCCCTGCTTGCTCCAATATCTTCCTAGCATAAGCTGATTGTTTTAGTGTGATGAAATCATTTTTCTTTTCAACCTCGATTCCCAAATAATGGGAGAGCAATCCCAGATCGCTCATCTTGAATTCCCTCTTCATTTGCTCCTTGAACTGAGTGACTTCATCATTGCATACTCCAGTTATGATTAAATCATCCACATATACTCCCACCACGAGTATACCTTCATTGGACTTTCTTGTGTACACTGCTTGCTCCTGAGAGCATCTCTCGAAACTGAGTGTCTTCAAGCTTCTATCCAGCTTGGCGTTCCAAGCTCTAGGGGCCCGCCGCAGTCCGTATAGAGCCTTATGAAGCTTGTATACCTTGTGCTCTTCTCCCTTTACCACAAATCCTTCTGGTTGAGAGATATAAACCTCCTCCTGAAGTTCTCCATTTAGGAATGCTAATTTAACGTCAAGGTGATGAACGAGCCAACTGTGATGAGCTGCAATTGCTAGTAATAGTCTCACAGTTTCCATCCTCGCTACTGGAGCAAAGACTTCCTCAAAGTCTATTCCATGTCTTTGTACATATCCTTTAGCCACGAGTCTTTCCTTGTGTTTGATGATATTTCCCTGCGAATCCCTTTTCAGTTTATACACCCATTTCACTCCTATAGCTCTGTGTCCGGGTGGTAACTCCTCCAGCTCCCAGGTTTTGTTCTTGTTGATCGCATCCAGTTCTCGGATCATTGCGTCTTGCCACGCCGTCTCCTTTATGGCTTCTGAATAGTTGACCGGTTCTTCAGCGTCCGTCAACAGCAGTTCGCCAATAACTTCTTCCGTGTCTTGATAGATATCATGGATTGATCAGAACTTGACAGGCCTGGTTTCTTTTGAAGAGGATCCTAGTCCGGTCGCGCTAGAGATGGAGTGTACTAAGGGCGCTGCAGATGGCATAGAAGATGAGGAGGTAGACGTTCCTTGTGATGGTGATGAAGGGTTACCTGATAATTGAGACGGTGTGTTAGTATTGAACGATTGACCTTCATCGCCACTGTACAAACTTCCTTCTTGATCGCTGTCATCAACTCCATCAATTTCGAATGTAGCCTTGGATTGTGGATTGAGCTCGCTGCCTCCTGTCCACTCCCATTTCCTTTTCTCATCAAATACTACATCTCTGCTGATGTTGATTCTCCCTTCTTGAGGATCATATAATCGATATGATTTACTACCTGGTTCCGTCCCGAGATAGACCATGGATTTACTCCGATCATCCAACTTCTTTGTGTGCACACTTGGAATCTTCATGTGAGCTACACACTCGAACACCCTTAGATGATCAAGATGTGGTTTGTCTCCAGCCCACACTTCGTGAGGCGTGATATCGATTAACGCTTTGGTTGGTAACCTATTTAGTAGATGGACTATATGTCTCACAACTTCTCCCCACAAGGTTGCGGGTACCTCCATGCTTTTCAGTAGGCTCCTCATAGTGGCCATGATAGTTCTGTTGCGCCGTTCCACTACACCATTCTGCTGCGGAGTGTATGGTGCTGTCAGATGTCGTTGGATTCCTTCCTTCTCACAGAATGAGGCAAATTTATTCGATATGAATTCACCTCCTCGATCCGTCCTGAGGATCTTCAGCTTGAGGTCCGTCTCTTTTTCTACCAACGCCTTGAACATTTGAAAAATGATCAAATGCCTCTTCTTTTGCCTTGATCATATACACCCACATTTTTCTGCTATAATCATCAACAAAAAGAAGGAAGTACCTATTTCCAGCAAGAGTTGGTGGAGATATAGGGCCGCAGATGTCAGCATGAACTAGCTCAAGACGCCTGCTTGTTTTGAAGCTTGCTTCACCTGGAAATGGCCGATGTGCCTGCTTGGCGACCAGACATCCCTCACATATCTGGTTTGTATGACTGATCTTTGGTAGTCCGAGAATGATCCTCTTTTCTGCCATCATCTTTAACGACTGAAAGTTGACGTGCCCCAATCTGGTGTGCCATAGCCAGGCTGAATCGTCAAGGCTTATGGATAGACATACTAGTTCTCCAGATTATATGTCTACCTTTTAGAGCCTATTGGTAGATCTCTTAACTTTCATAAGTAACTTGTCATTCCTGTCATAGAGCCACAAAAGTGTCCCTTTTAGTATGACCGTGTTACCTTGTTCAGTCAGTTGTCCGAGACTGATGATGTTGCTATCGAGACTGGGAATATAGTAGACTTTGGACAATAGTCGTTTCTCGCCCCCCTTGAATTGAAATAACTCAGACCCTCTTCCTTGGATCTGTACCTTCAAGTTATCCCCAAACTTGACTTTCCCTTTGATGGTTTCGTTCGGGTCCTTGAATTTGTTACGGTTTCCCGTCATATGGTTACTAACACCATTGTCTAGATACCATTGATCTGATCGTCCTTGTCTGTCCATACCAGGGTAATGATTTGGTATGACATTTTCTTTGTTTAAAAGGACCATATTCAACTCCTTTTCTTCCTTCTCAGCCAGCAACAAGGCTGGTTATTCATCTTGAACATGAATCAAATTCGCCTCGTCCATCTTCTGCTTCCCTCGACACTCGGATGTGTAGTGTCCGAGATTGTTGCAGTGAAAACACTTCACTTTGCTCTTGTCTCAGCTTGCATCTCAATTGCTATCTACTGCCTGACGAGATGTGTTACCATCACTATGACTTCCTCTGCCGCACCCTCGCCCTCATCCTCGGCTGCGTGAGCCACTTCGCCAACGCCCACGGGTGCTGTGATAGCCGATGTCTTCTCCGGTCTGCGTCTTTGGCTCAGATCTTGAATCCTTCTTCGTCAGTAAGACTTGTTCGTGTCTCCCATTGTAATCACGATACCTATCTTCATGTGCTTTGAGGGAACCGATGACTTCATCGACTTGCATGGTTTTAAGGTCGCCAAACTGCTCCATTGTGGCTGCTATCTGCAGAAACTTTGGAGGAACGTTCCTGAGCATCTTCTTCACAATGTGTGATTCTTCTATTTGTTCGCCGAGGGAACGGATTTGATTCACGATCCCGCTTAGTTTACCGGCGAACTCATCCACCTGTTGGCCCTCGCTCATGCAAAGATTCTCAAATGCCTATCACAGTTCCTGGAGTTTTACCTCCTTCACACTTTCGACTCCGACGTGCATCATCTTGAGAGCCTCCCAGGCCTCTCGAGCTGTCTCCTTCCTAGCAAGCTGCATCATCATTTCTTCAGGAACAGCTTGATATATGACATCCAAAGCCATCTGATCCTTCCTCTCCTCGACCTCGCCGTCTTCTGTAGAAGATTCAACTGCCGCCCATACTCCTTGGGCGCGCATGTTAGCTTTCATCTTCATTACCCAGATAGGGTAATTG
Source organism: Alisma plantago-aquatica (assembly GCA_963693085.1). Taxonomy (NCBI): domain Eukaryota; kingdom Viridiplantae; phylum Streptophyta; class Magnoliopsida; order Alismatales; family Alismataceae; genus Alisma; species Alisma plantago-aquatica. The sequence continues at coordinate 1,119,189,461 of OY856413.1, forward strand.
GACTTCGTCAGCATGGGATACTTCAAGGTAACAACTCCTTCTTTCATAGCTGTAGTATCAGTGGACTCTCCTCCTTTGGAGCCACCGGATGAAGACCCGTACTTAGGCATTCTGAGGCTTTGATACCACGTGTGGAATTGAGGCCCTCGTTTGATCCTACCTAAGCTACGTGATGCTGAAGAAGAGTTAAGTGCACATGCGAGGAAGCAAGAAAGCTTGCAATGGAGGAATCAATAATCTTATTTCCTAATGTTCGTTTGCTTAAATACAGAAAAAACTCGAAATAGAAAACAATATCGTGGCTATCTAGCTGCCACGATCTAAGCTGAGATCCAACAAAACAGGACTCTTCCATAAGACTCGGTCTTGTGCTTAACAACATGCACATGACTTGTTACAACCGGACACCTGGTTGTACACATTTTATTTGATGACTTAATACTCGGATAAATCAAAAACCCTTGGCTAAGTCGAGATTAATTCCAACACACTCCTCCCTAATCTTGACTTTAATGACTGATATCGCTGACTCCTAGAGTTTTACTCATCTCAGTGAACTTGAGTCTGCCAAGTGCCTTTGTGAGAATGTCTGCTCGCTGCTCTTCAGTGCTGACATAGTTGACGATAATCTTCCCTTCTTCAACCTTCTCGCAAATAAAGTGAAATTTTGTTTCGATGTGCTTACTTCTCCCATGGAACACCGAATTTTTCATCAAAGCGATGGTTGATTTATTGTCCACCAATAAGTTAACTGCCTCGCCTTCTTCACCTGTAATTTCTGTCAGTAGATTCCTCAGCCATACACCTTGACAAGCTGCTGCAGTGGCGGCCATAAATTCTGCTTCACAAGAAGATAGAGCCACACACTTTTGCTTTTGTGAAGTCCATGAGATCGGTTTGTCACTCAGGTAGAACACCACACCCATTGTGCTCTTCCTTTCATCTATGTCACCTGCCAGATTGCTATCCGAGTATCCAATAATCCTTAACAGATCAGTTCCCTTCCTGTAGATCAGTCCATGATTTACAGTTCCCTTTACATACCTAAGAATTTGTTTCACTGCCTGAAGATGATCGACCTTAGGCGTTTCCATATATCGACTGACTAATCCAACTAAGTATGATAGATCAGGTCGAGTGTGTGTTAAGTACCACAGACTTCCAACCGTGCTTCTGTATACTGTAGTTTCCACTGCCTCTCCTCCGCCTTCTTTCTTTAGCTTCAACTTTGGTTCCATGGAAAATTTGTTTGAGTTACAATCACTCATCGCTGCTTTCTCCAATATCTTCCTAGCATAAGCTGATTGTTTTAGTGTGATGAAATCATTTTTCTGTTCAACCTCGATTCCCAAATAATGGGAGAGCAATCCCAGATCGCTCATCTCGAATTTCCTCTTCATTTTCTCCTTGAACTGAGTGACTTCATCATTGCATGCTCCAGTTATGAATAAATCATCCACATATACTCCCACCATGAGTATACCTTCATTGGACTTTCTTGTGTACACTGCTTGCTCCTGAGAGCATCTCTCGAAACTGAGTTTCTTCAAGCTTCTATCCAGCTTGACGTTCCAAGCTCTAGGGGCCTGCCGCAGTCCGTATAGAGCCTTATGAAGCTTGTATACCTTGTGCTCTTCTCCCTTTACCACAAATCCTTCTGGTTGAGAGATATAAACCTCCTCCTGAAGTTCTCCGTTCAGGAATGCTGATTTAACGTCAAGGTGATGAACGAGCCAACTGTGATGAGTTGCAATTGCTAGTAATAGTCTCATAGTTTCCATCCTCGCTACTGGAGCAAAGACTTCCTCAAAGTCTATTCCATGTCTTTGTACATATCCTTTAGCCACGAGTCTTGCCTTGTGTTTGATGATATTTCCCTGCGAATCCCTTTTCAGTTTGTACACCCATTTCACTCCTACAGCTCTGTGTCCGGGTGGTAACTCCTCCAGCTCCCAGGTTTTGTTCTTGTTGATCACATCCAGTTCTCGGATCATTGCGTCTTGCCACGTCATCTCATTTATGGCTTCTGAATAGTTGACCGGTTCTTCAGCGTCTGTCAACAGCAGTTCGCCAGTAACTTCTTCCGTGTCTTGATAGATATCATGGATTGATCGTAACTTGACAGGCCTGGTTTCTATTGAAGAGGGTCCTGGTCCGGTCGCGCTAGAGATGGAGTGTACTAAGGGCGCTGCAGATGGCATAGAAGATGTGGAGGTAGACGTTCCTTGTGATGGTGATGAAGGGTTACCTGATAATTGAGACAGTGTGTCAGTATTGAACGATTGACCTTCATCGCCACTGTATAAACTTCCTTCTTGATCGCTGTCATCAACTCCATCAATTTCGAATGTAGCCTTGGATTGTGGATTGAGCTCGCTGCCTCCTGTCCACTCCCATTTCCTTTTATCATCAAATACTACATCTCTGCTGATGCTGATTCTCCCTTCTTGAGGATTATATAATCGATATGCTTTACTACCTGGTTCTGTCCCGAGATAGACCATGGATTTACTCTGATCGTCCAACTTCTTTGTGTGCACACTTGGAATCTTCATGTGAGCTACACACCCAAACACCCTTAGATGATCAAGATGTGGTTTGTCTCCATCCCACGCTTCGTGAGGCGTGATATCGATTAACGCTTTGGTTGGTAATCGATTTAGTAGATGGACTGCATCTCTCACAGCTTCTCCCCACAAGGTTGCGGGTACCTCCATGCTTTTTAGTAGGGTCATCGCAGTGGCCATGATAATTCTGTTGCGTCGTTCCACTACACCATTCTACTGTGGAGTGTATGGTGCTGTCAGATGTCGTTGGATTCCTTCCTTCTCACAGAATGAGGCGAATTTATTCGATATGAATTCACCTCCTCGATCCGTCCTGAGGATCTTCAGCTTGAGGTCTGTCTCTTTTTCTACCAGTGCCTTGAACATTTGAAAAATGATCAAATGCCTCTTCTTTTTCCTTGATCATATACACCCACATTTTCCTTCTATAATCATCAACAAAAAGAAGGAAGTACCTATTTCCAGTAGGAGTTGGTGGAGATATAGGGCCGTAGATGTCAGCATGGACTAGCTTAAGACGCCTTCTTGTTTTGAAGCTTGCTTCACCTGTAAATGGCCGACGTTCCTGCTTGGCAACCAGACATCCCTCACATATCTAGTTTGTATGACTGATCTTTGGTAGTTCGAGAACGATCCTCTTTTCTTCCATCATCTTTAACGACTAAAAGATGACGTGCCCCAATCTAGTGTGCCATAGCCAGGCTGAATCATCAAGGCTTATGGCTAGACATACTGGTTCTCTAGATTCTATGTCTACCTTGTAGAGCCTATTGGTAGATTTCTTAACTTTCATAAGTAACCTGTCATTCCTGTCATAGAGCCAAAGAAGTGTCCCTTTTAGTATGACCGTGTTACCTTGTTCAGTCAGCTGTCCGAGGCTGATGATGTTGCTATCGAGACTGGGAATATAGTAGACTTCGGACAATAGTCGTTTCTCGCCCCCCTTGAATTGAAATAACACAGACCCTCTTCCTTGGATCTATACCTTTGAGTTATCCCCAAACTTGACTTGCTCTTTGATGGTTTCGTCCAGGCCCTTGAATTTGTTACGGTTTCCCGTCATATGGTTACTAACACCATTGTCTAGATACCATTGATCTGATCGGCCTTGTCTGTCCATACCAGGGTAATGATTTGGTATGACATTTTCTTCATTTAAAAGGACCATATTGAACTCCTTTTCTTCCTTCTCAGGCAGCAACAAGGCTGGTTCTTCATCTTGAACGTGCCACTAATTCGCCTCATCCATCTTCTGCTTCCCTCGACACTCAGATGTGTAATGTCCGAGATTGTTGCAGTGAAAACACTTCACTTTGTTCTTGTCTCGGCTTGCATCTCGATTGCTATCTACTGCCTGACGAGATGTGTTAGCATCGCCGTGACTTCCTCTGCCGCATCCTCACCCTCGTCCTCGGCCTCGTGAGCCACTTCGCCCACGCCCACGGGTGCTGTGATAGCCGATGTCTTCTCCGGTCTGCGTCTTTGGCTTAGATCTTGAATCCTTCTTCGTTAGTAAGACTTGTTCGTGTCTCCCATCGTAATCATGATACCTCTCTTTATGTGCTTTGAGGGCACCGATGACTTCATCGACTTGAAAAACACTAGAGGGGGGGTGAATAGAGTTTTTAATTAATATTAACAATTTATTTAACTCAAACAACCACAATTAAAAATTAGAAGAAGGAGACAGGTGTTTAGAGTGGTTCCAACTTTAGCAACTACTAAAGTTGTCAGTCCACTACCCGGTTGCTTACCCAACCGGGATTTTGAAAGTATTTATTTTATTACCTTCCCAAAGATTTATACAAAATACAATACTTTCCTTAACACCCTTTGAGCAGCCTTCACTTCAAGTAGGTGCACCAACTTTGAGGTAGCCTTCTTGAAGTAACTCCAAGCTCCCCCTTGAAGTAGCCTTCCTCTCTAGAAGTAACCTCCCGTTGCACCAGCCTTCTGAAGTAGCTCAAAGTCACCTTCTTCGCCAAGAAGAACTCCACCCTCTCCAATCAGCAGCCTCCAACCTAGGAGTAGCAAGGAGATTACAAACGGTAATAGAGAACAAGAAAGAAAAAGGAAATTACAACTTATCCTTTGTAGCCCAAGGCTTGATTTGCCTAGATCAAGAGTATAGATCTCCTAACCAAGTGTGTGAACTTGTGATTGTAGTGGGTAGGAGATACTAGCCTATAGGACACGAATTATGAGCTAAAGAAGGAAGTAGCCAATGTTCACAATGCTCAATTTGCTCACAAACAGATTGCTCAAAGTATGCTCAAAGAGTTCTCAAGTGTAAACAAGTGAGTTTGAGTGTCCTATGGCTTGTCCTATTTATAGGAATGGCCTAAGGATGCTTAAGGACGTTCTAGACAACTTCTAGGGGTTTCTAAGTGCTTAACTAGCCGTTAGGTACAAAGTTGTTGCTTTAACAACGACTAATTAATTAATTCTGCAGTTGCTGTCAGAGACAATCTCGGTCGAGGAATGGTCGACCGAGACACCTACTCGGTCGAACTTTTGTCGACCGACAGGCACTCTGGAACAAGTGATTTGCAACGTCTTTCTCCAACTGCCAACTAACTTGTCTTTTGTGTCTAACAGCTACTTTGGATCTTTCTCGGTCGAGAAGATTGTCGACCGAGAGTGTCTCGGTCGAGGAGTTTGTCGACCGAGATTGATCCTGTTTCAATGTTGCAATTTAGGCACTAATTATATGTATGAGTGTGCATATGTGATCCTATTTAAGGGGATGACTTATCTAAATGTGATGTTTAGCTAGGGAAGATCTAACGCTTGATTTACATGCAATCTAAGTACTTGTACATTATATATTTGTACAAGTTTTTACAAAGCGATTACATTGCATGAAAACATAAATGTAAGCATATGGATTTCCCTAGTTGCTTTGGCATCCACCTTAATCATGCACACTCAAGTAGCTCGTTAGATCAATAAGAATGAAATGTTTGTCATAATCAAAACAAAGGGATTTATAGATGTCCATTTAGCCAACAATCTCCCCCTTTTTGAAGATGACAAACATTTCCAAAAATATAAATAAAGGAAATATAAACCATATGAGTTTCATACCTGAAAATTTACCTTTGTAGCCATCTTTGATTTTGCAAGTGACTGCTGGCCAAGATTTATAAAACTCATTTTAATTTTATGTTTTTATAATATTTCTCCCCCTTTGTCATTTCAAAAAGATATCCAACATGATCGTGTAGTATGACTTTGTGCCTACCTTTTTAAGCTTTGCTCCCCCTTCAAGAGATATCCAATTTAAAATCAAGGGATTTTTATTGTCAAAAGTTAGCCACAACTTGTTTCTCAATCATTTGCAAAGGATGTTAAGCCTTGAAATGATATGAGTTTCTTTTAAGTTTATGGCCTATGTGTATTGATTTCTCACCCATTTTACAAGGGATGTTAAGCCTTAAAAATGAAATGAGAATCCTTTTGTTTTAGAGTGCATAAAAATGTCTCTCAATTAAATGCATGGGATGTTAAGCCCTGATTTGTTTAGAGAGTCCCTTTAAGAACAAGATATATCATTTTTATGAAATTCATAGATTTCTTCATAACCAAGAGTAAAAATACTAAGGTCGTAACAAGCTCCAAATGATGTTTGCAATGTTTTTGTAAGCTTCTCAATCAAATAATCAAATTTGTTTCTATGAGCTCCCCCTTAATCTTATAATATGCTCCCCAAGATATAAGTATTTTGCAATAGATGTCATTTTAGCCATAACTTGAACTTTTAGGTATTTGCAAAGATGTTCATCCTTTTTTATTTACTTGTATTTATTATTGACAATATTGGAACAATTTTTGTGATCATAAATTAATTTTTCTTTTAATCATAAATTAATTTTGCTTTTAATCAAAATGATATTCAAATAATTATTTTGTCAAAACTTATTTTAGGTCGATTTTGACTACGACCATAGCGCCCCTTGGTCAAATTTCCTTTTAACCAAGAGGCAGATTTGCAGATTTTTCAATTTGAACATTATGAAGTATAATATCTGCATAAAATTTGATTTGAGTATCAAGTTGAAGCATAATACCTAATATGAAAACATTTGTCCTTTTCTTAAAATATAGGCTTTGCTGTAGTAATATGAATATCAAATTTCACGTCGTTTAGTATCCTTATAAGATTCTTTACTGAAGGCACACTAAATATAAATTGTAAGACACTAAATATCTTAATTGAAAAGTACTAAATATTTCAAGTCTTTTAAAGATATGAATTGAGAGATTTTCTCTTATGTGTTGCAAGCATAACATATTACCAATAAAGCATTTGCTTGCCTATCATGGATTCATGTAGACAATTATCTATCAAACTAATCTCAGTACCAAATGGTGAAAGTATATCCATGATGTAATAATAACAGTAAATTAATCACTTGATTTCTATATGGATAGACCAGGAAATCATAGAAATTTTCTTTTCATTAAACTAGGCATAATTTGGTTTAAACTTGAATTATAAACTAATATTAATTTAAATTTGTAGGGATGATTTCCAAAATAAATATCCAATCATTAATCACGAATAGATAGAAATTTCATCAGTTTCAAAGAAATTTAGCAATGATCGGTCGAATATTTATCGACCGACAGTGTCTCGGTCGACAGTCTCTCGACCGACAATATTTCTGAAATTGCTTCCAAATAAAACATAACTATGCAAGTTAAATATTTAGATACTTAAATTTATTGGTTATCCCATTATGTTGAGTTGAGATAGACGTAGAAATATGCAACTAAGGTCCTTGGTCATATCTCAACTTGATTCTGTTCATTTAGTTTGGAGGTTTTGGAACCCAAACTAACTCGACATCTTTTTTCTTGTAAGGGCATGAAAAAGAATAGTGACCAAGGCGTAAACAATAATGACAGCATATCGAGTCAACCTCATATCTTTTTCTATGGTTGTGTTCTGTGTTGTCCTTGGGTGAAGATGTTCCTTTAGGTACATATATAGATTGATGGGTTTGTGACTTTCTCCAACTAGGTTGTTGATAGGATTTCCCTTTAGGCTTGTAACCTAGTCCTCTTCTCCCAATTTGATGATAAGAATTATCTAAGATTTGATCAAGAATGCCATTATTATTTAAATTACTAACTTTTTGTTGTAACTTGGCAATCTCATCCATTCTCTTCTTGATATATAGTTTTGCTTGATCTAGATTAGATGATAATGAATTTCTTTCTTTGACAATAGAATCATAATCTAGATGGTTGCATAAAATGGGTTGTTTTTGAAGATCATTCACTTGACTTTGCAAATTATTCTTCTCTAAAGAAAGTAGATTACAATTTGCCTCTATAGATTTTATCTCAATATCATGATCTTCAATGATCTTTTTAAGATCTTCGTTTTCAGATGTAATAGCAAGAAGCTTAGCATGTAATTCATCATTTTCTTTATTTGATTTCTTTAATTTTTTCTTGCATTCAACATACTTAATATGTGTTTCTTCAAGGCTAGCAACTAGTTCTTCTTTGGATAAATTAAAAAGACTTACCTCTTCTTCTTCTTCCTCGCTAGTTGTAGCAATGAGACAATCTTTGTTCTCATCTTCCTTCTTTGATCTCCATGGGCATCTAGTTGTTGTGTGGCTTGTTCCTAAGCACCAATTGCAACATGTTGTAGTTTTGTCCAAGCAGCACCTTTTGTTGTGATTGTAATCACCATTTCCCTCCATTCTTCAAGACCTGATTAGGGTTCCTTGAATCCTGCTCTGATACCAATTGAAAAACATTAGAGGGGGGGGGGTGAATAGAGTTTTTAATTAATTTTAACAATTTATTTAACTCAAACAACCACAATTAAAAATTAGAAGAAGGAGACAGGTGTTTAGAGTGGTTCCAACTTTAGCAACTACTAAAGTTGTCAGTCCACTACCTAGTTGCTTACCCAACAGGGATTTTGAAAGTATTTATTTTATTACCTTCCCAAGGATTTATACAAAATACAATACTTTCCTTAACACCCTTTGAGCAGCCTTCACTTGAAGTAGGTGCACCAACTTTGAGGTAGCCTTCTTGAAGTAACTCCAAGCTCCCCCTTGAAGTAGCCTTCCTCTCTAGAAGTAACCTCCCGTTGCACCAGCCTTCTGAAGTAGCTCAAAGTCACCTTCTTCGCCAAGAAGAACTCCACCCTCTCCAATCAGCAGCCTCCAACCTAGGAGTAGCAAGGAGAGTACAAACGGTAATAGAGAACAAGAAAGAAAAAGGAAATTACAACTTATCCTTTGTAGCCCAAGGCTTGATTTGCCTAGATCAAGCGTATAGATCTCCTAACCAAGTGTGTGAACTTGTGATTGCAGTGGGTAGGAGATACTAGCCTATAGGACACGAATTATGAGCTAAAGAAGGAAGTAGCCAATGTTCACAATGCTCAATTTGCTCACAAACAGATTGCTCAAAGTATGCTCAAAGAGTTCTCAAGTGTAAACAAGTGAGTTTGAGTGTCCTATGGCTTGTCCTATTTATATGAATGGCCTAAGGATGCTTAAGGACGTTCTAGACAACTTCTAGGGGTTTCTAAGTGCTTAACTAGCCGTTAGGTACAAAGTTGTTGCTTTAACAACGGCTAATTAATTAATTCTGCAGTTGCTGTCAGAGACAATCTCGGTCGAGGAATGGTCGACCGAGACACCTACTCGGTCGAACTTTTGTCGACCGACAGGCACTCTGGAACAAGTGATTTGCAACGTCTTTCTCCAACTGCCAACTAACTTGTCTGTTGTGTCTAACGGCTACTTTGGATCTTTCTCGGTCGAGAAGATTGTCGACCGAGAGTGTCTCGGTCGAGGAGTTTGTCGACCGAGATTGATCCTGTTTCAATGTTGCAATTTTGGCACTAATTATATGTATGAGTGTGCATATGTGATCCTATTTAAGGGGATGACTTATCTAAATGTGATGTTTAGCTAGGGAAGATATAACGCTTGATTTACATGTAATCTAAGTACTTGTACATTATATATTTGTACAAGTTTTTACAAAGCGATTACATTGCATGAAAACATAAATGTAAGCATATGGATTTCCCTAGTTTCTTTGGCATCCACCTTAATACTGCACACTCAAGTAGCTCGTTAGATCAATAAGAATGAAATGTTTGTCATAATCAAAACAAAGGGATTTATAGATGTCCATTTAGCCAACATGACCTGCATGGTTTTAAGGTCGCCAAACTGCTCCATCGTGGCTGCTATCTGCAAAAACTTTGGAGGAACGCTCCTGAGCATCTTCTTCACAATGTGTGATTCTTCCATTTGTTCGCCGAGGGAACGAATTTGATTCACGATCTCGCTTAGTTTACCGGCAAACTCGTCCACCTGTTGGCCCTCGCTCATGCGAAGATTCTCGAATTCCCATCACAGTTCTTGGAGTTTTACCTCCTTCACTCTTTCGACTCTGACGTGCATCGTCTTGAGAGCCTCCCAGGCCTCTCGAGTCATCTCCTTCCCAACAAGCTACATCATCATTTCTTCAGGAACAACTTGATACATGACAGCCAAAGCCATTTGATCCTTCCTCTCCTCAACCTCGCCGTCTTCTGTGGAAGCTTCAACTGCCACCCATACTCCTTGGGCGCGCATGTTATCTTTCATCTTCATTACCCAGATAGGGTAATTGGACTTCGTCAGCATGGGATACTTCAAGGTAACAACTCCTTCTTTCGTAGATGTAGTATCAGTGGACTATCCTCCTTTGGAGCCACCGGATGAAGACCCGTACTTAGGCATTCTGAGGCTCTGATACCACGTGTGGAATTGAGGCCCTCGTTTGATCCTACCTAAGCTATGTGATGCTGAAGAAGAGTTAAGTGCATAGGCGAGGAAGCAAGAAAGCTTGCAATGGAGGAATCAATAATCTTATTTCCTACTGTTCGTTTGCTTAAATACATAACACAACTCGAAACAGAAAACAATATCGTGGCTATCTAGCGGACACGATCTAAGATGAGATCCAAAAAAACAGGACTCTTCCATAAGACTCACTCTTGTTCTTAACAACATGCACATGACTTGTTACAACCGGACACCTGGTTGTACACGTTTTATTTGATGACTTAATACTCAGATAAATAAAAAACCCTTGGTTAAGTCGAGATTAATTCCAACAGTCGGAAGGCCAACATGGGTGCTTGGGAGGCCTGGAGTGGTTGGGCTGGGCACATGCAGTGTTGGCGTTGGACTAGTCCCAATCGGGAAGCCAGGGAGGCCAACACCACTTCCATAATCGGTAGTTGCAGTGGAGAAGAGGAGGTTGAGAATGAGGAAGAGGTTAACTTTTTTCTGAGACATTACTACCACTGTCCTAGACCTTGTAGACTTCTAGTGCACAAACACTTGACGAACTTAAAGATTGGGCCAAAAAACCAAAATGACACAATTAGCGATTTTAATATCTAGAATGGCACATTCTTCATCTTAGTTTCCAAAATGACACATTTGTTGTTCTGTCCGAGGACAATACGTCACGGTAGAGAAGTACGTCCCGACTCAGGACATATTAGTAGTGGGGCCATTACATCCGGAAGGAGGACGTATTGCTCTGTGAGAGATTAATACGTCTCTGAGCCGAACACATTGGTCCCACCGCAGAGCAATACGTCCCGGGTCAGGACGTATTATCCTGTTGTGGGACCAATGCGTCGGGCGCCGAGATGGCCCAACGACTAGCGGGGCAATGCGTCTCCTTTGGTGACGTACTGCTGCCACACAACACCCGACCGTTGCCTCCAACGGTTATCTAGCCATTGGGGGCCACGACGGGTGCCACGTGGGGGCAAAACGTCCTCAAGGTGGATATATTGTTCTCCTATATATATGAGACGAAATTAGCCCCCCAAACACACATATTTCTTCCATTTCTTCACTTCTTCTCTATTCCCCATTGCTCAGCAGTTCTCTGGTCGGGATTTTACTTGTAGCTGATTTTGGATAGAGCTTGGAGTTGATTTCTGGCGCTATTCTTCTCATCTTCTTTCTCTCTCTAGCTGGGATTCAGCTTCTCTTGTTTCTCTAGTCTGGTATTCTGATTCACAAGGGAGATCTCGCAACTAGGGGTATTTTCTCTACTACATTTTTATATTCAAAATTTCAAACCTAAAACTACTATGCAATATTAAAAATGAAATAATTGTATTGCTATTGTTTAATTCAAAATTTTGAACTTAAAACTACTATGTAATATTAAAAATGATATAATTGTATTACTACTGTTTAATTCCAAATTATTAAAACAATGTTATAGAAAATGACATTTGAAGTAAATGTTATCAACGAAAATAACATTCTTACTATTTAGTTCCAAATAATTTTATTCTTAGTATTTAATATCAAATTCTAAATTGTTGTTCTACAATCTTAATTACTCTTCTAAAAGTGATGTTATTATTCTAAAATATTAATTAATGTTCTAAAAAAGACATTATTGTTCTAATTAAGTTAATTTACTATTCTAAAATCTGAATTACTGTTCCAATAAAGTTGATTTGTATTACAATGATAGGAACATGACATCTAGTTCACGTTCACAAATTATCAAGCTTCGATATGATAGTCAATTTCTATCTGATGGGTCTTATTCTAATCGATTTGTTAGATCCATAAATATTTTACTTATCAATACCATCTCCAAAATTAAATCATATATCCATACAACACTTGACATCAATCTCAACCACTTCTCTATCAATATATCCTATCTTTTCCCTGAAGATGATCATATTCTCATACAAGTTGATGATGATGATGCATATAGAACTTTGTTCTCACTTTCATCTAATGCCTATATTGATGTGTTTCTTGAAAAAACATCTTTCCACCAACATTCTAGTTACATGAGTCTATTGAATTAATTTCACCAATTGAACAGTAATATAACTAATGAATGGAGTCAACCATATGATTTCTCTCAAAATCCTACTATTGAGAATATTGGTCTTGCGGTTGAGGAGGGAGAACAAAATTTTGAACAAGAAAGTGATGATAATAGTGATTAGGAAGGTGATGATAATAGTGATCAGGATGGTGACTCATTGACTGAAACTAATGATGGGTATCAACATCCATTCCCTGACTCTATAACAGTTTTGAGTTCCATCCCATCCATATTTGATAGAGAATGGCCCTGACACAATCACATTGATACGAACTATGAAGCTTTTCAAGATGACGAATGGGTGGAAGATTTTCATCAGGAAGTTCATCTCAATTGCAAACCTTTCAGCACTAAAATTTATGAGGGTGCTTTATTTGCATCCAAAGGTGTAATGATTGAGACGATTAAAAAATGGTCGGTACAAAACAATGTTCAATATTGTATACAATGCTCAAATAGTTGATTTGTCAAATTTGTTTGTATACATGATCAAAGATGTCCTTGGAATTTGGCCGCTTGCCAGTCCAAAAGAGCAGGTGGCATGTGAAAGATAAAATGTTATAGTGGGAGCCACAATTGTCAACTAACTGTTCTGAATCAGGACCATCATCAATGCACGTCATCTTATATTGCTCATATGATAATGCCAATCCTAGTATCACGATTGGATATGTCCACATGAGAAATTTGTGACAAGGTTAATGATGAACTAAACCTTCAAATATCATACAAGAAGGCATTTCTAGCTAGGAAGAAGGTTGTCTGTAAAATATTTGGGGATTGAGAATCATCATATCATAATTTGTTGCCGTTCTTGATATTTGTATCATGATATATTCTAAGAACTATATATTACCACCTTAAGGATGATTATACCCTTCAAACTCAAGGAACTCATTGATTCAAGTGGGTGTTTTGGGCATTCAGCCCAACTGTGAGGGGTTGGGTCTATTATAGGCCTGTTCTTACTATTGATGGTACATTTCTAACCAGAAAATATTATGGCACACTTCTCATAGCATGTGGCATAGACGTTGATAATGGTCTATTTTCACTAGCTTTTTCTATTGTCGAGGTAGAAAATAAGGACTCATGGGGAGTGGTTCTTTGGTTCTCTACAAACTTGTATTCTAATCATTCCATGTTGTACAGATCTATGTATTATTTCTGATCGAATGATTGGTATTTTTCCATCACTTAACTCAAAATTTGACTGGGCTCAACATTGCTATTGTCTTCATCATCTTCATGAGAACTACCATAAAAAGTTCAAGTCCCAGGATTTAAAGGAACTTTTATGGAAGGTGGGATCCATAACTGATAAATTTGAATTTGATCGTCTAATGGCTGATATAGAAACCATAGAACTAGCTGCTAAGGAGTATTTGATAGCCTAAAATCTAGTACAGTGGTCTCTCACATATGACAGAGGTTACATGTATGGGTCATTGTCTAGAAATCATGTTGAAGGGTTAAATAGAGTTTTAAAAGGTGTTAGGGGTTACCAATAAAGGCACTAATTGTTGACACATATTATCACTATGTTACAATGTGGTTGGAGAGGCATAATGATGTATGCGGTTGTCAGATTATGAGATAGAAATGGCCCCTGAAGGCTTCATAACAACCTTTTTAATTTACAACTAGATGCAGAAAAAATAAGAGTACCACGCCACATGAACAATGATGAATGGCTTATTGATGACATGGACATATATAAATTTCAGGTTAAAGTGCGTCCAAATGGTGCTAGTGAATGTAGTTGTGGTTTCCCACAACAATGGTATTTTCCATGTTGTCATGTTTGGGTAGCTGCAGGAACTGTCAATTTCGATTGTGATGGACTTGTGAGCCCATATTTGACAAATGATTCTTATTTAAATGCATTCAAAATTGAATTTCGTGGTATTGCCGACAATAGGTATTGGCCTCCATTTGATGAAAGCAGAGGTATTTATCCCTTATTACTCCCAAGAAACGAAGGCACACTCCAAGACTAAAGAAAAATAGAAGGCCTTCAACTATGGATGTTGATCCAAGTCAATATGCATATCATTGTCATAAGTGTGGCAGAAGGGGCCATAATAGACGGACTTGTCCTAATGTAATGTGAATTCATGCAATGTTCTTATTTCAATTTGTTCAAGTCATGTAATATTCTTATTTCAGGTTGTTCAAGTCCTGTAACATTTACATTTCCATTTGTTCAAGTCATGTAATGTTCTTATTTCAGTTTGTTCAAGTCATGTAATGTTTGCATTTTAGTTTGTTCAAGTCATGTAATGTTTGCATTTTAGTTTGTTCAAGTCATGTAATATTTGCACTTTTCATTTAATGTAATGCTTGCACTTTTTATTTAAGCAAATATTGCACTTTTCATTTAATATAATGCTTACACTTTTCATTTAATGTAATATTTGCATTTTTCATAGATATGGCTCCTAGAGAAGTATCATTCCGACTCTCCCAACACCACTTCATGTTGTCACTTTGGCCTATTACTGATGTGGGTGTTTTGTAAAATATTTTTTTGTCTGGTTTTTGGCTTGTTCATAAGCTACAACCTATCCACCTTGATCCCAATTTAATCACTGCCCTAGTTAACCAGTGGGACAAACCAAGCAACACTTTTAGGTTTCCCTATTTTTAGATGAGTGTCACGCTACAAGATGTTGTAGTTCTTTTAGGTCTTAGGATTGATGGCCCACTGGTTATAGGTGCATATCCTTTAGGCACAAATGAGGGGCAATTTTCTTCAAGGCCTCACCTTTGTGAGAGTTTCATGGGAGCTGCACCAGATGGGCTGTCAAAGGGGCATATTCATCTTGGGTGGCTGCATGAGACCTTTAGTGGGATGGATTTCACCTTGGGAGATGAAGAAAAACAAAGACAAATGAGGATAAGGTATACTAGAGCTTATCTCGTATACTTTTTAGATAGTTATCTTATTCTAGATAGTACCGGGGACCGAGTTCATGGACGGTACCTCTCACTTGTGGCTGACTTTACAAGTTGTAACACTCTATCTTGGGGTGTTGTAACTCTAGCATACTTGTATAGGGAGTTGTACAAGGCTACCACCCGTTCCAAGGAAACTGTCCACTTGTCTGGTTGTGTATGTCTAATGTAGATGTGGTGTTGGTAGAGGTTAGGAATTGGACGCCCAGGTTCATTTGTTATGAACTGGGGGGGAGTGGGCAGAAGATGTTCCCTTGCGTTACATGTAAAAATTTACACTTCTTTATACATTTGTCTGAATATTTTTGTAATGTTTATCTAAATTTAGGTTGTCAATTTATCAAATAGGTGGCCTACTTTTATTCAAAAGAGTGATACTATGAGAGGATCGGTCCAATTTTATGATTCTATATTTGATCAGATTTTTCCCTCTCAGGTATAATTTACTTCTAGTAACATGTTGGATGATATATGTTGTATTTTTTATGTAGTTTACTCCTTATATGATACTATTGTACTTTTTTGAATAACATATACAATTAACTCCTTATACTGAGGATATTCTAGAGAAACTTCCAGCATTGTGTTGAAAGGGTCATGATATTTAGTTGGCCCAATTGCCTCTAGTGTTCTATACAGTAGTAGAGTGGAACCTACCAGATAGTGTACTTGGACAATTCGACTTTGTTCAAGTACAACCTACTCTTGTCTTGCCACACCTTAGTAGGATAGATGGGAGGGGTCATGCTGCTGAGGATTGGTTGCATCACTAGAGGGAGGAGGTCCAATTGTGGAACAACAGACATGAGAGCTTAGTTCCCCCTCCACCAGCAGACACAATCTTCAGTCCACAACTACACTATGTATGGTATCATCCATAGTATGTAGTGCCCCCTCCAGCTCAACCTCTGACCACATACTACCCAACCAGTTATCGACAATAACAATTTGTGAGTATCATTATTATTTCTTTTACAAACTATTATTATTAATCTTTATTATTTGTAATATATGTAATTGGTCTTTATTATTTATACATACTTTGTTTTAATAGGTAGAATCACATGTGCGGATTCGAGCGGCTTTATAGCAGGCCCCTGTACAGACCAGAGATGATATCTACGACATCCAAGGGAGATACTTTGTGAGTCTTTCTGACTATGCTCGCCCATATGATCCCATACCCACTCCTGCTCATACCACTAGTCTTGAACTCACACCCACTCCTACACCTACTCCTCATACCTGCACCAATCAGTCTGAGCCCATTCCCACTAGTCCTGAGCTCACTCTCACTTCTTAGTTCATGGGATGGGGAACGACACAGGAGTTGGTTCATTTTCTTCATTCATCACCCCACCTCCATCAACGTCCTACTATGGAGCGGGTTCTTCTTCTGTTCCATACATTCCACTCCCACCACCAATTATTCATGAGAGTCGACCAACATCTTATGTCACATACTCACAGACTCCATTTGATTTCTCAGGATGCACCCCACTTGATGCCCCACATCCTAGTATTCAGAGACCCCTCACCCCACCTCCAGCTTTTCATTACTTTCCCGGTCCTTATCATCCTACTGCTACGCAGTTGTCCCCCATTGAGGCGTCTCCAGATGAGTTCGCTACTCAGGAGTCAGAGGTACATGGACGTGGACGAGGACGTCGTGGGCGTGGAAGATTTGCTTAGTTTATTACATATTGTATTGTTTTGTGTATAATGCTTTGTGAAGGCATTTATTTAACTTGTATTTGGATCTATCATATTATGATATCATCTGTTGATTCATGTTGGATCTATCATATTGTACTGTTATGTATTATTTTCTCTTCAAGTTGGTTCATGTTGTAACCTTGGTTTAAATTGATATCTCATTTTTTTGGATTATGTTCTTCTTATCTAATCAATTAGCAAGCAATAACACTTCTATAATCCGTACGTATGTTTAGATCTATTCAAATTAATAAATTTGTGATAATTAAACATACTATAGACATTCAAATATAAATGAAATAATTATAAATGTACAAATATAATCAATAGTGTTAAAATACAAATCAATAAGCAACAAATAATAATTATAAATATAAAAAATATCGAATAAAAAAGCAATACGTCATGCAAGGGGACGTATTGCTTACTTTGCAAAAAATACATCTTGCATGAAGACGTTTTAATCTGATGTGGCAGCAATACGTCCTTTGCATGGAGATGTTTTAATCTTTAGGCATTGTCCCTCTCCAGGACGTATTGATGTGCGAGAGAGCAATGCATCTCGGCGCCCGACGCATTGGTCCCACAGTAAGGCAATACGTCCCGACTCAGGACGCATTGCTCTGTTGTGGGACCAATGCGTCCGACTCTGAGACGCATTGCTCTCCTGCAGAGCAACACATCCCGCTCCAGGACGTATTGACCCAACCACATGGCAATGCGTCATGAGCCAGGACGTACTGCTCTGCCGCGGGACAATGCCTCACCCACTCGGACGTATTGCCCTTGCACAAAGCAATATGTCTCCAGTGGGGACGTATTGCCCAGCAAATGTACAATTTTGAGATGAAGAACGTGCGCATTAAAATGGCCAAACATGTAATTTTGATTTTTTGGCCTAAAGATTGAGCTGCTTGTTGTGATGTGCTTATGTGATGCCTGACTTTGGGTACAGCAGAACGAGGGGTATTTATAGGTTGGGTGGCTTGATCATCGAGTGGTTGTCGTTAATCCGGGAATATGGATGTGGTGTTTGAGCCTAACAAGGCCAACCTTACGGGAGGAAGGAAAACATACAGTGGATGAGTGTTGACACAGGAGTCCACGAAATCTGTGTCCGTAGAAATCAAAGTTGACTAAAAGCATAGTCCCAAACATTGAAACAGTGCATTGGATGCTAACGTGACTTGTCTATCAGATGCGTAGTGGGAGACAAAAATAAGACATTCTCCGTGTATACATAGCCAAATGCACAATGGCTATACTGAAGTTCTAACTAGTTAACACAATAAAATCTCAAAAATATTAATGCTGATAGCTTAATTTGTTGATCTTAACTTAATTCATTGATAACTTTATTTGTTGATACCGTGATTTGGTCACTTTAGCGGTCAACAACTTAATTTATGGTTAAGAACAGATAGCATATGTGTTCTCCGTCTTCTTTTTTATTGGAAACAACAAAAAATTTAGTGCTAATTTCAAATCCAAGGTACATAGAAACAAACTATTAGAAGACACACCGCACTGGCAACAAAGAATTGAGATAAAGTAAGATTATGGAGCAGAAAAGTAGTTTCTATATTTTTTTCTTTCAGTCAGCATGTCGGCTAACGAAACAAATGAGTTTTATGTGACGTACCGATTCCACGTTTCACACATCTAGAACAAAACCCTGAACCACAGATGTACGTTCGTGCACGTCAACCTTATCTATTTGGCCGTGCAGGTGTGTGCATGTGTTTTTCTTTCTCTCTTCTGAATGACAGATCGCGAGATGCGAGCTTGTAGCTTCGTCATGTACCTTTAATTCCCTCTAGGTGAGGGCTCCCACAAGCTCCAAACGGGCTTTGACTTGGAGCTCTGCCAGAAAGTATGATGATGCATCTATTCATGCTTGCATTCGTCTAGATTCTTTATCTAAGAGGAGTTATGCTACCTTAGTGGCACAGATAAGTTTAATCGTTTTCTTTCAGCATGAACATAGTTACCTATAGCCGGGGCACTCTAACAATACGAATAAGTGGGCATATTTGGTTATAGTTTGGTTGGAATTTGATTCTTAAGAATTATGTTTCAAACATATAGTTGAAGCATAATCATATAGAAATAATCGTGCTTCGACCCATGACACGGGCTGGTTACATTGAACGGGGAAAAAAAATCCCCAATAATAAATTGTTAGGAATTGTAGTGGGAAAGCGATGTGTTCTGCAAATCAGAAAGCGCAAGTTTAACCTGGAAAACTCTCACCAAAACGAGAAGAGAAAAATCATAGGACAATACCGGCCAACAACCACTATGTAATCAAGATTACAACTCGCACCGTCATGATTTAATCACCCGTAAATCTGGATAGCTCCCCCCACACACAAGAACAAAGATAGATAATAATAGAATTACACCCAACGTGTACAAAATATCTTAATTTATCTTTTTCTCCTCACATCACCTCCGTCATTGTAGGGGATCAGACACACAGTTGTGCCCTTGCATGTTACCACTGCAACCACTGATTGGGCCACCTATGCTCCTGATGAAGTTGCGTACCTCACCACCAATCAGAAGCTCTCTCCACCTGAGAGAGCAGATGCATGCCCTACGCTGAGCAGAAGGACTGTTGTCGTGGCTGTCACAACGCAACGTAGTGCCACCAACTGATGTTCGTGCTCCACTGACCGGATATGCCACCGTCATCGATGCACCACCAATGTGTCACTGACTGTCAGCCGCTACTTTGCTTCAAGGCAAAGTCGTTGTCTCTCTCTTACCAAAAGTGAGCACCACTAGTTATTCTTATTTTCTGGCTCTTCTACCACAAAAGAAACCAACAACAAACAACTGATGGGATAATCCCAATGGCCTCCCCCAAGACCTCTATTTATAGGCCTCTATGACATATGGTAGCAATTAGGAATTCCCTTCCAATTTATAGTCCAATTCCTAATCCAATTCTAATGTTGCAAATAGAGAGTCATCTTCTCTCCTATTGGATTTAATTCCTATTAAGATTGGTGACACAAACCAACTCCTATTCAAGCTCAAATCCAATTAGGACATAGGTCGAAACAATCCTATTCCAACCATCTTCCCCTCCGACCCATAAGAGAGATGTTGTCTTCAGCAATCATCCAGAGTAACTTCTGGATTCCATCACCATCTGTGATGGATCGTGATAGGTGGTCATTTTCCTCAAGCATGTCCACATCCTGTCATTTTCATCCCTTCTTTTGAAGTACCACCCTGACTTCACTTTGTTCCCAAGAAAGTGAGAAGAAGTATCTTGGAAGCATTGCTTCTCTCTCCATTCCCACACTTGGAACTTTCTTTGCTTCCGTTGACCAATCTGTCGATCCATCCTGGATGAAAATTGTCTTTCCGACCTTCTGCAATAAGACTCAGAAGCCTTCATTTGACGCTCCCCCTGTTGATGTATCTCCACATCAAGAGTGTGATCCTCCATTCTACATGCATCAACTACTTGTCAATTGCATTGTCCTTCTTCCTCATGTACAGACTATCTAGAAGAAGTCTTTGGAGTGACCTTCTCTAATTGGGAGCCGTCCTGATGCTTGTAGAAACTTACCTTTCTACTCTTACTAACATCATTGAGAGACTCCCACAACTTAGTCTTATAGTTATTTGTAGGAGTACTTCCAAGTCCTCCTCATCTCCTTTGAACTGGCATTGGCTTCTTGACTTCCTGAACCTTCTCTTCGTGCACTCTCAATGTGGTTTTATATAGATTGCAGCATAGTC
This sequence comes from Alisma plantago-aquatica, assembly GCA_963693085.1. Taxonomy (NCBI): domain Eukaryota; kingdom Viridiplantae; phylum Streptophyta; class Magnoliopsida; order Alismatales; family Alismataceae; genus Alisma; species Alisma plantago-aquatica. The sequence goes on from OY856413.1 coordinate 1,119,210,376, forward strand.
TGCCTCGAGCTATCACCGAACACCCTTTTGTAACCTTGTACATGCCACCACAGAACCTTACATCATATCCACTCCTATCCAACAAGGAACCAGAAATTACACTAAGCCTCAAGTCTGGAACATGACGAACATCCTTGAGCATGATAGTACACCCAACATCTATTTTGACGCAAACGTCACCAATCCTGAAGATCTTTGAGTAGCTAGCATTCCCCATCCTCACATTGCCAAAGTTCCCTCTTCTATATTTTGTGAATAACTTCATGTGAGTTACAACATGACACATCGCTCTTGCATCTACAGACCACTCAACACCATCTTCTGTGTTCAATTCCTGCTCTTGGACTGTCAATATTAGATCTTCCACAGTGGCAACTGTATTTCTCTGGTCATCATCCTCATGTTATTTGGCAAGTTCTTGTGACACCTTCTTCTAGATCTTGCAATCTTTCTTGAAGTGTCCAACTTTTCCGCAATGTAACATTCTTTACTCTTTGACTTTGACTTCCCGCAATTAGAACCGTGATTGCAAATCTGATTTCTTCCTCTACCTTCAATGTATAGAGCTGAATCTGAAGAATTAGATTTTCTATATTCCCTTCTGTGGATGTCTTCACTCAAAATCAAATCTTGAATATCTTCAAGCTTCATCTTCATGCTTCCTGACGAACTACTGACTGCTGTCACCGTAGAAGACCAACTCTCAGGCAAAGAGGAAAATAAGATAAGTGATTTGACTTCATCATCAAATACTATCTCCACTGAGTTTAGTTAAGTAATTAGGACGTTGAACTCATTGATGTGATATGCTATAGAGGCTCCTTCGCTCATCTTTAGGTTGAACAAATGACACATCAAATATACCTTGTTCGTAGCAGTTGACTTCTTGTACATATTTGATAACATCTTCAGAAGTCCCGCTATTGTATTCTCGTTGGCTATGCTGAATGCAACATTTCGTGCCAATGTCAACCTGACCACCCCAAGTGCCTGACGATCAAGGAGATCCCAATCCTGCTGCTTCATCCGTTCAGGTTTAGTCCCCGCCAGAGGTTGATGTAATTTCTTCTGGTATAGATAATCATTGATCTACATCTTCCAGAAGCCAAAATCTTTTCCATCAAACTTGTCAATGTGCACTTTCCCATCTTCATACACAATTTTCACTTCCACTTCAACCTTCCAACCTCGCTCTGATACACTTGTTAGGAATTTTAGTGGGAAAGTGACATGTTCTACAAAACTGAAAGCACAAAATTTAATGTGGAAAACTCTCCCCAAAATGAGAAGAGAAAAACCACGAGGCAATACCAGCCAACAAGCACTATGTAATCAAGATTACAACTCACACCATCTTGATTTAATCACCCCTAAATTTGGATATCTCCCCCACATATATGAGAACAAAGATAGAGAATAATAGAATTACACCCAATGTGTACAAAATATCCTACTTATCTTTTTCTCCTCACAACACCTATGTCATTGTAGGGGATCAGACACATAGTTGTACCCTTACTTGTTGCCACCGCAGCTGCTGATCAGGCCGCCTATGCTCCTGACGAGGTTGCGTGCCTCACCCCAACCAAAACCTCTCTCCACCTGAGAGAGAAGATGCACATCCTACATTGAACAGATAAGCTGTTGTCATAGTCGTTGTCGCAACACCAATGTAGTGCCACCAACTGATATGCGTCCTCCACTGATCGGATATGCCACCCTCATTGATGCACCACCAATGTGTCGTTGACTGTCAACTACTACTTTGCTTCAAGGAAAAGTCCCTGACCCTCTCTTACCAAAAGAGAGAACCACTAGTTGTTCTTGCTTTCTGGCTCTTCTACCATAGAAGGTACCAACAACAAACAACTGATGGGATGATCCCAATGGCCTCCCCCATGACCTCTATTTATAGGCATCCATGACATGTGGTAGAAGTTAGGAATCCCCTTCCAATTTATAGTCCAATTCCTAATCCAATTCTAATGTTGCAAATAGAAATCCATCTTCTCTCCTATTGGATTTAACGCCTATTAGTATTGGCGACACAAGCCAACTCCTACTCAACCCCAAATCCAATTAGGACATGGACGAGAACAATCCTATTCCAACATAAATAAACATGAGATTCAACATCTAGTAATTTCAAATGATTCGTGATACAAGTAAAGTAAAAGACCCAAAAGGGGTAATGAGTTCATATGATTATAACTTCAAATCATAAATTCATAATGAAACAAAAGTAGGGTTTTCCACAGATAATGTGGACGAGGAAATAAAGCTGCCAAGATATATTAGAAAAATATACTTATATAAAATTAGCAGCAACAATATTTGGTGAGCCAAAGGAAAGCATGTCCCGTCAAGGGATAACTGGAACTAAAAAGAGGAACAACATCAACACTTATCAAAGAAAGTAATATTATGACATATAATCTCAAGTATATACAATGAAATAAGATATATACCTCAAAATCTAAACGGAATGGGCTAAGGGCCATGTATGAATCTTTGACTGATGTCTATAAATCCTTGAGCATAACATGCTAGTCAAGTACAATCTCTCGATAATGTTCCATGAGTGAAGGCTTGGTGAGCAATAATCTTAGTCAAGGAGAATCCATGAGATAAAAAGTTGCATATCCTCTGACCTTGAAACTTCAAATATGATCAATTTCATGGGCCACGACCTTTAATGTAGATGATGAGGCTCATAACCGTCTAATATAGAGAACCATGCACTTAAAAATTACAAGCCCTTTGAAACATGAATTAGAGATTGTAGAATCCCATAACATGTTATAGTAAACGCCTATGACTTTCCAATGTAAATGTCACCTCCTTTTATGCTCAGTCCCCAAAAACATCCATGATTTTCCATGATATTAAACAAAAAATCATTATGGCCATTACAACTATTATGTTTAAGAATCTCTTAAATTTATTAATGAAAAATATCAATATATAATGGGGAGCATAACCTTTTCCCCCTATGTCTCAATATGTATGGATGAAAACTAATGGCCAAATACCCAGCTCCATAAACATATCACTACATCCTACTATTTAGAGTACAATGTCATGGATTCTATTAATTGTATTAGTATCTTAGAATTTATCCTTGCATCTTGATCATAACATCCAAAAATATTCAATGTGTTGTTTATGTTAAAGACCATTAAGAAAAAAAGATAAAACAAATACCATCCTCATGTACATCATTTACCTCCTTCTTAGGATGTTGGACAACTTTTCTCACCAACATTATTCTTGTGTGATCAAACTTGTGTAGATTTTCTTTACTAATGACCTCAACCAGTACAATGATGAGTTTCCTCCATTGTACAATGTCAAATAGGATCCCCTACATAAATAAGAAACAAAATTAAAACACATCTATGATACAAATATAAAATCAAAATAAATCCATAACATGTTGCAACATCTAGAGTTGTAATAAGTAACTGAACTATAACATTGTAAAGTAGAATATGTGGTGTTTTATTAAACACATATGAAACTATATAATACATTCATTACACATATTTGGTTAATTTCTTATCTACCTTAAGGCTGACCAATTTATTAACAATTTACATCTAAACCACAAATATTAGTTGCTTCATGTACATACATTTCAAATGTAAGGTTAACAACCAAATAATACCTGAGAGAAACTCCATTTATGATAAAAAATGGTCACTCTCTTGGGCACTCCTCATATATAAAATTGTCATATATATATATATATAAATATATATATATATAAATATATATATATATATATATTGTTTGAAATTTAAAAATCATTATATTGGCAAATGGAATATATAAGTGTAACAAAGAAATAGACCATATATGTAACATCCCAGGATTTGAGGCCTCGGATAACATGGTATTAAAAGGAATGATTGGACTACCCATATCACCAAGGTGCACCTCCTTTTTTGGGAGCCCATCACTAAAGAACTCCATAGTTAACCGTGCTCGGCTTGGAGTAGTAATAGGATGGGTGACCAGTCGGGATGTTGACCCCGACTTGCATGTGAGTGAGGACAAAGCACGTAGTTAAGGCTAGTGGTAGTTTGTGGGGACAGTCGTCATTCCTAAAACTCTACTAGATCCTTGGGTAGTGGGCCCGAGCTTTACAAATGGTATCAGAGCCATAACCCCTACAGTAGGTGGGGTCCACATGGGCATGACATGCTAGTATTGAGTCGTGCGGTCTAGCCATGTAGGAAAGGGCTGTCTATGGTTGACGTAGCCACCCTTATGTTGGTATTCTGTGATTGGGAGCTGGGTGTCCATGAGCTGAAGTGATCCACCCTCCATTCCTCATTCATATTGTACCCAAAACGTTCCAAGATCCGAAACTTGCACCCAAAGTCTGCCACAGAGGAATTTCCTTGAGTCATGTTAGTGAATTCCCTCTTCTTTTCTTTCTTAGCTGCAACGGGGACAAATCTGGAAGTGAAGATGGTCTTGAAATCAGCCCATGCCATTGGTTCCTCAGTCAGATCTCGGCCTGCGATGTGAGTCTCCCACCATATCTTAACTTCTCCTTCTAGGAGGTGAGCAGCAAAGAGGACCTTCTTGCTCGGCTGCACTTCAAGCATGCGGAAACCATTCTCTATTGCAAGTATCCAGGCTTCTGCTTTATCAACCACCTCAGTCTTATCTTCTCCCCAGAACTTTTCTATGTTCAGCTTGACAAAGTCTAGGATGGTGGCTCCCACACGTGGACGAACATGGTGTGGTTCACCATTCTCAGCTCTAGCTATGTCTCGGAGGGCCAAAGCATTAATGGCCTATGTAAACTTCCTTTGTTGCTCTAACCACAAGGTATCAGGGGTATGGATCATCATGGTGGGTTCTGAATCATCGACTGGGTCCTCATCCATCTGGGCTTCTTCCTCATACACATGCTGCTCTTCATATCCTTGATCTTCTTCTTGGTTCAGGTTACTAAATGGTATCAGGTCAGGGTTAGTGACTTCTTGAGTGACTTCTTCAGGCCTCTTCTTCTTCTTAGAAGATCCACCCTCATGGTTCCTATTCCTCTTTTTAGAAGACTCCTTTACTTTACGGGGAGGCCAAACACTCCTAGCCAGTTTTCCGGAGCCCTCAGGAATAGCAACAATCTTTGTTCGTGCCATCTACATAAGCATAACAAACAAACCTTTAGTTTATCATTTAAACTAGTTATACTTATGTTCAATGATATCTCATTACATATATTTTATTAATTTGCTGGAGGATTCTTAAACCCTTAACTTATGTGCCCATACCACATGAGTGTGGAGGACAGAGAGAATCCTACTCTTAAAGCCTTAATAGAATATGTGATGAGAAGGGATGAATAAGATGAGAGAGTCCTAAATGTATCTTATTTCGATTCATACCCTAAGACTTTGGCCAGGCGGTCACACGGGTCCGGGAGTCCTCATATTCTGACTAGCGGTGCAGAGGAAAATCTTGCCAGCCCCCGGCCGTGATCCCTTTCTAGACACCTCCGTCTTTCAGATACTCCTCTAATAACTCCCTTGGGTTCTATGGAGTTTGTAAAATTTAATAATTACTAATGGTTACATGAAGAACCCAGGCTCTGA